>JALJCO010005349.1:0-290000 GCA_023101725.1 Atherinomorus stipes
TCGTGCGCGTGCATCGTTCCTGCCGTCTTCGGACGGTGGGAGCTTTTCCCCCAAACCTAACTCAGCCAGAGCCTGAGCTGTGCTCCTTCTGGGATGGTCTGGTTGCTGCCGGAGCACAATATCCCCTGACCCTAAGGAGTTTATCCTAACCCTAACCAGCCCCAAGCAAAATCACCAAAACTAAATTAAGACGCAGGACTCAGGAAATTCAAGCAAAGACAAAGAAAGACAAAGTCACGGAGACAGAGCATAAATAACAGAGAAAGACAAAGAAGTCACGAACAGAGTATAAATAACAGAAAAGCAAAGCAGAGACACACGAAGACAAAGAAGTCACGAACAGAGCTCCAAAACGGAGAGAGATGCCTGACCCTATTGCCTGACAGAAGGACAAGTCGTCAAAGCCGTTGCAACAGAGGCCAGAGGACAAACCAATTCGGAATAGGAGTCCATAATTCGGATAGTGGGACTGGATCCATTGCTACTAGAGACTTGTGACCCAGAATTTTTTCGGCCGGTGAGCCCAAGACCGGGACAATGAGCCACATTAGATCTGGGGGCATGCTTGGTGGTGACTGGGCCACTCCACAGTATGGGGCCGGCTTATCGTGCGCGTGCATCGTTCCTGCCGTCTTCGGACGGTGGGAGCTTTTCCCCAAACCTAGCTCAGCCAGAGCCTGGCTGTGCTCCTTCTGGGATGGTCTGGTTGCTGCCGGGCACAGCCCCCATCCCTGACCCTAGGGGTTTATCCTAACCCTAACCAGCCCCCAACCCAAAATCACCAAAACTAAATTAAGACGCAGGACTCAGGGGAAATTCAAACAAAGACAAAGAAAGACAAAGAAGTCACGAACAGAGCATAAATAACAGAGAAAGACAAAGAAGTCACGAACAGAGTATAAATAACAGAGAAAACTCAAAGCAGAGACACACGAAGACAAAGAAGTCACGAACAAAGGCATCAAACGGAGAGAGATGCCTGGCCTATTGCCTGATGAAGGACAAGTCGTCCGAAACGTTGCAACAGAGGCCAGAGGACAAAAACAATTACGAATAGGAGTCCATAATTCGGATGATTAGGACTGGATCCATTCCTTACTAGGGACTTGTGAGCCCAATTTTTCGGCCGGTGAGCCCAAGACCGGGACAATGAGCCACACATTAGATCTGGGGGCATGCTTGGTGGTGACTGGAGCCCCTCCACAGTATGGGGCCGGCTTATCGTAAGCGTGCATACGTTCCTGCCGTCTTCGGACGGTGGGAGCTTTTTTCCCCAAACCTAACTCAGCCAGAGCCTGAGCTGTGTGCTCCTTCTGGGATGGTCTGGTTGCTGCCGGGCACAGCCTATCCTGAGCCTAAGGGGTTATCTAACCCTAACCAGCCCCAACCAAAATCACCAAAACTAAATTAAGACGCAGGACTCAGGAAATTCAAGCAAAGACAAAGAAAGACAAAGAAGTCACGAACAGAGCATAAATAACAGAGAAAGACAAAAAAGTCACGAACAGAGTATAAATAACAGAGAAAACTCAAAGCAGAGACACACGAAGACAAAGAAGTCACGAACAGAGCTCCAAACGGAGAGAGATGCCTGGCCTAATTGCCTGATGAAGGACAAGTCGTCCGAAACGCGTTGCAACAGAGGCCAGAGGACAAGAATAATTCGGAATAGGAGTCCATAATTCGGATAGTGGGACTGGATCCATTGCTGCACTAGGGACTTGTGAGCCCAATTTTTTCGGCCGGTGAGCCCAAGACCGGGACAATGAGCGGCACATTAGATCTAGGGAGCATGCTTGGTGGTGACTGGGCCACTCCACAGTATGGGGCCGGCTTATCGTGCGCGTGCATCGTTCCTGCCGTCTTCGGACGGTGGGAGCTTTTTCCCCAAACCTAACTCCCAGCCAGAGCCTGAGCTGTGCTCCTTCTGGGATGGTCTGGTTGCTGCCGGGCACAGCCTATCCCTGACCTATAAGGGTTTACATCTAACCTAACCAGCCCCAACCAAAATCACCAAAACTAAAATTAGACGCAGGACTCAGGAAATTCAAGCAAAGACAAAGAAAAGACAAAGAAGTCACGAACAGGGCATAAATAACAAGAGAAAGACAAAGAAGTCACGAACAGAGTATAAACCTGGCAGAGAAAAACTCAAAGCAGAGACAACGAAGAGATAGAAGTCAGAACATAGCTCCAAACGGAGAGATGTGCCTGGCCTATTGCCTGATGAAGGACTACGTCGTCCGAAACGTTGAAACAGAGGCCAGAGGACAAACCATTCGGAATAGGAGTCCAGTACCTGATAGTGGGACTGGATCCCGTGCTACTAGGGACTCGCGAGCCCATTTTCCGGCCGGTGAGCCCAAGACCGGGGACAATGAGCCACATTGATCTGGGGGCATGCTTGGTGGTGACTGGGCCACTCCACAGTATGGGGCCGGCTTATCGTGCGCGTGCATCGTTCCTGCCGTCTTCGGACGGTGGGAGCTTTTTCCCCAAACCTAACTCAGCCAGAGCCTGAGCTGTGCTCCTTCTGGGATGGTCTGGTTGCTGCCGGGCACAGCCTATCCCTGACCCTAAGGGTCTATCCTAACCCTAACCAGCCCCAACCAAAATCACCAAAACTAAATTAAGACGCAGGACTCAGGAAATTCAAGCAAAGACAAAGAAAGACAAAGAGGTCACGAACAGAGCATAAATAACAGAGAAAGACAAAAGGAAGTCACGAACAGAGTATAAATAACAGAGAAAACTCAAAGCAGAGACACGCGAAGACAAAGAAGTCACGAACAGAGCTCCAAACGGAGAGAGATGCCTGGCCTATTGCCTGATGAAGGACCTAAGTCGTCCGCCGCGTTGCAACAGAGGCCAGAGGACAAACTAATTCGGAATAGGAGTCCATAATTCGGATAGTGGGACTGGATCCATTTGCTGCTAGGGACTGTGAGCCCAATTTTTTCGGCCGGTGAGCCCAAGACCGGGACAATGAGCCACATTAGATCTGGGGGCATGCTTGGTGGTGACTGGGCCACTCCACAGTATAGGGCCGGCTTATCGTGCGCGTGCATCGTTCCTGCCGTCTTCGGACGGTGGGAGCTTTTTTCCCCAAACCTAACTCAGCCAGAGCCTGAGCTGTGCTCCTTCTGGGATGGTCTGGTTGCTGCCGGGGGACACTGTCTATCCCTGACCCTAAGGGTTTATCCTCGCCCTAACCAGCCCCAGCCAAAATCACCAAAACAAGATTAAGGCGTAGGACTCAAGGGGGGTCAAGCAAAGACAAAGAAAGACAAAGAAGTCACGAACAGAGCATAAATAATAGAGAAAGACAAAGAAGTCACGAACAGGGTGCACATAGCAGAGAAAACTCAAAGCAGAGACACACGAAGACAAAGGAGTCACGAACAGAGCTCCAAACGGAGAGAGATGCCTGGCCTATTGCCTGATGAAGGGACAAGTCGTCCAGAAACGTTGCAACAGAGGCCAGAGGACAAACCAATTCGGAATAGGAGTCCATAATTCGGATAGTGGGACTGGATCCATTGCTACTAGGGACTTGTGAGCCCAATTTTTTCGGCCGGTGAGCCCAAGACCGGGACAATGAGCCACATTAGATCTGGGGGCATGCTTGGTGGTGACTGGGCCCCTCCACAGTATAAGGACGGCTTATCGTGCGCGTGCATCGTTCCTGCCGTCATCGGACGGTGGGAGCAACTTTCCCCAAACCTAACTCAGCCAGGGCCTGAGCTGTGCTCCTTCTGGGATGGTCCTGGTTGCTGCGGGGCACAGCCTATCCCTGACCCTAAGGGTTTGTCCTATTCCTAACCAGCCCCAGCCAAAATCACCAAAACTAAATTAAGACGCAGGACTCAGGAAATTCAAGCAAAGACAAAGAAAGACAAAGAAGTCACGAACAGAGCATAAATAACAGAGAAAGACAAAGAAGTCACGAACAGAGTATAAATAACAGAGAAAACTCAAAGCAGAGACTACACGAAGACAAAGAAGTCACGAACAGAGCTCCAAACGGAGAGAGATGCCTGGCCTATTGCCTGATGAAGGACAAGTCGTCCGAAACGTTGCAACAGAAGCCAGAGGACAAACCAATTAGGAATCGGAGTCCATAATTCGGATAGTGGGGACTGGATCCATTGCTGCTAGGGACTTGTCAGCCCAATTTTTTCGGCCGGTGAGCCCAAGGCAGGGACAATGAGCCACATTAGATCTGGGGGGCATGCTTGGTGGTGACTGGGCCACTCCACAGTATGGGGCCGGCTTGTCGTGCGCGTGCATACGTTCCTGCCGTCTTCGGACGGTGGGAGCTTTTTTCCCCAAACCTAACTCAGCCAGAGCCTGAGCTGTGCTCCTTCTGGGATGGTCTGGGTGCCTGCCGGGCACAGCCTATCCCTGACCCCTAAAGGTTTATCCTAACCCTAACCAGCCCCAACCAAAATCACCAAAACTAAATTAAGACGCAGGACTCAGGAAATTCAAGCAAAGACAAAGAAAGACAAAGAAGTCACGAACAGAGCATAAATAACAGAGAAAGACAAAGAAGTCTGAACAGAGTATAAATAACAGAGAAAACTCAAAGCAGAGACCCACACGAAGAATCAAAAGAAGTCACGAACAGAGCTCCAAACGGAGAGAGATGCCTGGCCTATTGCCTGATGAGGGACAAAGTCGTCCGAAACGTTGCAACAGAGCCCAGGGGACAAACAATTCGGAATAGGAGTCCATAAGTCGGATGGTGGGACTGGATCCATTGCTACTAGGGACTTGTGAGCCCAATTTTTTCGGCCGGTGAGCCCAAGACCGGGACAATGAGCCACATTAGATCTGGGGGCATGCTTGGTGGTGACTGGGCCACTCCACAGTATGGGGCCGGCTTATCGTGCGCGTGCATCGTTCCTGCCGTCTTCGGACGGTGGGAGCTTTTTTCCCCAAACCTAGCTCAGCCAGAGCCTGGGCTGTGCTCCTTCTGGGATGGTCTGGTTGCTGCCGGGCACACCCTGTCCCTGGCCCTAGGGTTTTGTCCTAACCCTAACCAGCCCCAACCAAAATCACCAAAACTAAATTAAGACGCAGGACTCAGGAAATTCAAGCAAAGACAAAGAAAGACAAGAGAAGTCACGAACAGAGCATAAATAACAGAGAAAGACAAAGAAGTCACGAACAGAGTATAAATAACAGAGAAAACTCAAAGCAGAGACACACGAAGACAAAGAAGTCACGAACAGAGCTCCAAACGGAGAGAGATGCCTGGCCTTGTGCCTGATGAAGGACAAGTCGTCCGAAACGTTGCAACAGAGGCCAGAGGACAAACCAATTCGGAATGAGGGGTCCATAAGTCGGATGGTGGGACTGGATCCATTGCTACTAGGGACTTGTGGGCCCAGTGTTTTCGGCCGGTGAGCCCAAGACCGGGACAATGAGCCACATTAGATCTGGGGGCATGCTTGGTGGTGACTGAGCCCTCCACAGTATGGGGCCGGCTTATCGTGTGGTGCATCGTTCCTGCCGTCGTCGGACGTGTGGGAGCTTTTTTCCCTGCAAACCTAACTCAGCCAGAGCCTGAGCTGTGCTCCTTCTGGGATGGTCTGGTTGCTGCCGGGCACAGCCTATCCCCTGACCCTAAGGGTTTATCCTAACCCTAACCAGCCCCAACCAAAATCACCAAACCTAGTCAAGACGCAGGACTCAAGGA
Organism: Atherinomorus stipes; assembly: GCA_023101725.1. NCBI lineage: Eukaryota > Metazoa > Chordata > Actinopteri > Atheriniformes > Atherinidae > Atherinomorus > Atherinomorus stipes. The sequence continues at coordinate 5,705 of JALJCO010005349.1, forward strand.
AATTCAAGCAAAGACAAGAAAAGACAAAGAAGTACGGGGCCCGAGCATAGATAACAGAGAAAGACAAAGAAGTCACGAACAGAGTATAAATAACAGAGAAAACTCAAAACAGAGACACACGAAGACAAAGAAGTACGAACAGAGCTCCAAACGGAAGGAGAGATGCCTGGCCTATTGCCTGGTGAAGGACAAGTCGTCCGAAACGTTGCAACAGAGGCCAGAGGACAAACCAATTCGGAATAGGAGTCCATAATTCGGATGGTGGGACTGGATCCCATTGCTAGGGACTTGTGAGCCCAATTTTTTCGGGCGGTGAGCCCAAGGCCGGGACAATGAGCCACATTAGATCTGGGGGCATGCTTGGTGGTGACTGGCCACTCCACAGTATGGGGCCGGCTTATCGTGCGCGTGCATCGTTCCTGCCGTCTTCGGACGGTGGGAGCTTTTTTCCCCAAACCTAACTCAGCCAGAGCCTGAGCTGTGCTCCTTCTGGGATGGTCTGGTTGCTGCCGGGCACAGCCTATCCCTGACCCCTAAGGGTTTATCCTAACCCTAACCAGCCCCAACCAAAATCACCAAAACTAAATTAAGACGCAGGACTCAGGAAATTCAAGCAAAGACAAAGAAAGACAAAGAAGTCACGAACAGAGTATAAATAACAGAGAAAGACAAAGAAGTCACGAACAGAGTATAAATAACAGAGAAAAACTCAAAAGCAGAGACACACGAAGACAAAGAAGTCACGAACAGAGCTCCAAACGGAGAGAGATGCCTGGCCTATTGCCTGATGAAGGACAAGTCGTCCGAAACGTTGCAACAGAGGCCAGAGGACAAACCAATTCGGAATAGGAGTCCATAATTCGGATAGTGGGACTGGATCCATTGCTACTAGGGACTTGTGAGCCCAATTTTTTTCGGCCGGTGAGCCCAAGACCGGGACAATGAGCCACATTAGATCTGGGGGCATGCTTGGTGGTGACTGGGCCTCCACAGTATGGGGCCGGCTTATCGTGCGCGTGCATCGTTCCTGCCGTCTTCGGACGGTGGGAGCTTTTTCCCCAAACCTAACTCTGAAGCCAGAGCCTGAGCTGTGCTCCTTCTGGGATGGTCTGGTTGCTGCCGGGCACAGCCTATCCCTGACCCTAAGGGTTTATCCTAACCCTAACCAGCCCCAACCAAAATCACCAAAACTAAATTAAGACGCAGGACTCAGGAAATTCAAGCAAAGACAAAGAAAGACAAAGAAGTCACGAACAGAGCATAAATAATACAGAAAGACAAAGAAGTCACGAACAGAGTATAAATAACAGAGAAAACTCAAAGCAGAGACACACGAAGACAAAGAAGTCACGAACAGAGCTCCAAACGGAGAGAGATGCCTGGCCTATTGCCTGATGAAGGACAAGTCGTCCGAGAAACGTGTGCAACAGAGGCCAGAGGACAAACCAATTCGGAATAGGAGTCTATAAGTCGGATAGTGGGACTGGATCCATTGCTACTAGGGACTTGTGAGCCCAGTCCTTTCGGCCCGGTGAGCCCACGGGCGGGACAATGAGCCACATTAGATCTGGGGGCATGCTTGGGTGGTGAGCTGGGCCACTCCACAGTATGGGGCCGGCTTATCGTGCGCGTGCATCGTTCCTGCCGTCTTCGGACGGTGGGGAGCTTTTTTCCCCCAAACCTAACTCAGCCGGAGGCCTGAGCTGTGCTCCTTCTGGGATGGTCTGGTTGCTGCCGGGCACAGCCTGTCCCTGACCCTAAGGGTTTATCCTAACCCTAACCAGCCCCAACCAAAATCACCAAAACTAAATTGATATTTGGGACTCCGGAAATTCAAGCAAAGACAAAGAAAGACAAAGAAGTCCACGAATTCAGAGCATAAATAACAGAGAAAGACAAAGAAGTCACGAACAGGTATAAATAACAGAGAAAACTCCAAGCAGAGACACACGAAGACAAAGAAGTCACGAACAGAGCTCCAAACGGAGAGAGATGCCTGGCCTAGTGCCTGATGAAGGACAAGTCGTCCGAAACGTTGCAGCAGAGGCCAGAGGACAAACCAATTCGGAATAGGAGGAGTCCATAGGTCGGATAGTGGGACTGGATCCATTGCTACTAGGGACTTGTGAGGCCAATTTTTCGGCCGGTGAGCCTGGGACCGGGACAGTGAGCCACATTAGATCTGGGGGCATGCTTGGTGGTGACTGGGCCTCTCCACAGTATGGGGCCGGCTTATCGTGCGCGGTACATCGTTCCTGCCGTCTTCGGACGGTGGGAGCTTTTTTCCCCAAACCTAACTCAGCCAGAGCCTGAGCTGTGCTCCTTCTGGGATGGTCTGGTTGCTGCCGGGCACAGCCTATCCCTGACCCTAAGGGTTTATCCTAACCCTAACCAGCCCCAACCAAAATCACCAAAACTAAATTAAGACGCAGGACTCAGGAAATTCAAGCAAAGACAAAGAAAGACAAAGAAGTCACGAACAGAGCATAAATAACAGAGAAAGACAAAGAAGTCACGAACAGAGTATAAATAACAGAGAAAACTCAAAGCAGAGACACACGAAGACAAAGAAGTCACGAACAGAGCTCCAAACGGAGAGAGATGCCTGGCCTATTGCCTGATGAAGGACAAGTCGTCCGAAACGTTGCAACAGAGGCCAGAGGACAAACCAATTCGGAATAGGAGTCCATAATTCGGATAGTGGGACTGGATCCATTGCTACTAGGGACTTGTGAGCCCAATTTTTTTCGGCCGGTGAGCCCAAGACCGGGACAATGAGCCACATTAGATCTGGGGACATGCTTGGTGGTGACTGGGCCACTCCACAGTATGGGGCCGGCTTATCGTGCGCGTGCATCGTTCCTGCCGTCTTCGGACGGTGGGAGCTTTTTCCCCCAAACCTAACTCAGCCAGAGCCTGAGCTGTGCTCCTTCTGGGATGGTCTGGTTGCTGCCGGGCACAGCCTATCCCTGACCCTAAGGGTTTATCCTAACCCTAACCAGCCCCAACCAAAATCACCAAAACTAAATTAAGACGCAGGACTCAGGAAATTCAAGCAAAGACAAAGAAAGACAAAGAAGTCACGAACAGAGCATAAATAACAGAGAAAGACAAAGAAGTCACGAACAGAGTATAAATAACAGAGAAAACTCAAAGCAGAGACACACGAAGACAAAGAAGTCACGAACAGAGCTCCAAACGGAGAGAGATGCCTGGCCTATTGCCTGATGAAGGACAAGTCGTCCGAAACGTTGCAACAGAGGCCAGAGGACAAACCTATTCGGAATAGGAGTCCATAATTCGGATAGTGGGACTGGATCCATTGCTACTAGGGACTTGTGAGCCCAATTTTTTTCGGCCGGTGAGCCCAAGACCGGGACAATGAGCCACATTAGATCTGGGGACATGCTTGGTGGTGACTGGGCCACTCCACAGTATGGGGCCGGCTTATCGTGCGCGTGCATCGTTCCTGCCGTCTTCGGACGGTGGGAGCTTTTTTCCCCAAACCTAACTCAGCCAGAGCCTGAGCTGTGCTCCTTCTGGGATGGTCTGGTTGCTGCCGGGCACAGCCTATCCCTGACCCTAAGGGTTTATCCTAACCCTAACCAGCCCCAACCAAAATCACCAAAACTAAATTAAGACGCAGGACTCAGGAAATTCAAGCAAAGACAAAGAAAGACAAAGAAGTCACGAACAGAGCATAAATAACAGAGAAAGACAAAGAAGTCACGAACAGAGTATAAATAACAGAGAAAACTCAAAGCAGAGACACACGAAGACAAAGAAGTCACGAACAGAGCTCCAAACGGAGAGAGATGCCTGGCCTATTGCCTGATGAAGGACAAGTCGTCCGAAACGTTGCAACAGAGGCCAGAGGACAAACCAATTCGGAATAGGAGTCCATAATTCGGATAGTGGGACTGGATCCATTGCTACTAGGGACTTGTGAGCCCAATTTTTTCGGCCGGTGAGCCCAAGACCGGGACAATGAGCCACATTAGATCTGGGGGCATGCTTGGTGGTGACTGGGCCACTCCACAGTATGGGGCCGGCTTATCGTGCGCGTGCATCGTTCCTGCCGTCTTGGGACGGTGGGAGCTTTTTTTCCCCAAACCTAACTCATCCAGAGCCTGAGCTGTGCTCCTTCTGGGATGGTCTGGTTGCTGCCGGGCACAGCCTATCCCTGACCCTAAGGGTTTATCCTAACCCTAACCAGCCCCAACCAAAATCACCAAAACTAAATTAAGACGCAGGACTCAGGAAATTCAAGCAAAGACAAAGAAAGACAAAGAAGTCACGAACAGAGCATAAATAACAGAGAAAGACAAAGAAGTCACGAACAGAGTATAAATAACAGAGAAAACTCAAAGCAGAGACACACGAAGACAAAGAAGTCACGAACAGAGCTCCAAACGGAGAGAGATGCCTGGCCTATTGCCTGATGAAGGACAAGTCGTCCGAAACGTTGCAACAGAGGCCAGAGGACAAACCAATTCGGAATAGGAGTCCATAATTCGGATAGTGGGACTGGATCCATTGCTACTAGGGACTTGTGAGCCCAATTTTTTCGGCCGGTGAGGCCAAGACCGGGACAATGAGCCACATTAGATCTGGGGGCATGCTTGGTGGTGACTGGGCCACTCCACAGTATGGGGCCGGCTTATCGTGCGCGTGCATCGTTCCTGCCGTCTTCGGACGGTGGGAGCTTTTTCCCCAAACCTAACTCAGCCAGAGCCTGAGCTGTGCTCCTTCTGGGATGGTCTGGTTGCTGCCGGGCACAGCCTATCCCTGACCCTAAGGGTTTATCCTAACCCTAACCAGCCCCAACCAAAATCACCAAAACTAAATTAAGACGCAGGACTCAGGAAATTCAAGCAAAGACAAAGAAAGACAAAGAAGTCACGAACAGAGCATAAATAACAGAGAAAGACAAAGAAGTCACGAACAGAGTATAAATAACAGAGAAAACTCAAAGCAGAGACACACGAAGACAAAGAAGTCACGAACAGAGCTCCAAACGGGGAGAGATGCCTGGCCTATTGCCTGATGAAGGACAAGTCGTCCGAAACGTTGCAACAGAGGCCAGAGGACAAACCAATTCGGAATAGGAGTCCATAATTCGGATAGTGGGACTGGATCCATTGCTACTAGGGACTTGTGAGCCCAATTTTTTTCGGCCGGTGAGCCCAAGACCGGGACAATGAGCCACATTAGATCTGGGGACATGCTTGGTGGTGACTGGGCCACTCCACAGTATGGGGCCGGCTTATCGTGCGCGTGCATCGTTCCTGCCGTCTTCGGACGGTGGGAGCTTTTTCCCCAAACCTAACTCAGCCAGAGCCTGAGCTGTGCTCCTTCTGGGATGGTCTGGTTGCTGCCGGGCACAGCCTATCCCTGACCCTAAGGGTTTATCCTAACCCTAACCAGCCCCAACCAAAATCACCAAAACTAAATTAAGACGCAGGACTCAGGAAATTCAAGCAAAGACAAAGAAAGACAAAGAAGTCACGAACAGAGCATAAATAACAGAGAAAGACAAAGAAGTCACGAAACAGAGTATAAATAACAGAGAAAACTCAAAGCAGAGACACACGAAGACAAAGAAGTCACGAACAGAGCTCCAAACGGAGAGAGATGCCTGGCCTATTGCCTGATGAAGGACAAGTCGTCCGAAACGTTGCAACAGAGGCCAGAGGACAAACCAATTCGGAATAGGAGTCCATAATTCGGATAGTGGGACTGGATCCATTGCTACTAGGGACTTGTGGAGCCCAATTTTTTCGGCCGGTGAGCCCAAGACCGGGACAATGAGCCACATTAGATCTGGGGGCATGCTTGGTGGTGACTGGGCCACTCCACAGTATGGGGCCGGCTTATCGTGCGCGTGCATCGTTCCTGCCGTCTTCGGACGGTGGGAGCTTTTTTCCCCAAACCTAACTCAGCCAGAGCCTGAGCTGTGCTCCTTCTGGGATGGTCTGGTTGCTGCCGGGCACAGCCTATCCCTGACCCTAAGGGTTTATCCTAACCCTAACCAGCCCCAACCAAAATCACCAAAACTAAATTAAGACGCAGGACTCAGGAAATTCAAGCAAAGACAAAGAAAGACAAAGAAGTCACGAACAGAGCATAAATAACAGAGAAAGACAAAGAAGTCACGAACAGAGTATAAATAACAGAGAAAACTCAAAGCAGAGACACACGAAGACAAAGAAGTCACGAACAGAGCTCCAAACGGAGAGAGATGCCTGGCCTATTGCCTGATGAAGGACAAGTCGTCCGAAACGTTGCAACAGAGGCCAGAGGACAAACCAATTCGGAATAGGGAGTCCATAATTCGGATAGTGGGACTGGATCCATTGCTACTAGGGACTTGTGAGCCCAATTTTTTCGGCCGGTGAGCCCAAGACCGGGACAATGAGCCACATTAGATCTGGGGGCATGCTTGGTGGTGACTGGGCCACTCCACAGTATGGGGCCGGCTTATCGTGCGCGTGCATCGTTCCTGCCGTCTTCGGACGGTGGGAGCTTTTTCCCCAAACCTAACTCAGCCAGAGCCTGAGCTGTGCTCCTTCTGGGATGGTCTGGTTGCTGCCGGGCACAGCCTATCCCTGACCCTAAGGGTTTATCCTAACCCTAACCAGCCCCAACCAAAATCACCAAAACTAAATTAAGACGCAGGACTCAGGAAATTCAAGCAAAGACAAAGAAAGACAAAGAAGTCACGAACAGAGCATAAATAACAGAGAAAGACAAAGAAGTCACGAACAGAGTATAAATAACAGAGAAAACTCAAAGCAGAGACACACGAAGACAAAGAAGTCACGAACAGAGCTCCAAACGGAGAGAGATGCCTGGCCTATTGCCTGATGAAGGACAAGTCGTCCGAAACGTTGCAACAGAGGCCAGAGGACAAACCAATTCGGAATAGGAGTCCATAATTCGGATAGTGGGACTGGATCCATTGCTACTAGGGACTTGTGAGCCCAATTTTTCGGCCGGTGAGCCCAAGACCGGGACAATGAGCCACATTAGATCTGGGGGCATGCTTGGTGGTGACTGGGCCACTCCACAGTATGGGGCCGGCTTATCGTGCGCGTGCATCGTTCCTGCCGTCTTCGGACGGTGGGAGCTTTTTTCCCCAAACCTAACTCAGCCAGAGCCTGAGCTGTGCTCCTTCTGGGATGGTCTGGTTGCTGCCGGGCACAGCCTATCCCTGACCCTAAGGGTTTATCCTAACCCTAACCAGCCCCAACCAAAATCACCAAAACTAAATTAAGACGCAGGACTCAGGAAATTCAAGCAAAGACAAAGAAAGACAAAGAAGTCACGAACAGAGCATAAATAACAGAGAAAGACAAAGAAGTCACGAACAGAGTATAAATAACAGAGAAAACTCAAAGCAGAGACACACGAAGACAAAGAAGTCACGAACAGAGCTCCAAACGGAGAGAGATGCCTGGCCTATTGCCTGATGAAGGACAAGTCGTCCGAAACGTTGCAACAGAGGCCAGAGGACAAACCAATTCGGAATAGGAGTCCATAATTCGGATAGTGGGACTGGATCCATTGCTACTAGGGACTTGTGAGCCCAATTTTTTCGGCCGGTGAGCCCAAGACCGGGACAATGAGCCACATTAGATCTGGGGGCATGCTTGGTGGTGACTGGGCCACTCCACAGTATGGGGCCGGCTTATCGTGCGCGTGCATCGTTCCTGCCGTCTTCGGACGGTGGGAGCTTTTTTCCCCAAACCTAACTCAGCCAGAGCCTGAGCTGTGCTCCTTCTGGGATGGTCTGGTTGCTGCCGGGCACAGCCTATCCCTGACCCTAAGGGTTTATCCTAACCCTAACCAGCCCCAACCAAAATCACCAAAACTAAATTAAGACGCAGGACTCAGGAAATTCAAGCAAAGACAAAGAAAGACAAAGAAGTCACGAACAGAGCATAAATAACAGAGAAAGACAAAGAAGTCACGAACAGAGTATAAATAACAGAGAAAACTCAAAGCAGAGACACACGAAGACAAAGAAGTCACGAACAGAGCTCCAAACGGAGAGAGATGCCTGGCCTATTGCCTGATGAAGGACAAGTCGTCCGAAACGTTGCAACAGAGGCCAGAGGACAAACCAATTCGGAATAGGAGTCCATAATTCGGATAGTGGGACTGGATCCATTGCTACTAGGGACTTGTGAGCCCAATTTTTTTTTCGGCCGGTGAGCCCAAGACCGGGACAATGAGCCACATTAGATCTGGGGGCATGCTTGGTGGTGACTGGGCCACTCCACAGTATGGGGCCGGCTTATCGTGCGCGTGCATCGTTCCTGCCGTCTTCGGACGGTGGGAGCTTTTTTCCCCAAACCTAACTCAGCCAGAGCCTGAGCTGTGCTCCTTCTGGGATGGTCTGGTTGCTGCCGGGCACAGCCTATCCCTGACCCTAAGGGTTTATCCTAACCCTAACCAGCCCCAACCAAAATCACCAAAACTAAATTAAGACGCAGGACTCAGGAAATTCAAGCAAAGACAAAGAAAGACAAAGAAGTCACGAACAGAGCATAAATAACAGAGAAAGACAAAGAAGTCACGAACAGAGTATAAATAACAGAGAAAACTCAAAGCAGAGACACACGAAGACAAAGAAGTCACGAACAGAGCTCCAAACGGAGAGAGATGCCTGGCCTATTGCCTGATGAAGGACAAGTCGTCCGAAACGTTGCAACAGAGGCCAGAGGACAAACCAATTCGGAATAGGAGTCCATAATTCGGATAGTGGGACTGGATCCATTGCTACTAGGGACTTGTGAGCCCAATTTTTTTCGGCCGGTGAGCCCAAGACCGGGACAATGAGCCACATTAGATCTGGGGGCATGCTTGGTGGTGACTGGGCCACTCCACAGTATGGGGCCGGCTTATCGTGCGCGTGCATCGTTCCTGCCGTCTTCGGACGGTGGGAGCTTTTTTTCCCCAAACCTAACTCAGCCAGAGCCTGAGCTGTGCTCCTTCTGGGATGGTCTGGTTGCTGCCGGGCACAGCCTATCCCTGACCCTAAGGGTTTATCCTAACCCTAACCAGCCCCAACCAAAATCACCAAAACTAAATTAAGACGCAGGACTCAGGAAATTCAAGCAAAGACAAAGAAAGACAAAGAAGTCACGAACAGAGCATAAATAACAGAGAAAGACAAAGAAGTCACGAACAGAGTATAAATAACAGAGAAAACTCAAAGCAGAGACACACGAAGACAAAGAAGTCACGAACAGAGCTCCAAACGGAGAGAGATGCCTGGCCTATTGCCTGATGAAGGACAAGTCGTCCGAAACGTTGCAACAGAGGCCAGAGGACAAACCAATTCGGAATAGGAGTCCATAATTCGGATAGTGGGACTGGATCCATTGCTACTAGGGACTTGTGAGCCCAATTTTTTCGGCCGGTGAGCCCAAGACCGGGACAATGAGCCACATTAGATCTGGGGACATGCTTGGTGGTGACTGGGCCACTCCACAGTATGGGGCCGGCTTATCGTGCGCGTGCATCGTTCCTGCCGTCTTCGGACGGTGGGAGCTTTTTTCCCCAAACCTAACTCAGCCAGAGCCTGAGCTGTGCTCCTTCTGGGATGGTCTGGTTGCTGCCGGGCACAGCCTATCCCTGACCCTAAGGGTTTATCCTAACCCTAACCAGCCCCAACCAAAATCACCAAAACTAAATTAAGACGCAGGACTCAGGAAATTCAAGCAAAGACAAAGAAAGACAAAGAAGTCACGAACAGAGCATAAATAACAGAGAAAGACAAAGAAGTCACGAACAGAGTATAAATAACAGAGAAAACTCAAAGCAGAGACACACGAAGACAAAGAAGTCACGAACAGAGCTCCAAACGGAGAGAGATGCCTGGCCTATTGCCTGATGAAGGACAAGTCGTCCGAAACGTTGCAACAGAGGCCAGAGGACAAACCAATTCGGAATAGGAGTCCATAATTCGGATAGTGGGACTGGATCCATTGCTACTAGGGACTTGTGAGCCCAATTTTTTTCGGCCGGTGAGCCCAAGACCGGGACAATGAGCCACATTAGATCTGGGGACATGCTTGGTGGTGACTGGGCCACTCCACAGTATGGGGCCGGCTTATCGTGCGCGTGCATCGTTCCTGCCGTCTTCGGACGGTGGGAGCTTTTTTCCCCAAACCTAACTCAGCCAGAGCCTGAGCTGTGCTCCTTCTGGGATGGTCTGGTTGCTGCCGGGCACAGCCTATCCCTGACCCTAAGGGTTTATCCTAACCCTAACCAGCCCCAACCAAAATCACCAAAACTAAATTAAGACGCAGGACTCAGGAAATTCAAGCAAAGACAAAGAAAGACAAAGAAGTCACGAACAGAGCATAAATAACAGAGAAAGACAAAGAAGTCACGAACAGAGTATAAATAACAGAGAAAACTCAAAGCAGAGACACACGAAGACAAAGAAGTCACGAACAGAGCTCCAAACGGAGAGAGATGCCTGGCCTATTGCCTGATGAAGGACAAGTCGTCCGAAACGTTGCAACAGAGGCCAGAGGACAAACCAATTCGGAATAGGAGTCCATAATTCGGATAGTGGGACTGGATCCATTGCTACTAGGGACTTGTGAGCCCAATTTTTTCGGCCGGTGAGCCCAAGACCGGGACAATGAGCCACATTAGATCTGGGGACATGCTTGGTGGTGACTGGGCCACTCCACAGTATGGGGCCGGCTTATCGTGCGCGTGCATCGTTCCTGCCGTCTTCGGACGGTGGGAGCTTTTTTCCCCAAACCTAACTCAGCCAGAGCCTGAGCTGTGCTCCTTCTGGGATGGTCTGGTTGCTGCCGGGCACAGCCTATCCCTGACCCTAAGGGTTTATCCTAACCCTAACCAGCCCCAACCAAAATCACCAAAACTAAATTAAGACGCAGGACTCAGGAAATTCAAGCAAAGACAAAGAAAGACAAAGAAGTCACGAACAGAGCATAAATAACAGAGAAAGACAAAGAAGTCACGAACAGAGTATAAATAACAGAGAAAACTCAAAGCAGAGACACACGAAGACAAAGAAGTCACGAACAGAGCTCCAAACGGAGAGAGATGCCTGGCCTATTGCCTGATGAAGGACAAGTCGTCCGAAACGTTGCAACAGAGGCCAGAGGACAAACCAATTCGGAATAGGAGTCCATAATTCGGATAGTGGGACTGGATCCATTGCTACTAGGGACTTGTGAGCCCAATTTTTCGGCCGGTGAGCCCAAGACCGGGACAATGAGCCACATTAGATCTGGGGACATGCTTGGTGGTGACTGGGCCACTCCACAGTATGGGGCCGGCTTATCGTGCGCGTGCATCGTTCCTGCCGTCTTCGGACGGTGGGAGCTTTTTCCCCAAACCTAACTCAGCCAGAGCCTGAGCTGTGCTCCTTCTGGGATGGTCTGGTTGCTGCCGGGCACAGCCTATCCCTGACCCTAAGGGTTTATCCTAACCCTAACCAGCCCCAACCAAAATCACCAAAACTAAATTAAGACGCAGGACTCAGGAAATTCAAGCAAAGACAAAGAAAGACAAAGAAGTCACGAACAGAGCATAAATAACAGAGAAAGACAAAGAAGTCACGAACAGAGTATAAATAACAGAGAAAACTCAAAGCAGAGACACACGAAGACAAAGAAGTCACGAACAGAGCTCCAAACGGAGAGAGATGCCTGGCCTATTGCCTGATGAAGGACAAGTCGTCCGAAACGTTGCAACAGAGGCCAGAGGACAAACCAATTCGGAATAGGAGTCCATAATTCGGATAGTGGGACTGGATCCATTGCTACTAGGGACTTGTGAGCCCAATTTTTTCGGCCGGTGAGCCCAAGACCGGGACAATGAGCCACATTAGATCTGGGGACATGCTTGGTGGTGACTGGGCCACTCCACAGTATGGGGCCGGCTTATCGTGCGCGTGCATCGTTCCTGCCGTCTTCGGACGGTGGGAGCTTTTTTCCCCAAACCTAACTCAGCCAGAGCCTGAGCTGTGCTCCTTCTGGGATGGTCTGGTTGCTGCCGGGCACAGCCTATCCCTGACCCTAAGGGTTTATCCTAACCCTAACCAGCCCCAACCAAAATCACCAAAACTAAATTAAGACGCAGGACTCAGGAAATTCAAGCAAAGACAAAGAAAGACAAAGAAGTCACGAACAGAGCATAAATAACAGAGAAAGACAAAGAAGTCACGAACAGAGTATAAATAACAGAGAAAACTCAAAGCAGAGACACACGAAGACAAAGAAGTCACGAACAGAGCTCCAAACGGAGAGAGATGCCTGGCCTATTGCCTGATGAAGGACAAGTCGTCCGAAACGTTGCAACAGAGGCCAGAGGACAAACCAATTCGGAATAGGAGTCCATAATTCGGATAGTGGGACTGGATCCATTGCTACTAGGGACTTGTGAGCCCAATTTTTTCGGCCGGTGAGCCCAAGACCGGGACAATGAGCCACATTAGATCTGGGGACATGCTTGGTGGTGACTGGGCCACTCCACAGTATGGGGCCGGCTTATCGTGCGCGTGCATCGTTCCTGCCGTCTTCGGACGGTGGGAGCTTTTTTTCCCCAAACCTAACTCAGCCAGAGCCTGAGCTGTGCTCCTTCTGGGATGGTCTGGTTGCTGCCGGGCACAGCCTATCCCTGACCCTAAGGGTTTATCCTAACCCTAACCAGCCCCAACCAAAATCACCAAAACTAAATTAAGACGCAGGACTCAGGAAATTCAAGCAAAGACAAAGAAAGACAAAGAAGTCACGAACAGAGCATAAATAACAGAGAAAGACAAAGAAGTCACGAACAGAGTATAAATAACAGAGAAAACTCAAAGCAGAGACACACGAAGACAAAGAAGTCACGAACAGAGCTCCAAACGGAGAGAGATGCCTGGCCTATTGCCTGATGAAGGACAAGTCGTCCGAAACGTTGCAACAGAGGCCAGAGGACAAACCAATTCGGAATAGGAGTCCATAATTCGGATAGTGGGACTGGATCCATTGCTACTAGGGACTTGTGAGCCCAATTTTTTCGGCCGGTGAGCCCAAGACCGGGACAATGAGCCACATTAGATCTGGGGACATGCTTGGTGGTGACTGGGCCACTCCACAGTATGGGGCCGGCTTATCGTGCGCGTGCATCGTTCCTGCCGTCTTCGGACGGTGGGAGCTTTTTTCCCCAAACCTAACTCAGCCAGAGCCTGAGCTGTGCTCCTTCTGGGATGGTCTGGTTGCTGCCGGGCACAGCCTATCCCTGACCCTAAGGGTTTATCCTAACCCTAACCAGCCCCAACCAAAATCACCAAAACTAAATTAAGACGCAGGACTCAGGAAATTCAAGCAAAGACAAAGAAAGACAAAGAAGTCACGAACAGAGCATAAATAACAGAGAAAGACAAAGAAGTCACGAACAGAGTATAAATAACAGAGAAAACTCAAAGCAGAGACACACGAAGACAAAGAAGTCACGAACAGAGCTCCAAACGGAGAGAGATGCCTGGCCTATTGCCTGATGAAGGACAAGTCGTCCGAAACGTTGCAACAGAGGCCAGAGGACAAACCAATTCGGAATAGGAGTCCATAATTCGGATAGTGGGACTGGATCCATTGCTACTAGGGACTTGTGAGCCCAATTTTTTTCGGCCGGTGAGCCCAAGACCGGGACAATGAGCCACATTAGATCTGGGGACATGCTTGGTGGTGACTGGGCCACTCCACAGTATGGGGCCGGCTTATCGTGCGCGTGCATCGTTCCTGCCGTCTTCGGACGGTGGGAGCTTTTTTCCCCAAACCTAACTCAGCCAGAGCCTGAGCTGTGCTCCTTCTGGGATGGTCTGGTTGCTGCCGGGCACAGCCTATCCCTGACCCTAAGGGTTTATCCTAACCCTAACCAGCCCCAACCAAAATCACCAAAACTAAATTAAGACGCAGGACTCAGGAAATTCAAGCAAAGACAAAGAAAGACAAAGAAGTCACGAACAGAGCATAAATAACAGAGAAAGACAAAGAAGTCACGAACAGAGTATAAATAACAGAGAAAACTCAAAGCAGAGACACACGAAGACAAAGAAGTCACGAACAGAGCTCCAAACGGAGAGAGATGCCTGGCCTATTGCCTGATGAAGGACAAGTCGTCCGAAACGTTGCAACAGAGGCCAGAGGACAAACCAATTCGGAATAGGAGTCCATAATTCGGATAGTGGGACTGGATCCATTGCTACTAGGGACTTGTGAGCCCAATTTTTTTCGGCCGGTGAGCCCAAGACCGGGACAATGAGCCACATTAGATCTGGGGACATGCTTGGTGGTGACTGGGCCACTCCACAGTATGGGGCCGGCTTATCGTGCGCGTGCATCGTTCCTGCCGTCTTCGGACGGTGGGAGCTTTTTTCCCCAAACCTAACTCAGCCAGAGCCTGAGCTGTGCTCCTTCTGGGATGGTCTGGTTGCTGCCGGGCACAGCCTATCCCTGACCCTAAGGGTTTATCCTAACCCTAACCAGCCCCAACCAAAATCACCAAAACTAAATTAAGACGCAGGACTCAGGAAATTCAAGCAAAGACAAAGAAAGACAAAGAAGTCACGAACAGAGCATAAATAACAGAGAAAGACAAAGAAGTCACGAACAGAGTATAAATAACAGAGAAAACTCAAAGCAGAGACACACGAAGACAAAGAAGTCACGAACAGAGCTCCAAACGGAGAGAGATGCCTGGCCTATTGCCTGATGAAGGACAAGTCGTCCGAAACGTTGCAACAGAGGCCAGAGGACAAACCAATTCGGAATAGGAGTCCATAATTCGGATAGTGGGACTGGATCCATTGCTACTAGGGACTTGTGAGCCCAATTTTTTTCGGCCGGTGAGCCCAAGACCGGGACAATGAGCCACATTAGATCTGGGGACATGCTTGGTGGTGACTGGGCCACTCCACAGTATGGGGCCGGCTTATCGTGCGCGTGCATCGTTCCTGCCGTCTTCGGACGGTGGGAGCTTTTTTCCCCAAACCTAACTCAGCCAGAGCCTGAGCTGTGCTCCTTCTGGGATGGTCTGGTTGCTGCCGGGCACAGCCTATCCCTGACCCTAAGGGTTTATCCTAACCCTAACCAGCCCCAACCAAAATCACCAAAACTAAATTAAGACGCAGGACTCAGGAAATTCAAGCAAAGACAAAGAAAGACAAAGAAGTCACGAACAGAGCATAAATAACAGAGAAAGACAAAGAAGTCACGAACAGAGTATAAATAACAGAGAAAACTCAAAGCAGAGACACACGAAGACAAAGAAGTCACGAACAGAGCTCCAAACGGAGAGAGATGCCTGGCCTATTGCCTGATGAAGGACAAGTCGTCCGAAACGTTGCAACAGAGGCCAGAGGACAAACCAATTCGGAATAGGAGTCCATAATTCGGATAGTGGGACTGGATCCATTGCTACTAGGGACTTGTGAGCCCAATTTTTTTCGGCCGGTGAGCCCAAGACCGGGACAATGAGCCACATTAGATCTGGGGACATGCTTGGTGGTGACTGGGCCACTCCACAGTATGGGGCCGGCTTATCGTGCGCGTGCATCGTTCCTGCCGTCTTCGGACGGTGGGAGCTTTTTTTCCCCAAACCTAACTCAGCCAGAGCCTGAGCTGTGCTCCTTCTGGGATGGTCTGGTTGCTGCCGGGCACAGCCTATCCCTGACCCTAAGGGTTTATCCTAACCCTAACCAGCCCCAACCAAAATCACCAAAACTAAATTAAGACGCAGGACTCAGGAAATTCAAGCAAAGACAAAGAAAGACAAAGAAGTCACGAACAGAGCATAAATAACAGAGAAAGACAAAGAAGTCACGAACAGAGTATAAATAACAGAGAAAACTCAAAGCAGAGACACACGAAGACAAAGAAGTCACGAACAGAGCTCCAAACGGAGAGAGATGCCTGGCCTATTGCCTGATGAAGGACAAGTCGTCCGAAACGTTGCAACAGAGGCCAGAGGACAAACCAATTCGGAATAGGAGTCCATAATTCGGATAGTGGGACTGGATCCATTGCTACTAGGGACTTGTGAGCCCAATTTTTTCGGCCGGTGAGCCCAAGACCGGGACAATGAGCCACATTAGATCTGGGGGCATGCTTGGTGGTGACTGGGCCACTCCACAGTATGGGGCCGGCTTATCGTGCGCGTGCATCGTTCCTGCCGTCTTCGGACGGTGGGAGCTTTTTTCCCCAAACCTAACTCAGCCAGAGCCTGAGCTGTGCTCCTTCTGGGATGGTCTGGTTGCTGCCGGGCACAGCCTATCCCTGACCCTAAGGGTTTATCCTAACCCTAACCAGCCCCAACCAAAATCACCAAAACTAAATTAAGACGCAGGACTCAGGAAATTCAAGCAAAGACAAAGAAAGACAAAGAAGTCACGAACAGAGCATAAATAACAGAGAAAGACAAAGAAGTCACGAACAGAGTATAAATAACAGAGAAAACTCAAAGCAGAGACACACGAAGACAAAGAAGTCACGAACAGAGCTCCAAACGGAGAGAGATGCCTGGCCTATTGCCTGATGAAGGACAAGTCGTCCGAAACGTTGCAACAGAGGCCAGAGGACAAACCAATTCGGAATAGGAGTCCATAATTCGGATAGTGGGACTGGATCCATTGCTACTAGGGACTTGTGAGCCCAATTTTTTCGGCCGGTGAGCCCAAGACCGGGACAATGAGCCACATTAGATCTGGGGGCATGCTTGGTGGTGACTGGGCCACTCCACAGTATGGGGCCGGCTTATCGTGCGCGTGCATCGTTCCTGCCGTCTTCGGACGGTGGGAGCTTTTTTTCCCCAAACCTAACTCAGCCAGAGCCTGAGCTGTGCTCCTTCTGGGATGGTCTGGTTGCTGCCGGGCACAGCCTATCCCTGACCCTAAGGGTTTATCCTAACCCTAACCAGCCCCAACCAAAATCACCAAAACTAAATTAAGACGCAGGACTCAGGAAATTCAAGCAAAGACAAAGAAAGACAAAGAAGTCACGAACAGAGCATAAATAACAGAGAAAGACAAAGAAGTCACGAACAGAGTATAAATAACAGAGAAAACTCAAAGCAGAGACACACGAAGACAAAGAAGTCACGAACAGAGCTCCAAACGGAGAGAGATGCCTGGCCTATTGCCTGATGAAGGACAAGTCGTCCGAAACGTTGCAACAGAGGCCAGAGGACAAACCAATTCGGAATAGGAGTCCATAATTCGGATAGTGGGACTGGATCCATTGCTACTAGGGACTTGTGAGCCCAATTTTTTCGGCCGGTGAGCCCAAGACCGGGACAATGAGCCACATTAGATCTGGGGGCATGCTTGGTGGTGACTGGGCCACTCCACAGTATGGGGCCGGCTTATCGTGCGCGTGCATCGTTCCTGCCGTCTTCGGACGGTGGGAGCTTTTTTCCCCAAACCTAACTCAGCCAGAGCCTGAGCTGTGCTCCTTCTGGGATGGTCTGGTTGCTGCCGGGCACAGCCTATCCCTGACCCTAAGGGTTTATCCTAACCCTAACCAGCCCCAACCAAAATCACCAAAACTAAATTAAGACGCAGGACTCAGGAAATTCAAGCAAAGACAAAGAAAGACAAAGAAGTCACGAACAGAGCATAAATAACAGAGAAAGACAAAGAAGTCACGAACAGAGTATAAATAACAGAGAAAACTCAAAGCAGAGACACACGAAGACAAAGAAGTCACGAACAGAGCTCCAAACGGAGAGAGATGCCTGGCCTATTGCCTGATGAAGGACAAGTCGTCCGAAACGTTGCAACAGAGGCCAGAGGACAAACCAATTCGGAATAGGAGTCCATAATTCGGATAGTGGGACTGGATCCATTGCTACTAGGGACTTGTGAGCCCAATTTTTTCGGCCGGTGAGCCCAAGACCGGGACAATGAGCCACATTAGATCTGGGGACATGCTTGGTGGTGACTGGGCCACTCCACAGTATGGGGCCGGCTTATCGTGCGCGTGCATCGTTCCTGCCGTCTTCGGACGGTGGGAGCTTTTTTCCCCAAACCTAACTCAGCCAGAGCCTGAGCTGTGCTCCTTCTGGGATGGTCTGGTTGCTGCCGGGCACAGCCTATCCCTGACCCTAAGGGTTTATCCTAACCCTAACCAGCCCCAACCAAAATCACCAAAACTAAATTAAGACGCAGGACTCAGGAAATTCAAGCAAAGACAAAGAAAGACAAAGAAGTCACGAACAGAGCATAAATAACAGAGAAAGACAAAGAAGTCACGAACAGA
This sequence comes from Atherinomorus stipes, assembly GCA_023101725.1. Classification (NCBI taxonomy): domain Eukaryota; kingdom Metazoa; phylum Chordata; class Actinopteri; order Atheriniformes; family Atherinidae; genus Atherinomorus; species Atherinomorus stipes. The sequence goes on from JALJCO010005349.1 coordinate 23,998, forward strand.
GTATAAATAACAGAGAAAACTCAAAGCAGAGACACACGAAGACAAAGAAGTCACGAACAGAGCTCCAAACGGAGAGAGATGCCTGGCCTATTGCCTGATGAAGGACAAGTCGTCCGAAACGTTGCAACAGAGGCCAGAGGACAAACCAATTCGGAATAGGAGTCCATAATTCGGATAGTGGGACTGGATCCATTGCTACTAGGGACTTGTGAGCCCAATTTTTTCGGCCGGTGAGCCCAAGACCGGGACAATGAGCCACATTAGATCTGGGGGCATGCTTGGTGGTGACTGGGCCACTCCACAGTATGGGGCCGGCTTATCGTGCGCGTGCATCGTTCCTGCCGTCTTCGGACGGTGGGAGCTTTTTTCCCCAAACCTAACTCAGCCAGAGCCTGAGCTGTGCTCCTTCTGGGATGGTCTGGTTGCTGCCGGGCACAGCCTATCCCTGACCCTAAGGGTTTATCCTAACCCTAACCAGCCCCAACCAAAATCACCAAAACTAAATTAAGACGCAGGACTCAGGAAATTCAAGCAAAGACAAAGAAAGACAAAGAAGTCACGAACAGAGCATAAATAACAGAGAAAGACAAAGAAGTCACGAACAGAGTATAAATAACAGAGAAAACTCAAAGCAGAGACACACGAAGACAAAGAAGTCACGAACAGAGCTCCAAACGGAGAGAGATGCCTGGCCTATTGCCTGATGAAGGACAAGTCGTCCGAAACGTTGCAACAGAGGCCAGAGGACAAACCAATTCGGAATAGGAGTCCATAATTCGGATAGTGGGACTGGATCCATTGCTACTAGGGACTTGTGAGCCCAATTTTTTCGGCCGGTGAGCCCAAGACCGGGACAATGAGCCACATTAGATCTGGGGGCATGCTTGGTGGTGACTGGGCCACTCCACAGTATGGGGCCGGCTTATCGTGCGCGTGCATCGTTCCTGCCGTCTTCGGACGGTGGGAGCTTTTTTCCCCAAACCTAACTCAGCCAGAGCCTGAGCTGTGCTCCTTCTGGGATGGTCTGGTTGCTGCCGGGCACAGCCTATCCCTGACCCTAAGGGTTTATCCTAACCCTAACCAGCCCCAACCAAAATCACCAAAACTAAATTAAGACGCAGGACTCAGGAAATTCAAGCAAAGACAAAGAAAGACAAAGAAGTCACGAACAGAGCATAAATAACAGAGAAAGACAAAGAAGTCACGAACAGAGTATAAATAACAGAGAAAACTCAAAGCAGAGACACACGAAGACAAAGAAGTCACGAACAGAGCTCCAAACGGAGAGAGATGCCTGGCCTATTGCCTGATGAAGGACAAGTCGTCCGAAACGTTGCAACAGAGGCCAGAGGACAAACCAATTCGGAATAGGAGTCCATAATTCGGATAGTGGGACTGGATCCATTGCTACTAGGGACTTGTGAGCCCAATTTTTTCGGCCGGTGAGCCCAAGACCGGGACAATGAGCCACATTAGATCTGGGGGCATGCTTGGTGGTGACTGGGCCACTCCACAGTATGGGGCCGGCTTATCGTGCGCGTGCATCGTTCCTGCCGTCTTCGGACGGTGGGAGCTTTTTTCCCCAAACCTAACTCAGCCAGAGCCTGAGCTGTGCTCCTTCTGGGATGGTCTGGTTGCTGCCGGGCACAGCCTATCCCTGACCCTAAGGGTTTATCCTAACCCTAACCAGCCCCAACCAAAATCACCAAAACTAAATTAAGACGCAGGACTCAGGAAATTCAAGCAAAGACAAAGAAAGACAAAGAAGTCACGAACAGAGCATAAATAACAGAGAAAGACAAAGAAGTCACGAACAGAGTATAAATAACAGAGAAAACTCAAAGCAGAGACACACGAAGACAAAGAAGTCACGAACAGAGCTCCAAACGGAGAGAGATGCCTGGCCTATTGCCTGATGAAGGACAAGTCGTCCGAAACGTTGCAACAGAGGCCAGAGGACAAACCAATTCGGAATAGGAGTCCATAATTCGGATAGTGGGACTGGATCCATTGCTACTAGGGACTTGTGAGCCCAATTTTTTTCGGCCGGTGAGCCCAAGACCGGGACAATGAGCCACATTAGATCTGGGGGCATGCTTGGTGGTGACTGGGCCACTCCACAGTATGGGGCCGGCTTATCGTGCGCGTGCATCGTTCCTGCCGTCTTCGGACGGTGGGAGCTTTTTTCCCCAAACCTAACTCAGCCAGAGCCTGAGCTGTGCTCCTTCTGGGATGGTCTGGTTGCTGCCGGGCACAGCCTATCCCTGACCCTAAGGGTTTATCCTAACCCTAACCAGCCCCAACCAAAATCACCAAAACTAAATTAAGACGCAGGACTCAGGAAATTCAAGCAAAGACAAAGAAAGACAAAGAAGTCACGAACAGAGCATAAATAACAGAGAAAGACAAAGAAGTCACGAACAGAGTATAAATAACAGAGAAAACTCAAAGCAGAGACACACGAAGACAAAGAAGTCACGAACAGAGCTCCAAACGGAGAGAGATGCCTGGCCTATTGCCTGATGAAGGACAAGTCGTCCGAAACGTTGCAACAGAGGCCAGAGGACAAACCAATTCGGAATAGGAGTCCATAATTCGGATAGTGGGACTGGATCCATTGCTACTAGGGACTTGTGAGCCCAATTTTTTCGGCCGGTGAGCCCAAGACCGGGACAATGAGCCACATTAGATCTGGGGGCATGCTTGGTGGTGACTGGGCCACTCCACAGTATGGGGCCGGCTTATCGTGCGCGTGCATCGTTCCTGCCGTCTTCGGACGGTGGGAGCTTTTTTCCCCAAACCTAACTCAGCCAGAGCCTGAGCTGTGCTCCTTCTGGGATGGTCTGGTTGCTGCCGGGCACAGCCTATCCCTGACCCTAAGGGTTTATCCTAACCCTAACCAGCCCCAACCAAAATCACCAAAACTAAATTAAGACGCAGGACTCAGGAAATTCAAGCAAAGACAAAGAAAGACAAAGAAGTCACGAACAGAGCATAAATAACAGAGAAAGACAAAGAAGTCACGAACAGAGTATAAATAACAGAGAAAACTCAAAGCAGAGACACACGAAGACAAAGAAGTCACGAACAGAGCTCCAAACGGAGAGAGATGCCTGGCCTATTGCCTGATGAAGGACAAGTCGTCCGAAACGTTGCAACAGAGGCCAGAGGACAAACCAATTCGGAATAGGAGTCCATAATTCGGATAGTGGGACTGGATCCATTGCTACTAGGGACTTGTGAGCCCAATTTTTTTCGGCCGGTGAGCCCAAGACCGGGACAATGAGCCACATTAGATCTGGGGGCATGCTTGGTGGTGACTGGGCCACTCCACAGTATGGGGCCGGCTTATCGTGCGCGTGCATCGTTCCTGCCGTCTTCGGACGGTGGGAGCTTTTTTCCCCAAACCTAACTCAGCCAGAGCCTGAGCTGTGCTCCTTCTGGGATGGTCTGGTTGCTGCCGGGCACAGCCTATCCCTGACCCTAAGGGTTTATCCTAACCCTAACCAGCCCCAACCAAAATCACCAAAACTAAATTAAGACGCAGGACTCAGGAAATTCAAGCAAAGACAAAGAAAGACAAAGAAGTCACGAACAGAGCATAAATAACAGAGAAAGACAAAGAAGTCACGAACAGAGTATAAATAACAGAGAAAACTCAAAGCAGAGACACACGAAGACAAAGAAGTCACGAACAGAGCTCCAAACGGAGAGAGATGCCTGGCCTATTGCCTGATGAAGGACAAGTCGTCCGAAACGTTGCAACAGAGGCCAGAGGACAAACCAATTCGGAATAGGAGTCCATAATTCGGATAGTGGGACTGGATCCATTGCTACTAGGGACTTGTGAGCCCAATTTTTTCGGCCGGTGAGCCCAAGACCGGGACAATGAGCCACATTAGATCTGGGGGCATGCTTGGTGGTGACTGGGCCACTCCACAGTATGGGGCCGGCTTATCGTGCGCGTGCATCGTTCCTGCCGTCTTCGGACGGTGGGAGCTTTTTTCCCCAAACCTAACTCAGCCAGAGCCTGAGCTGTGCTCCTTCTGGGATGGTCTGGTTGCTGCCGGGCACAGCCTATCCCTGACCCTAAGGGTTTATCCTAACCCTAACCAGCCCCAACCAAAATCACCAAAACTAAATTAAGACGCAGGACTCAGGAAATTCAAGCAAAGACAAAGAAAGACAAAGAAGTCACGAACAGAGCATAAATAACAGAGAAAGACAAAGAAGTCACGAACAGAGTATAAATAACAGAGAAAACTCAAAGCAGAGACACACGAAGACAAAGAAGTCACGAACAGAGCTCCAAACGGAGAGAGATGCCTGGCCTATTGCCTGATGAAGGACAAGTCGTCCGAAACGTTGCAACAGAGGCCAGAGGACAAACCAATTCGGAATAGGAGTCCATAATTCGGATAGTGGGACTGGATCCATTGCTACTAGGGACTTGTGAGCCCAATTTTTTCGGCCGGTGAGCCCAAGACCGGGACAATGAGCCACATTAGATCTGGGGGCATGCTTGGTGGTGACTGGGCCACTCCACAGTATGGGGCCGGCTTATCGTGCGCGTGCATCGTTCCTGCCGTCTTCGGACGGTGGGAGCTTTTTTCCCCAAACCTAACTCAGCCAGAGCCTGAGCTGTGCTCCTTCTGGGATGGTCTGGTTGCTGCCGGGCACAGCCTATCCCTGACCCTAAGGGTTTATCCTAACCCTAACCAGCCCCAACCAAAATCACCAAAACTAAATTAAGACGCAGGACTCAGGAAATTCAAGCAAAGACAAAGAAAGACAAAGAAGTCACGAACAGAGCATAAATAACAGAGAAAGACAAAGAAGTCACGAACAGAGTATAAATAACAGAGAAAACTCAAAGCAGAGACACACGAAGACAAAGAAGTCACGAACAGAGCTCCAAACGGAGAGAGATGCCTGGCCTATTGCCTGATGAAGGACAAGTCGTCCGAAACGTTGCAACAGAGGCCAGAGGACAAACCAATTCGGAATAGGAGTCCATAATTCGGATAGTGGGACTGGATCCATTGCTACTAGGGACTTGTGAGCCCAATTTTTTTCGGCCGGTGAGCCCAAGACCGGGACAATGAGCCACATTAGATCTGGGGGCATGCTTGGTGGTGACTGGGCCACTCCACAGTATGGGGCCGGCTTATCGTGCGCGTGCATCGTTCCTGCCGTCTTCGGACGGTGGGAGCTTTTTTCCCCAAACCTAACTCAGCCAGAGCCTGAGCTGTGCTCCTTCTGGGATGGTCTGGTTGCTGCCGGGCACAGCCTATCCCTGACCCTAAGGGTTTATCCTAACCCTAACCAGCCCCAACCAAAATCACCAAAACTAAATTAAGACGCAGGACTCAGGAAATTCAAGCAAAGACAAAGAAAGACAAAGAAGTCACGAACAGAGCATAAATAACAGAGAAAGACAAAGAAGTCACGAACAGAGTATAAATAACAGAGAAAACTCAAAGCAGAGACACACGAAGACAAAGAAGTCACGAACAGAGCTCCAAACGGAGAGAGATGCCTGGCCTATTGCCTGATGAAGGACAAGTCGTCCGAAACGTTGCAACAGAGGCCAGAGGACAAACCAATTCGGAATAGGAGTCCATAATTCGGATAGTGGGACTGGATCCATTGCTACTAGGGACTTGTGAGCCCAATTTTTTCGGCCGGTGAGCCCAAGACCGGGACAATGAGCCACATTAGATCTGGGGGCATGCTTGGTGGTGACTGGGCCACTCCACAGTATGGGGCCGGCTTATCGTGCGCGTGCATCGTTCCTGCCGTCTTCGGACGGTGGGAGCTTTTTTCCCCAAACCTAACTCAGCCAGAGCCTGAGCTGTGCTCCTTCTGGGATGGTCTGGTTGCTGCCGGGCACAGCCTATCCCTGACCCTAAGGGTTTATCCTAACCCTAACCAGCCCCAACCAAAATCACCAAAACTAAATTAAGACGCAGGACTCAGGAAATTCAAGCAAAGACAAAGAAAGACAAAGAAGTCACGAACAGAGCATAAATAACAGAGAAAGACAAAGAAGTCACGAACAGAGTATAAATAACAGAGAAAACTCAAAGCAGAGACACACGAAGACAAAGAAGTCACGAACAGAGCTCCAAACGGAGAGAGATGCCTGGCCTATTGCCTGATGAAGGACAAGTCGTCCGAAACGTTGCAACAGAGGCCAGAGGACAAACCAATTCGGAATAGGAGTCCATAATTCGGATAGTGGGACTGGATCCATTGCTACTAGGGACTTGTGAGCCCAATTTTTTCGGCCGGTGAGCCCAAGACCGGGACAATGAGCCACATTAGATCTGGGGGCATGCTTGGTGGTGACTGGGCCACTCCACAGTATGGGGCCGGCTTATCGTGCGCGTGCATCGTTCCTGCCGTCTTCGGACGGTGGGAGCTTTTTTCCCCAAACCTAACTCAGCCAGAGCCTGAGCTGTGCTCCTTCTGGGATGGTCTGGTTGCTGCCGGGCACAGCCTATCCCTGACCCTAAGGGTTTATCCTAACCCTAACCAGCCCCAACCAAAATCACCAAAACTAAATTAAGACGCAGGACTCAGGAAATTCAAGCAAAGACAAAGAAAGACAAAGAAGTCACGAACAGAGCATAAATAACAGAGAAAGACAAAGAAGTCACGAACAGAGTATAAATAACAGAGAAAACTCAAAGCAGAGACACACGAAGACAAAGAAGTCACGAACAGAGCTCCAAACGGAGAGAGATGCCTGGCCTATTGCCTGATGAAGGACAAGTCGTCCGAAACGTTGCAACAGAGGCCAGAGGACAAACCAATTCGGAATAGGAGTCCATAATTCGGATAGTGGGACTGGATCCATTGCTACTAGGGACTTGTGAGCCCAATTTTTTCGGCCGGTGAGCCCAAGACCGGGACAATGAGCCACATTAGATCTGGGGGCATGCTTGGTGGTGACTGGGCCACTCCACAGTATGGGGCCGGCTTATCGTGCGCGTGCATCGTTCCTGCCGTCTTCGGACGGTGGGAGCTTTTTTCCCCAAACCTAACTCAGCCAGAGCCTGAGCTGTGCTCCTTCTGGGATGGTCTGGTTGCTGCCGGGCACAGCCTATCCCTGACCCTAAGGGTTTATCCTAACCCTAACCAGCCCCAACCAAAATCACCAAAACTAAATTAAGACGCAGGACTCAGGAAATTCAAGCAAAGACAAAGAAAGACAAAGAAGTCACGAACAGAGCATAAATAACAGAGAAAGACAAAGAAGTCACGAACAGAGTATAAATAACAGAGAAAACTCAAAGCAGAGACACACGAAGACAAAGAAGTCACGAACAGAGCTCCAAACGGAGAGAGATGCCTGGCCTATTGCCTGATGAAGGACAAGTCGTCCGAAACGTTGCAACAGAGGCCAGAGGACAAACCAATTCGGAATAGGAGTCCATAATTCGGATAGTGGGACTGGATCCATTGCTACTAGGGACTTGTGAGCCCAATTTTTTCGGCCGGTGAGCCCAAGACCGGGACAATGAGCCACATTAGATCTGGGGGCATGCTTGGTGGTGACTGGGCCACTCCACAGTATGGGGCCGGCTTATCGTGCGCGTGCATCGTTCCTGCCGTCTTCGGACGGTGGGAGCTTTTTTCCCCAAACCTAACTCAGCCAGAGCCTGAGCTGTGCTCCTTCTGGGATGGTCTGGTTGCTGCCGGGCACAGCCTATCCCTGACCCTAAGGGTTTATCCTAACCCTAACCAGCCCCAACCAAAATCACCAAAACTAAATTAAGACGCAGGACTCAGGAAATTCAAGCAAAGACAAAGAAAGACAAAGAAGTCACGAACAGAGCATAAATAACAGAGAAAGACAAAGAAGTCACGAACAGAGTATAAATAACAGAGAAAACTCAAAGCAGAGACACACGAAGACAAAGAAGTCACGAACAGAGCTCCAAACGGAGAGAGATGCCTGGCCTATTGCCTGATGAAGGACAAGTCGTCCGAAACGTTGCAACAGAGGCCAGAGGACAAACCAATTCGGAATAGGAGTCCATAATTCGGATAGTGGGACTGGATCCATTGCTACTAGGGACTTGTGAGCCCAATTTTTTCGGCCGGTGAGCCCAAGACCGGGACAATGAGCCACATTAGATCTGGGGGCATGCTTGGTGGTGACTGGGCCACTCCACAGTATGGGGCCGGCTTATCGTGCGCGTGCATCGTTCCTGCCGTCTTCGGACGGTGGGAGCTTTTTTCCCCAAACCTAACTCAGCCAGAGCCTGAGCTGTGCTCCTTCTGGGATGGTCTGGTTGCTGCCGGGCACAGCCTATCCCTGACCCTAAGGGTTTATCCTAACCCTAACCAGCCCCAACCAAAATCACCAAAACTAAATTAAGACGCAGGACTCAGGAAATTCAAGCAAAGACAAAGAAAGACAAAGAAGTCACGAACAGAGCATAAATAACAGAGAAAGACAAAGAAGTCACGAACAGAGTATAAATAACAGAGAAAACTCAAAGCAGAGACACACGAAGACAAAGAAGTCACGAACAGAGCTCCAAACGGAGAGAGATGCCTGGCCTATTGCCTGATGAAGGACAAGTCGTCCGAAACGTTGCAACAGAGGCCAGAGGACAAACCAATTCGGAATAGGAGTCCATAATTCGGATAGTGGGACTGGATCCATTGCTACTAGGGACTTGTGAGCCCAATTTTTCGGCCGGTGAGCCCAAGACCGGGACAATGAGCCACATTAGATCTGGGGGCATGCTTGGTGGTGACTGGGCCACTCCACAGTATGGGGCCGGCTTATCGTGCGCGTGCATCGTTCCTGCCGTCTTCGGACGGTGGGAGCTTTTTTCCCCAAACCTAACTCAGCCAGAGCCTGAGCTGTGCTCCTTCTGGGATGGTCTGGTTGCTGCCGGGCACAGCCTATCCCTGACCCTAAGGGTTTATCCTAACCCTAACCAGCCCCAACCAAAATCACCAAAACTAAATTAAGACGCAGGACTCAGGAAATTCAAGCAAAGACAAAGAAAGACAAAGAAGTCACGAACAGAGCATAAATAACAGAGAAAGACAAAGAAGTCACGAACAGAGTATAAATAACAGAGAAAACTCAAAGCAGAGACACACGAAGACAAAGAAGTCACGAACAGAGCTCCAAACGGAGAGAGATGCCTGGCCTATTGCCTGATGAAGGACAAGTCGTCCGAAACGTTGCAACAGAGGCCAGAGGACAAACCAATTCGGAATAGGAGTCCATAATTCGGATAGTGGGACTGGATCCATTGCTACTAGGGACTTGTGAGCCCAATTTTTTCGGCCGGTGAGCCCAAGACCGGGACAATGAGCCACATTAGATCTGGGGGCATGCTTGGTGGTGACTGGGCCACTCCACAGTATGGGGCCGGCTTATCGTGCGCGTGCATCGTTCCTGCCGTCTTCGGACGGTGGGAGCTTTTTTCCCCAAACCTAACTCAGCCAGAGCCTGAGCTGTGCTCCTTCTGGGATGGTCTGGTTGCTGCCGGGCACAGCCTATCCCTGACCCTAAGGGTTTATCCTAACCCTAACCAGCCCCAACCAAAATCACCAAAACTAAATTAAGACGCAGGACTCAGGAAATTCAAGCAAAGACAAAGAAAGACAAAGAAGTCACGAACAGAGCATAAATAACAGAGAAAGACAAAGAAGTCACGAACAGAGTATAAATAACAGAGAAAACTCAAAGCAGAGACACACGAAGACAAAGAAGTCACGAACAGAGCTCCAAACGGAGAGAGATGCCTGGCCTATTGCCTGATGAAGGACAAGTCGTCCGAAACGTTGCAACAGAGGCCAGAGGACAAACCAATTCGGAATAGGAGTCCATAATTCGGATAGTGGGACTGGATCCATTGCTACTAGGGACTTGTGAGCCCAATTTTTTCGGCCGGTGAGCCCAAGACCGGGACAATGAGCCACATTAGATCTGGGGGCATGCTTGGTGGTGACTGGGCCACTCCACAGTATGGGGCCGGCTTATCGTGCGCGTGCATCGTTCCTGCCGTCTTCGGACGGTGGGAGCTTTTTTCCCCAAACCTAACTCAGCCAGAGCCTGAGCTGTGCTCCTTCTGGGATGGTCTGGTTGCTGCCGGGCACAGCCTATCCCTGACCCTAAGGGTTTATCCTAACCCTAACCAGCCCCAACCAAAATCACCAAAACTAAATTAAGACGCAGGACTCAGGAAATTCAAGCAAAGACAAAGAAAGACAAAGAAGTCACGAACAGAGCATAAATAACAGAGAAAGACAAAGAAGTCACGAACAGAGTATAAATAACAGAGAAAACTCAAAGCAGAGACACACGAAGACAAAGAAGTCACGAACAGAGCTCCAAACGGAGAGAGATGCCTGGCCTATTGCCTGATGAAGGACAAGTCGTCCGAAACGTTGCAACAGAGGCCAGAGGACAAACCAATTCGGAATAGGAGTCCATAATTCGGATAGTGGGACTGGATCCATTGCTACTAGGGACTTGTGAGCCCAATTTTTTCGGCCGGTGAGCCCAAGACCGGGACAATGAGCCACATTAGATCTGGGGGCATGCTTGGTGGTGACTGGGCCACTCCACAGTATGGGGCCGGCTTATCGTGCGCGTGCATCGTTCCTGCCGTCTTCGGACGGTGGGAGCTTTTTTCCCCAAACCTAACTCAGCCAGAGCCTGAGCTGTGCTCCTTCTGGGATGGTCTGGTTGCTGCCGGGCACAGCCTATCCCTGACCCTAAGGGTTTATCCTAACCCTAACCAGCCCCAACCAAAATCACCAAAACTAAATTAAGACGCAGGACTCAGGAAATTCAAGCAAAGACAAAGAAAGACAAAGAAGTCACGAACAGAGCATAAATAACAGAGAAAGACAAAGAAGTCACGAACAGAGTATAAATAACAGAGAAAACTCAAAGCAGAGACACACGAAGACAAAGAAGTCACGAACAGAGCTCCAAACGGAGAGAGATGCCTGGCCTATTGCCTGATGAAGGACAAGTCGTCCGAAACGTTGCAACAGAGGCCAGAGGACAAACCAATTCGGAATAGGAGTCCATAATTCGGATAGTGGGACTGGATCCATTGCTACTAGGGACTTGTGAGCCCAATTTTTTCGGCCGGTGAGCCCAAGACCGGGACAATGAGCCACATTAGATCTGGGGGCATGCTTGGTGGTGACTGGGCCACTCCACAGTATGGGGCCGGCTTATCGTGCGCGTGCATCGTTCCTGCCGTCTTCGGACGGTGGGAGCTTTTTTCCCCAAACCTAACCCCTAAGCTATCTCCAGCAGTGACCTACATCTCAGAGCCTTCATCTCAACGCTTAACGAAAATGGGTCCTTAAAGAGCCATCAGGCTGGTAAGTTTACTTCACATATCCACACCATTCAGCTGTTAAAATGACAGGATCCTGGGGTTGTGCGGTGTATGGAACACAGGGCCTGCTTTCGGCTGCCCCTCTCGGTGCCTGAGCCCGGTGGGGGTGGGCTGGAAGTCAGGTCGCCTGGCACAATCCCGGATTCTATTTGCTTTTAAACAATAGTACGGCCATGCTTGACCTTCTTTAATAATTCTGATGCTCACGCCGTCATTAATTATTGTTCACTTAACTCAACTTGCAGTCTCTAAACCGCTCCTTTTGATCTTATCAACTTACCCAGTGTTTTTAATCCTAAACCTAACCACCGATTCTTAATGCCTAACCCTAAAAACGGGCTATTACTTATGAAATGATGGTTCTCGAATCTTATCAACTTGCCCACTTTTTCAATCCTAAACCTAACCAGGAATTACTAACGCCTAATAACACCTAATAATTAGCCGTTTTTATCTCCAAAGCCCAATGGAATGGGTTAAATTACTCTTTAACTTGCAGATTATTTTGGACCGCCTTTTATCTCTCTGGTTAAGACGGTCCTTCAGCACCTTAACTTCCCTAAATCCATTAACTAGAAACACTTTAAAACCGAAACAGGGACAGAGTCAGCCAGGACTAAAAGACATCACCACATCGCCAACCATTGGACACTGGATCTGCCCGGGAATTGATCACCCCGTGGAGCTTGCCACAGGGAGAGGGAGTATGGTGATGAAAAGGCCGAAACTCCCGCTATTATCCCTGTGGTTCACCTATCAGACCTGTTTCATGGACAATGTCCAATACACACAGCAATCCTAGTTACTCATAGCACCAACGTCTTTCCTTTGTGTACACTTACGAAGCTTTAGCCACCTTGGTCTTCTTGCAGCAGCTGATGTTGCACAGTTTCACTCATCTGGTTATTTCATGAAATCTTATTAAATCCCATGGATTCATCCAAGAAGTACTCAGAAATCTTTAGCAAGATTTCTCCATTGCTTTGGAGGAAAATATCCATGTGATGGCACAATTATTTTCCAATGAGCAGTGTTTTGATTTTTGGACCTCAAAGTTCGTTGCACTCAACACATACATGTAGCAAACAAAAGTCTTGAAACCAAAGTTGTCTTTTAGCCTTTTAATAACAAAATACATAACATACAAAAAAATAAACTTGTCTCTAAACTTCTGACAAGCTAAACTAAATGCAGTACAGGTAGACTGTTTTCCAGTGACTTCTGATCTAATTATCACGAGATTTTACTCATATCAGCTCAACATCCAATCAGAAATAAGCAACATATACTGTATCATTAGTCATTGGTCACATTATTTACTATACTGCAACACAAAACTACCATCATAATAAACTTATTAACCACTTTAAAATAGTGAATAGCTAATTACATAATAATAAAAAATGGCTACAACACTAGCTGCATTTACATGGACCCAAATATACAATTGCTTTCGATTTAAAAGCTTTTTCGGAATGAAAATGATTCATCTAAACACCTCTTTCCGAATGAAAAGTGCTGGACTGAATGAATTTTTATTCGGTTTCACGTGGGTAGAATATTCCTTTCCCCAAACCGAACGGGGTATCATGTAAACGCTGAATCGTAAAGTTGTGAGGTTGCGCTCTTACAGCGCATGCTTCGACAAGACGTCAACGTGCAACGAGTGACGTTTTCTCACTTTGACAGATGGCTGTGAACGTAATTCCCTGGACAGCAAAAGAAAGTTTTTTTTACTCAAACACTGTCTCTATGCCTTTTTCTCTTGGTTGTCTGCAGTAGGAGCGCATGAGGATCAGCTGCTGGATTAAAGTCCTGCAGAAACCACCACAACTGTGACGATCAGTTTTTATACCTCCGTCTTCATTAAATAATGTAATGTAACATCATTCTGCACGTCAGACAGGATTATTCAGAATAAATATTGGCGCATATACACACAAGATCGGAATGAATTTGTTCCCATGGAAACAGCTGCCCTGAAATCCTCAATCAGAATGATTTCGTACCGAAAGGAAAAAAAGTCTCCATGTAAACGTACCCACTGTCTGACTGTGTCGTCAGACCTGTTTGCTGGAGCGCTGCAGCAGCAAACAATGGATACATAGAGGTGAAACACAATGATTTTACTGAACATTCAAATGAAATAATAATAATCAGGCGTGCCTTGAATATTATTCATCAGGTAAATGTTAGTAAATACCCCACATTTATTTCTTCATTGGATGCCAACAAAGCTTTTGATCGGGTGGAGTGGCCTTTTCATTCACTGTGCCTAATGACTTTGGTTTTGGGTCATAATTTCTGGATGCAATTAAGACTTTATATCTATCTATCTCTCATCCGCTCAGGTAAACACTATTGGTTTTCATTCAGAGAGCTTTCCAGTTCAACAAGGTTTCAGACAAGGTTGTCCTCTATCACCTCTGCTGTTCTTACTATTTATTGAACCCCAAGCTCAAAAGCTAAGATCTAATATTAAAATAAAGGGGATCCCTGCAGGTGGGAAAATTAATCCTATTTCTTTATTTGCAGATGACATTTTGGTATTTCTGTCAAATCCACGAAGGTCAGTCAATGCAGTACTAACATCCGTCTTTGAATTTAGTGTTCTTTCTGGATACCAAATAAATTTGAGTAAATCTGTTGTCTTACCCTTTAATATTTCACAAGATGAAACGATACATTTTTCATTTTTAGTAGCTAAAGGGGCTCTCAAATACTTGGGAATTAATTTGACTGCAGATTCAAATTATATTTTAGAAGCCAATTATGTGCCTTTAGTCTGTAAAATAAAAGATGATTTAGTGAGATGGTTACAATTACCAATATCTTTTTTGGGGTGAGTTAATGTCATTAAAATGCACATCTTTCTCAGATTAAATTATTTCTTTCAAAATTTACCCTGCTACTTACCACTGCTATTTCTTAAGAAGTTAAACAAGAATATTTCTCTATATCTATGGTAGAAAAAACAACAACGTATAAAGTTTTATACTCTTACAAAGCCCCAAGACTTAGAGTGCGTAAATTTACCAAATCTTCAGCTTTATTACTGCTCAGCCCAATTAAGAATGATAACTAACTGGTTTATAAAAACAAAAGCATCTACTTGGGCTGAAATCAAATCTTCTATATGTAGTCTTCTGAGATTGGAACAGCTTCTTTTTATTAATAATAGCCTATAGCAGAGGTTGAAAAGATAAGGAAAAATAATATAATCTATAACTCATTGCTAGTATGGACAGATGTCAAAAAAAATTTCTAAAAATTCCTTCATGCCTGTCTATACACTCTCCCATACTTTCAAGTCCAGACCTTCCAGCGGAATTATGAAATATTGGTCTTTCAAATGGGAGTCTTGGTGGTATAAATTTCTCAGACCTGATGCAGTCCAAATGTTAAGTCCTTTGAACAGCTTAGGAATGAATATAATATACCTGCCCAAGATTTCTTCAAGTATCTTCAAAATGAAAACTTTTCTAACTCCCTGACCAAGAATGATGAAATGAAATGAATGAGCAGTTTCGATTCAACTTTTCTGAGTTGGAATTCTCTATGCTTTCAGTAAAGTCTTTAAAGGGGAAAACTTATGAGTTTTATGTGATATTATCATATCAAAAGTCTAATACTTATGAATTGCTAAAACAATTATGGAAACATGATCTGGGAGTGACTTATAGTTTGAAAGAATGGTCTGAAATCTGTTGAAAAGTATTTCCTAAATGTACTTCATCATCAACCCAAGAACTAAATTATTAATTAATACATAGAATCTGTTATACTCCTGTGTCTCTTCAGAAAATGTCCCCAGATAGCTCAGTTCTTTGCTTTAAATCTAAGTAATGGCACCCTGGTGCGTTTGCTCTGGGAATGTGAGCTTATTAATCAGTTATGGAAAAACATACATTTGGTTATTCACCAAATCATAGGTATTAATTTTGACATGTCAGCATCACTGTATTTATTGAATCTCTGCCCAAATAATATTTTTGATAGTGCTACACAGTCTTTGCTAAGTCATTTTGTCTTCGGCAAGAAGATGTATTCTTCTTAAGTGGTCAAATTCTCAGGTACCAACACTGGACATGTGGCTATCTCAAGAAGGCTCTACCTCTACTATCCCTCTGGATACCTACTTGGGAATTTAACGATAAGCAAAATCTGTATTGGTTGATTTGGACACCAATACATTCCTACTCGCTAATGTGATTAGCAAATTTTATTATATAAGATGTCATTTTCATGCTTTTCCCTTGAAATTAATGAATTAACTTTTTATTTATATTTTTTGCTACTATTATTATTAAGAATGTTTTTATTCTTTTATTTACCCCACCCCATTTTCCTTTTCCGATTTTTTTTTATATGTTTTATGTTTATGGGTGTTTTGTGGGTTTTAACAATTGAGGGGGGGTGGGGGGGGGGTGGTATGGGAATTATCTTTTGTGATTTCTGCTTTGATGTAATCTGTTTGTGTGACACTTTGTTTATCTGATTGATCTTACGGTCACAGTAATACAAAAGAAAATTTCAATAAAATATTGATTACAAAAAAATAAATGAAATACTATATTATTATTATCAATAATAATAATAAAACAACAATAACAATAATAATAATAATAATAATAATAATAATAATAATTTCAGAAATGCTGATAAACTCAGTTGTGTTCCAAACTGTCTTCTTCAGTAGAGGAAGTCTGGGGTGTCGTACTGCGCTGGACACGAGCGTGATGTGGACTGAGTGAATGGAAAATCCATATTTAGGAATAACTCTGTCTGATATGCATAAATACGGAATAGAAGCTTTTGCAGGGATTCGGAGCCACACAATAATACTCATCTTATTTTAGACATTAGTTCAGCTCCACATTGGATCTTCAGACCTCCAGCTGACTATTGTGGTTATGAAGCAGTGTGCAAATATCCCCACCCGGGCTAATTAGGCTGTCCCTGTGCTATAATGGAACATACCCAAGGACTGCTGCACACTGCACAAGCCCAGACAGCATCTCTGAGGAAAGCATGCAAGTGATTGTTGATGCTGCAGTCAGTATTTGCCACTAGTATGCGTGAATGAAGATGTAAATATTGCTGTATTACCCATTCAAAGCTACTTATTTATGTTTAATGCTGATATGTTTAGTTTCATATTTGAAGAGTTTACCAAAGTTGAATCAAATCAAATCAAATCAAACTTTATTTATAAAGCGCTTTTCCTGCCAAAGGCAACCCAAAGTGCTTTTCAAGAAAATAAAAACACATTTTTAAAATAAAAACAGGCCTTCACACACCCAAGCACAAAACACAGCACACAAAACTATAAACATTTGCACACACACACACACACACACACACACACTAAGACTAATAAACATCTGGCTTGACCTACTGTGAGGAAGCGATATCTTGGGGATCCGTTCACTCCAGGAGCCAGACACGGTCCTAGAGGGCGCTCCTGCAGGAGCCAACCAGATCAGGGCAGGCCGGGGTCCACACCACAGTGATAGGGCTGCAGTGCGGGGCCCCAGCCACCAGGACAAGGGCAGCCCCCCACCAGCTCCCTCCAGACCATGTAGGCAAAGCTCCCAGAGTGAAGGATCCCCATGAGGAAACACTGGTGTTAAAATGTTAAAACAGATAAAACAAGTGAGCAGATAAGAGCAACATAGAAAAATAAATAGGTATTCATAAAATTATGTGCTAAACAAGTCAATAAAATCTAAAATAACTTAAAGATAACATAAAAAAATAAATAAATAATAAAGTAAAATAAGTAAAATGAAATAAAATCAAAAAGCTAAGTTAAAAAGGTAGGTCTTGAGCCTCTTCTTAAAAACATCAACAGTCTCTGCAGCCCTGAGGTTCTCTGGCAGGCTGTTCCACAAACGAGGACCGTAATGGTGGAATGAGGCCTCGCCTTGAGTTTTAGTTCTCACCTGGGGAACAATTAAAAGGCCGGTACCAGAGGACCTCAGGGTCCACGAGGGTTCATAATTTAAAAGCAGGTCAGATAAATAAGAAGGTCCAAGACCATTAAGACATTTATAAACCACTAAGAGAACCTTAAAGTCGATCCTGAAATGCACGGGGAGCCAATGCAGCGATTTTAAAACTGGTGTTATGTTTGTTATGAATATTTGTTCATAACTTTGTGTCTAGCTTTAGTAGTGCCCATAGTTTTTCTAGGCAATTAAGCATCTCCTTAAGTGTCATGCTGCTGTGACTCGTTTAAACTTATAAATCATTAGTTTCTATTTGGTTCTAACTTAAAGAATCTGTTGCCATGTGTGCATTGTAACACATGTCATGGTAACGGAGCCCTCTTGTGGACATTTTGGGGACTTTTCAGACTTATTCTGTTTAGTCAACATTGCTTGTCCTGTATTTATATGTAATTATTCAGAGTAATTGCATTCAAACTAACTAAATATTTCTTATGTCATTTCAGTTAACAACACACACATACACACTCGATACTGATTCTAATGCTCAACCTGGATCAATAAAGATAGTTGGCTGAACTTCTGGGAGGCAGTTTTTCTGACAGAAAACTTAGGCCAGACCTGTACAAGCCAGCATCCATCATACAATATATCACAAGCAGTGTGACAGCTGGTGCATCATTGCTCCTTCTGATAAAGGAAATTAGAGGAGAAACCACCTGATCCTCATTAGTTATGATCTAAAGATATACTTTATTAATCCCAATTAGAATACCAATAAGGAAATTCGTTCTCTGCTTTTTCACCCATCTCAGGTTGAACCTGAAAGCAATGGGCTGCTATTTAAAGCACCAGGGGAGCAGTTGGTGGGGGTTAAGGACCTTGCTCAAGGGCCCACATTAGTTCACCTGAGTATGGTGTCGGGGACTCAAACCCAGGTGTGCCGCGACATGCCCGCAACATTAACCACTAGGCACTATGGGCAATTTTTCACCACAAGTTCAACCGAGAGATGAATATGAAATCAGGTACAAAACCGGACATTTGTTTAGATTTATCTTCAGGCTTGATTACACCTCAGTACACACAATTACATGATCAATTATAAATGAATAATACTTTTATTTCAAAAAAGAGATCAAAAATATAAAAAATGGTTCAGTAACATCTAATTACTGAATTTTAGAGTGATGAATGGATGATAGATGGATTGATGAGAGAGAAGGAAATGAGAGGTAGAGTAGATGGAAAGATAAGAGATAGAGATGGATAGATATATGGGATGAGGGATGGATGGATGTATGGATGAATGGATGGATGGATGAGAGATAAATAATTATATGTAAATGGATGAGAAATTAAAGATATGGATGGATGGATGATAGATGGATGGGTAGATGAGAGAGATTGATGATGGATAGATAAATGGATGACAGATGGATGGGTGGATGGATGGATGGATGGATAAATAACTTTTCAATTCAACTTCAATTCAACTTTATTTGTATAGCGTCCATTCATGACAATGTCACCTCAGGGCGCTTAACAGAAAAGTTCAGGTCAGATTGATCATAGCCTGGCTAAGGGAACCAACAGATTGGATCGAATCTTGACTTGACCCAGTCCAATCCCCCATCCTGAGCAAGCACGGAGGGGTGGCGACAGTGGGAAGGAAAACACCCTTTTAACAGGGAGGAAAAACCTCCAACAGAACCCGTCTCAGGTAGGGCGGCCATCTGCCTCGACCGGCTGGGGGAGAAGACAGAGAGACCAACAAACACTGCAACTTTATAGAATATTCAGCGCAAAGATTGACTTCAGATATGAACTTCAGGAACAGTGAGGTACATCTTACATTTTTAGTTTCACCATCTGCTGCCAACAAAGTCAAAACTGTTTGATTTGAAAAATCTGAGGTGGGGCAAACGTTCAGAAGGGGAGGGAACAAGCAGAGGGGGCCGGAGCATGCAGCAGGGAGTTGATAGGGAAATGAGCTCTGGTAGAGCGAGGGAGAAATTTCAAGTCCTGGGAGTGCTGGTGTTAAGTTTTGCCCTCATCCTCTGTCATGTGTGTCGCCATCTGTCACTTATTTTTGTCCAGGGAATTCCCACATACATCATAGTTCAGCAGTTCCTGGTCTTGCTGCAGACAACATCGTAATCTGCAAGACATACTACACTGGGTCTGGCATGCAAGTCTCCCTGCTCCAGGCTCGACTGACAGTTCTGATTTATTTTCAGAATGGCTTCTATGCACAACTCCATGCCTTCCTGAACTTCCCAATGTGCCTAACCTCAGCAACCTGGATGACAATGGCCAGATACACCTGGATTAATCAGTTTGTCCAGTAATGGAAGACAGGAAACAGCTGGCTTAAGTCTTGGAAGTTGTGGAGATGTGCAGGAAGCCCATTGGGATCACAATGTTTTTAACAACTTCACATGTACCGCATAGCGCTGTCCAACCGGCCTTCTTCCCATTGACTGTGGCGGTACTCATGATGTGAAAGCTGCGTTTTATGGTGCTTTTGATGAGATAATCATAAATAGATCAATTCTTTTAGTCTTAAAGGGATATTGTGTAAGTTCTCATGTTATTTATTCACAAAAACTGATTTGGTTCAAAAGTGTTTTTTCATTAATCAGTAATCACTCCCATCAACAAACTGAAGTGCTCCTCTAAGTTCTAAATTTGCCGTTCGTATCATTCATTTACACATCGAGCGGGGCGGCTCGGTGGGGGCTGCCATGTCGTATCGCCATGTTTTTACGTTCGGGAGAAGCGTGACAGCAGGAAAACACAGAAACTCACCGGACACACCGGAGTTTTCAGCTCAGTTCGAGGTAATGCCTTTGAAAAGTCACCGCGCTGCAGTGGGAGAAACCAGCGTCTCACTGATGCTGCGTTCACGTGCAGTCGGGCAGACGGCCGTTGGTATCAAACCAGATGTTATTTTAATCAATGAAGCCGAGCGAAATACGGTAAAACATGGGTCAGGGAAAACAATACGACATCGCCATGACAACAAATCAGATGTGGACTGATGTCACTGTAACTGACGGACCACGTCTTCACATAGAGGCCGGTGATAACTTTACATGCAGCGGATGTCGTCGGTCTGCCCGGTTTCCCGCGAACGCAGCATGAAAAGTACGAGGGAGCTGCTCGCGATTACACAGTGTCCCTTTAAATGGTGAACTGAAATCTACTGAAAGCTGCTCCCCCATGTGGCTATTTGTTGTAATGACACAGAATCCATAAAAAATTCCTGGATCTAAAGGGGGTACACACCACAGGATTCCTGAGACCTTCACAGAGATCAAACTGCTTTGTATGACTGGTTGCTGTGTGCAGATCATGTGACTGATCATCACCTCTTCTGATTGGCCAGTCTGCTGTGGAGGGGCCGCACCTTGGACAGGACTTTGTGCGGATGGTCAGTCATGGTGGTGACACACTTCATGTTGGGAGGGAGGGTTGTTGAAGTGACTGTAGGTGTGCATGTGGATGAGGCTCCCGTTATTGTGGTTAATGTTGTGGTGGTGGGGCAGTTTGTTACCATGGCAACAGGTCTGGCCAGAGTGGTCTGGATCTCAGCCCTCCTTGCCAGAGCCACCCTCAGCTTCTCCCTCATCTGTTCAATTTGTTCCTGGAGCTCCTGCAGCTCACTGGGCTGGAGCGTGACAACGGCTACAGGGGGCATGGCCACAGGTGTGGGGGGTGCTGTCACAGCTAGAGAGGGTGTGGTCACTGCTGAGGGGGGCGTAGTAGAGGAGGATGAGAGGGAAAGAATCAGACTAGAAAATGAAGCTGGGCCTCCATTTGCACACAGCTTGCGGTTTGACCCCACCCTCTGCTTGTCTGGCTCCTCCCCTTTGGTCACGCCTCCCTTAGCATCAGTAATGCAAGCGAGCAGTTGGTGGGTATTGAGGGTCTCGAGCTTGAAGTGTACTTGTTTGAAGTCTGGTGCCTCCACTGAAGCTTCTTTACTGGTCTCATTGTTCCATCTTGCTGAGGCCCCTGAGATTGCAGACCCCATAGGCTGTAAGGGGGTTTGGGTCTTCTGCAGGTTACAGCTAACCAGATACAGAAAAAAAGGGCTGTCAGTAGATAAGAAAACCTGGATCATTATGTTTGACACACATACTGTATGGTGGATTTGGTCCAAGAGCACCTAGAACTTTAACAGGGTTGGAGCTTTCTTTTGAACTGAAAGTTGTTTCACCTGTGGACCTTTGTGTTGTAGATGTCATCGTGGGTGGTGTCCTGAGGCCTCTACCAGGAAGATTGGATCACAGAGTCCTTTACCAGGAAGCTGGACCAAAATGCCAGGATTTCTCTCACGGCTTTCCACAGAGATACCAAGTAGCCAGCCATAACGTCTAAGTAGCCAGCCAGGTTGTGGAGGAGGAGGGTGAAATATATATATATATATATATATATATATATATATATATATATATATACACACACAAACACCTTGAAATTATTCATACCCTCCAATTGCAGAAAAGGCTAAATTCCCAATATTATTTAAACAAGAAACTAATGATAACTAAAAATTTACAAAATTTTAATTTAGTGAAATAAAACATTGCTTTTGAATTGTAGTTGAAAATAATCATTAAACAAACAAACAAACAAAATAATCCCAGACACATTAGAGCACCTTCCCAATGAACATGGACCAACACAGCTGTAAACAGGTGTAGAAGTTTTTTTGAACATTAGAGAAACACCTGATTGCAGTGATTGTCTCAAAGTGTTGCTCAATAAAATTTTAGCTTTGGAGTCCCATCATGCTTGCTAACTTGTTTTAATTTCGTGTTTTTGTTTTTAATATTTCTGTTGAACCACGATTCAAAATCAACCTCATGATTTTCATAGAATTTTTATTTATTATTACTTTTGTCAATTTCATCTTATTTCACTTACAGTTGATTTTTTCCTACTTTCATTGGAGGGTATGAATAATTTTGAGGACGTGTAATAAAACCAGATGGTTTTATTAGAAAACGAATAAGGAAAAAGTATGTTTGGAAGTATTTCACATGCAGCAGACGAGGAAGGAAAAGCGAAAGACGCAGACAGGTCTGTGTGCAAACAGTGCGTCAAAAGCCCCGTTTCCACCCGCGGGTCTGGGTCGGGTCAGGTCGGGCCAGGCCGGATCGGGTGGGTTTTGGTACGGATGTGTTGATTTCACGCTGCGTCCCCACAGCAACCTGTACCCTTACTCTGGAGGCGCTGGACAGCGCTGCTACGTGATCGCGTGACATCATCGCCATCATCACCTGGAAGGATACCCGTCCAGGTTTTTATCTGTGGAGACGCAAAAAAACGTGGACCGATCCGGCCCGACCCGGCCCAGACCCGCTGGTGGAAACGGGGCTAAAGCAGTCGCAACGAAGTCCAGCAGCACAGCAAACCTGGAGAAACATGTTCAGGACCGATATCCTGGCCTTCATGATGAATTCAGACAGGTTAGTTACTTAAAGCTCCCGTTTATTATGTAACTTAAAAACGCATTATTAGTGACGTTTAGCGCCGCTGCTAGTTCGCATTTCCCAACCTGGACCTTAAGAAATAGGTGTATGATGCGTTCACCGGTAACATTTCTGTGTCACTCTAATATCTTCGGATGATATTCACATTTCTCGCCGTCTGTGTATGATCGCTGTATAATGCGGGTGAAGGAGGCCGCGGGTCTCTATAGAACATTATCTGCAACAGAACTCCTTCATTTCACCAATATTTTTAAGATGAACGAGTACTGCTGTCCTGTTCACAACTGGCTGCTGTCAACTTGAATAGTTTAATACCTCAAAATATTGTTCTATTTTTTTTGTGTTTACCTCACACCTGGCGCATTGTTGCTATTATTATTATTATTGTTATTATTAGAGTTTGCACAAAGTCTAAACCAGTTTTTTTTTTTTTTTTTTTGCATTGCCTCAGAAAACTGTTGTTTGTATTTTTTTTTTTTAACAATTGTTGTCACTTTTAGATTTTGGATGTTTTACATGTTAAAAAAACAATACCTCAGACAAACTCAAAATATCATCAAATTGCATTATATTTGGGTATATTTTTTGCATTTATTTGTACTTTTATTCAACAAGCATAAGATAAGAGTCTCAAGTTCATACAAATATTTATGTTTTTAAGTATTTGTCTCTTTTTTTGTCCCCTGTAGTATCGAAAATGGTATCGAGTATCGAATATTTTTTTAGATATCGATATCGAGTTTGAAATTTGAGTATCGTGACAACCCTAAACAGTGTAGAAGGTGATGGAGATGTGATCTCTCCAGGAAAGTCTGAGTAGCTTCGCATCCTTCATGGGAAAACCTTCCAATTTGAGAATTTGGTGCAAACTCCGTATTTCGCAGTAACACGGTTATAGTACATTCCCGTTGTCCCATGCAGCTGCTAACAGGTGACGCTTCTCTGCGCTGCGCCTCCTTCCCAGATGATTTTGAAAAACACTGTGCATTTTCTACCTTTCAAAGGGACGACATGTCTGGGTAAAAGAGGATGTTTCATCACCTTATAATACGAAGCCTGCATAAATATACTAATAAATATACCAGGCACGGGAAAAGAACCCCATGATACCACTGGTTTCAAAGCAGATGAATGGATTGATAGTTTACTCTGCGACGGAGCAGCGGAGTTTGAAAGTGAAACTAACGAGTTGGAGATAATTTCACCACAGATGCTCCTCAGCATTCTGGAGGAGAAAAGAACGGCGTCACAACGGGACTCACCGACGTAGCTATGAGGGAAACTACGGAGGGGAAGCCTGAATGTGGAAGCTGCATTTTGGCTGCATGCACCACATAACGCGTAAAGGCCCCTTCAGACAAAACGCGTTTTTCGCGGCGTTCACCGCAGGGTAGGGCGCAGAGTCGGTGAAAGAGCTCAGCTGCAGCGCACACGTCAGGCACGCGTTGCTAAGCGACAGACCAGGAAGTGTTTTCTCCCTGGCACGCTTCGTTGTGACAGATTTACATCTCATGGTCGCAGCAAAGAGCTTTCTCCTGAGGAGGAGGAGGAGATCAGCAGCAGATAAAAAGGTCCACCTGATCCTGATAACAAGGCAGAACTTGGGGGAGTTCAGGCTCGTCCGTGGAACGCGCTGCCGCGGTGGCACCACATACACAATGAATGGATTTGCTGCCGTCAGCCTGCGCTTGCCGTGTTCTATCAAGGGCCTTAAACGTCACGACCAGTATCCGGCTGGACTTAGTTGAGTAGTCGGCTATATAGCCGGCAGCCGGCGCTTGTGGAAAGCACGGATTTCTCTGTTGCCTGGTTAACTTCCCCAGACATTCCCAGTTTTGATATTCGAGATAAGAAGCTGGTTATCGGGTGTTACTCCAAGCCAGGGTTTTTCATCTAGATCAGGACAGGTGCAGTCCTTGACTCTGATCTATTCCTGGTGCAGGGCTTATATAAAGGGTGCAGTCTGAAACTAAATGGCATGGTGGTCACGGCGGTGTGGTGGTCACAGTGGTCAGTGGTGGTCAAGGTGGTCATGGTGGTGTGGTGGTCACGGCGGTGTGGTGGTCACAGTGGTCAGTGGTGGTCAAGGTGGTCATGGTGGTCATGGTGGTCAATGTAGTTATGGTGGTCATGGTGGTTATGGTGGTCATGGTAGTTATGGTGGTGTGGTGGTCATGATGTCATGGTGGTTATAGTTTAGTTTAGTTTATATATTTATTTCAGACTTGCAAGAAACAAAGAAACAAAAGCTGGTGACAAAACTCACATTCATAATAATGAAATAAAGCTCACAATAATTATTTCAGTCCTTATTTCTCCTTGTAAGCTGAAAAGGGGATGGAAAAAGCACTGCTTATCTAAGCTCCAGCCCCTCATACATTACAGGATTTTCCACACATAATCAAACCCCCCCCCTCTCTGCAAAAAACAAAAAAACAAAACAAAAACATAAAAAAACAATCAAACAAACAAAGACAAAACAAGGACAAAACAAAGACAAGACAAGGACAGGCCCAGACAGTCTCCAACCCTACACACCCCTCCCCCAAACAAAATATTTACAACCACATAAATGAATACATTACGCTTTGTCAGTCATCACTATTTAAAAAAAAAATGTACACACAATAACCACAACACAAATCATCCTCATACATACTTATAAATATTCACAATCATAAATTATAACAATACAATATTCTGTCAATACTTCTAACAATAATAATATGCATTCTCTATTAATATATCAAAATACATTATAAATTTACAACTTAAAACTTAACAGTCTTTATACTACTAGATATCAGAAAAAAAATTGTATACATTCATTACATACAATTCATTCTCTATATACCAATGTCAGGAAAATATGTTATATATTAATTACTTAACCATACATTCCCTATATACTAACAGACATCAAAAGAATACATCATATGTCCATTATTTCTAACTATCATACATTCTCTATATACTAATAATACATAATGTATTTCCAAATTTTCAGACCCTCTCTGCCAAATACTTAGTCATCACCCATCTTTTAAACATAATTTTGAAATGAACCAAATTTTTGCAGGCTTTTGATTCGTCATTTAAACTGTTCCAGAGTATCACTCCCCTGACTGAAACACACACAGATGTTAGAGTCGTCCTGACTGTAGGTTGATATAATTGCTTATATCCTCTAAGATTATGTTCACGATGCACATTTCTTCTTTGGAATAGATTCTGGATGTTAGTCGGCAAGGATTTTACTGATGCTCTGTATATTATTTGGACTGTTTTGTAGTTTACCAGGTCCTGTAATTTTAAACTGAAAGAATTGATGAAAAGTGGATTGGTGTGGTCCCTATATTGAACTTTAAAAACAGTTGTAATAGCTCGCTTTTGCAACGTGATTAAGGGTAACAAATTAGTTTTATAACAATTTCCCCAAACTTCTATACAATAATTCAAATATGAAACAACAAAGGAGTGATATAAGATGAATAATGCTTTCTGATCAAGGACATGATTGCAACGTTTCATCACACCAACACACTTGGCTACTTTGGAGCGTATATAATTAATGTGTGGTTTCCAGGACAGCTTTTCATAGATAATGACACCCAAAAAAACAGTTTTCTGCACTCTTCCAATAATTTTGTTCTCAATATCTATCTGAACTTGCATGTCAGTTTTGCGATTTCCGAACAGCATACGCTGTGTTTTCTTTAGATTCAAAGATAATTTATTAATATTAAACCAGTTTTTTAGTTTATGAATTTCTTCAGTTATTTCATTCAAGAGTTTCCTCAAATCTGTACCTGAACATAAAATATTAGTATCATCTGCAATAAGTATGAATTTCATTATTCTAGATATTTTACAAATATCATTAATGTACAACAAAAACAGAGTTGGACCTAAAATTGAGCCTTGTGGTACCCCGCATATAATTTTCTTAAATGTAGATTTACATTGTTCAATTTGTACCAACTGTTGTCTGTCTTGTAGGTAGCTCTTTAACCATATTTCTGGAATTCCTCGGATACCATATTTATTCCGTTTGTTTAATAAAATGCAGTGATCAATGGTATCAAAAGCCTTTTGAAGATCAATAAAGATTCCAATAATATATCAATTTTTTTCAAAACACTACTATTTCTTCCACTTGCTCAATTAAAGCAAGTGAAGTAGATCACGCTTTTCTAAAACCATCCTGACTGTCAAATAACAAATTGTTTCTATCAATGAAGCTGAAGAGTCTGGAGTTGAATAATTTTTCTAATATTTTTGAAAACTGAGGCAAGAGGGAGACAGGGCGGTAATTGGTAAAGCAATGTTTATCTCCTGATTTATATAACGGAATTACTTTTGCTATTTTTATTTTTGAAGGAAACTGACCAAACTGAAATGATAAATTAAAGATATGTGTAAGTGGCTTGATGATTGATTCTGCCACAGTTCTAACTGTTCTCATGTCTATTCCATGAATATCCTCTGATGTTTTATTGTTACATTCCCTGATGGTCTCCAACACCTCATGCTCATCAGTGGGAGCAAGAAACATTGAGTTTGGATTTAACTCTGTTAAACTACACAAAGGCTCGTTAGTCTTTGGTATTTTTCCAGCAAGCTCAGGTCCAATATTCACGAAATATTTATTAAATCTTTCCACAATTTCTTCCTTGTCCCTAATTACCTTGCCGTTTTCTTCAAAATATTCTGGATAAAACGAAGCATTAGAACTGCCTCCAATTACACTATAAGGCACCTTCCACATACCTTTAATATTATTCTTTTACTATCAAGTAATTTAGTATAATATTCCGTTTTAATTTCTCTTAAAACATTTGTTAATCTATTTTTATATGTTTTATACTTAAATTCAGCATCACTAGTTCTGTCCTTTAGAAATTGTTTATTTAAATCATTTTTCTTTTTACATGCATTTAGTAGTCCTTTCGTCATCCACGGAGCATTTGGTTTCTTTTTCTTATGACATTTTCTAAGAGGACAGTTTTTTATCATAAAATGAGCTAAATATTTCCATAAAGGAGTTATAAGCTGTGTTTACATCAGACTCCTTATAAATAAATTCCCAATTGTAAGAGGATAAATCTCTTGTTAAGTCTGCCAATGATTGCTCTGTTTTAATCCGGCACAATTAAATAAATCAGTTAATACTGAACATTGTATCAGAAAAGTCATCTATCATTTTATGTTTACTTGTATTTAGCAGGTCAATATTGTAATCACCACATATTATAATATCCTTGTTAGTTTTTATAGCAAATAACCTTTCCATCCAGTCTTTAAATAAATTCATATCTGATCCTGGGGCTCTGTAAACGCAGCTTATAGGAATATTTCTTCTTTTGCAAGACAATCTCTACAGTAATACATTCAAACAGTTCTTCTACCACAAGTGACATATCTTCTACAATTTTGACATCCATATTATGATCAATATATAAAGCCACACCCCCTCCTTTCTTATGTTGTCTGTTCATACAGAGCATTTCATAACCATTCATTTTAAACTCTGCACCTTTTTCCTCAGTTATCCATGTCTCTGACAATGCTACTATGTTGAAACGTGATTTAAACTGAGATAAACAGTCTCTAAGGTTTTCAAAATTGGAGTATAAACTCCTGCTATTGAAGTGAATCAAAGATAATTTGTTATCCATTATAATGTTTTCATTAAATGTGACATCTGTATAATATGCACAATTATTACTGATGTTTGTTAAAACATTATTATCTGGATCCATGTTATTCATCCATCTTTGGGATTTATAATTAGAAATCTGAGGAAAATTTAAATGAAAGTCAAAAATATCTTCTGATGAGGACAGATCATTACTATCATAATTGTGCATAATCTAACTCAGAGACATGGAACTGGGAAGAGCAAGTATATGGTCAGAGTGTAAGGGCCACAAAAATTAGACAAACACAACATGAAACAAATAACTGC
The DNA here is from genome assembly GCA_023101725.1 of Atherinomorus stipes. NCBI lineage: Eukaryota > Metazoa > Chordata > Actinopteri > Atheriniformes > Atherinidae > Atherinomorus > Atherinomorus stipes. Next base: position 52,817 of record JALJCO010005349.1, read on the forward strand.
ATTCACAACCACGGAGACACACACACACACACAAACACACTCACATACACTCTGTAAATAAACAACTGCAATAACAATCACAAAGAAAAGTTTAGACCTTGACTACTATGCTATCATTTCTTTTTATTACAATTCATCTTACTGTTGATAAAAATATATATATCAAAGTAAATGTACCCTTCATAAGAGAGAGAAGAAAAAATTATTTAAAAAAAAATCCATTCCAGCCATACTGCGTTATGTGCTAATTTTACGACACTTTCATTTAAAGAACACACATTTTATGACAGGCGCTTTGTGGCAAACAAACTCATCTCGCCCATGTTCATTCAAAGTTTGCAAACTAAAGTTTCATATCAGAACATAACTTAACATCTAATATATAATCGATATGGAGGCACAGTCAGAGAAGAGCGAACACACGCTAAAGAGTCTTTACTTACATCACAGATCCGGGAGGAAGCTCTCGAAAGAATACCTCAGCCTCTTTGGAACTCCGGAAAAGTTTAGGCTTTCCATCCACCACTACCCTCAGCGTGCTGGGATAAAGCAAGGAATATTTAATGTCTGCGACACAAAGCTTCTTTTTTACCGCATCAAACTCGCGCCGCTTCTTCACCGTTTGTGGACCATAATCTGGATAGATGAAAACAGCCGCACCTCCAAACCTGAGATGTTCCTTTTCCCTAGCCAAGCGCAGAATCTTCACCTTGTCTTGGAAGCTTGCAAACTTGACAACAACTGGTCTTGGCGATCCTGGTTTGGACCAATTGCTGGATATGGGAGTCCGGTGCGCCCTCTCCACCACCGGAGCCGTGGGAAAGTTTTCCCTCCCGAGAAGCGCAGGGATCAGTTGTTGGCTCACAAAGGTCACCATGTCGTCCTTTTCACTTTTTTCTGGGACGTTAGTGAAACGAAGATTGGACCATCTGCTTTGGTTCTCAAGATCCTCCACCTTATCCTTCAGGTAAACGTTATCCTTTTCCAGGGCATTCATCCTCACCACGTTTGGCCACGTCATCTTCGTTTTCGCTCACGCGCTGCTGAAGTTCAGTAATTTGGCCCGTAACAGAATTAAGTATTTGTTGTATATCCATCAGGCTTGCCTGCACGATCCCAATTTTTAAATCCAAGTGGGCGTTAACTTCAGTGGAAACTTGCCCCCTTATCTGATGAATTGCTTCCCAAATGGACTCCAGTGTTATATCTGTCATGATGACGCACGCCAAGCAACGTTGTGCACAGCTTTAAAGAATATCTTAGGCGCGATAATATGTCCAAAGATGCACAGATTTTAAAAGGTGACGGTATTATTAAGTCCTTTGCAATAGAAGCTCTGCCTTTTTTTTAGTGATCAACAGCTTCAAACAATATAGTAGTCACAGGTCTTCACCAAACGCTCAGGGTGCGTCAGGGTGCATCAGCCATCTTGTCTACCTGGTTATGGTGGTGTGGTGGTCATGGTGGTGTGGTGGTTAGGGTGGTCATGGTGGTGTGGTGGTCATGGTGGTGTGGTGGTTATGGTGGTTAGGGTGGTCATAGTGGTCATGGTGGTTTTGGTGGTCATGGTGGTCATGGTAGTCTTGTGGTCACAGTGGTATGGTGGTCATGGTGGTCATGGTGGTGTGGTGGTTAGGGTGGTCATGGTGGTGTGGTGGTCATGGTGGTGTGGTGGTCATGGTGGTGTGGTGGTTAGGGTGGTTAGGGTGGTCATGGTGGTGTGGTGGTCATGGTGGTGTGGTGGTTAGGGTGGTTAGGGTGGTCATGGTGGTGTGGTGGTTAGGGTGATTATGGTGGTGTGGTGGTCATGGTGGTGTGGTGGTTAGGGTGATTATGGTGGTGTGGTGGTCATGGTGGTGTGGTGGTTATGGTGGTTAGGGTGGTCATAGTGGTCATGGTGGTTTTGGTGGTCATGGTGGTCATGGTAGTCTTGTGGTCACAGTGGTATGGTGGTCATGGATGGTCACGGTGGTTTTTGTGGTGTGGTGGTCATGGTGGTTATGGTGGTGTGGTGGTTATGGTGGTCATGGTGGTTAGGGTGGTCATGGTGGTTATGGTGGTGTGGTGGTCATGGTGGTTATGGTGGTTAGGGTGGTCATGGTGGTTATGGTGGTGTGGTGGTCATGGTAGTGTTGTGGTCACAGTGGTATGGTGGTTAGGGTGGTCATGGTGGTTATGGCGTTGTGGTGGTCATGGTGGTTATGGTGGTGTGGTGGTCATGGTAGTGTTGTGGTCACAGTGGTATGGTGGTTAGGGTGGTCATGGTGGTTATGGCGTTGTGGTGGTCATGGTGGTTATGGTGGTGTGGTGGTCATGGTGGTTATGGTGGTGTGGTGGTCATGGTGGTTATGGTGGTGTGGTGGTCATGGTGGTTATGGTGGTTAGGGTGGTCATGGTGGTTATGGTGGTGTGGTGGTCATGGTAGTGTTGTGGTCACAGTGGTATGGTGGTTAGGGTGGTCATGGTGGTTATGGCGTTGTGGTGGTCATGGTGGTTATGGTGGTGTGGTGGTCATGGTGGTCATGGTAGTGTTGTGGTCACAGTGGTATGGTGGTCATGGTGGTTATGAATGTCTTCAGACACTTGCCATCGGCTAACCTTTTCTCTTGCTCAGCTCGATGCTTCTTCACATCTGCGTACGTCATGTTCAGAGCTCTGTGGATTTTCTGGGGACAGTTGGAAGATGACTTTTCTGAGACAAGTCTGAGACTGAATGTTGCACATAAAGTCTGATTTTCCTGATTAAAATACTTACCTGTGAAGTGTGCAGCCAATACTTCAGGTTCTGTCGGCGCCGGATGTGCGGCAGGATGAGCCGGTAAAAACCGTGCTCCCCTGCTAGTGTTAACAGAGCACCACTCACTCCGATGCACAGCAACATGAAGAGTCCTGAGAAGTGACTGATGCCCATCTGAAGAGTCTGACAGAGATAAAAGGCAGTGTAACTACAGTCTGAAGACAGATAACAGTGTTGTTGCAGATGATCAGTGTGAAAACTGGACTCAAACTGACCTCAGTGACAGCAAACACTCGATTCCCACACGGCACTACTTTGTACCACTTGTCGTGCAGCAGGTCCATGTATCCATCAGATTTGTACCTGCTTATGAACTCGGAGATGTTGGAGCTCAGAGGAGAGTTCTGAGGGAGGCCAATACCGTAACCTGCCGACAGACAACAAACAGCACCTCAGTGGTTACAAGGGTCTCTAAGAGTAGAGTGGGATGCAGAGCATTTGGCTATCAGGCCCCCCTTTTGTGGAATCAGTTTCCAATTCAGGTTGTGGAGGCAGACACCCTCTCTTCCTTTAAGATCAGGCTTAAAACCTTCCTTTTTGATAAGTCTTATAGTTAGGGACGGTAGCATCCCTTAGTTAAGCTGCTATAGGTTTAGACTGCTGCGGGACATCCATGATGCACTGGGCTCTTCCTTTCCCACAATGCACTGGCTCTTCCTTTCCCATCATCTCTGCTTCTCCATGTAGAAACTTGTGACAGTATTGCATCATGAACTGTGTTCTCTCTCAGCAGGTCTGGCTGGATAAAAGTTGCAGTATCTGTTGCTCTCTCTCTCTCTCTCTCTTCTCCACCCCAGCCGGTCGAGGCAGATAACCACCCTACCTGAGGCGGGTTCTGCTGAAGGTTCCTCGCTATTAAAAGGGTGTTTTCCTTCCCACTGTTGCCACCACATCATGCTTGTTCAGGATGGGGGATTGGACCGGATCAAGTCTAGATTCGATCCAATCTGTTGGTTTCCTTAGCTAGGCTGTTGTGAATCTGATCTGAATTTTTTGTCTGTTGAGCACCCTGAGGGGACATTGTCATGAATGGACGCTATACAAATAAAGTTGGAATGAATTGAATTGAATTAAATACCCCAGTCTCTACTGGGGGGAGGGGGGTAGTGTCTGCTTCATGATCTAGTGGTCATGGCCAGCTGCATAGCGGGGGGTTTGCTCGCACGGGGGTACCTGTTCTGCTGTGTCTTCCAGGTGGGGGATGGGGGGGGGGGGGGCGTGGCGTGGCATGTGCCAGGAGCCTGGAGCTCGCAACTCTTTCTCTGGTCCAGGTTATCACCCAGGAGGCACAGAGGCAAGGGTAAGGGTGAGGTGGGTGTGTGAGAGCAAATGAATGCGACTGTGAAAGGAGAAATTTGTAAGCTGTAGGGGGGATGAGGTGTGTATTAGTGGGTGTGGTGTGTGCAGGTGTGCAGAGGTTGGTGTTGAGGAGGGAGGGTATTGGGGAGTTCGGGGGGAGGGAGGGTTGCTGGGGTGTTTGTGGAGGGGGGTGGGTAGGTGGGTAGGGGTGAGCAGGGTGTGTGAGTGTGTGTGGGGGGCTCTGGGTGTGTGTGGGAGTGAGGAATATGGACTGGAAGAGGGAGATGTGTGTGAGGGGTTGGAGGAAAGGGGAGATGGCGGAGAGAGGCGTGTGCTTGTGGGTGTCAGGGAGCGATGTGTGTGAGGGGTTGAAAAAAGGATGGGAGTATCAGGTTGGAGGGAAGGGTGGCGCTGGGCATGTGTGGGGGGAGTACATGGGGTATTGGGGGTATAGGGAGGTGGGGGTGTATGTGTGTGGAGTGGGGGGAGGAGGGTGTTGGGGGTGGAGGGAAGAGTGTGTGTGGGTATGTAAGGTCAAAGGGTGGACCGGATTGGTGTATGTGTGTGTTTGAGTGTGGAGGTAGTTTAGGGGGGGTAGTAGCACCCTGGTGTCAGGTGTGTGGCGCAAGGACATTGGGGTGGGGGCCGGGCCCGGGCGGCCCAGATTGAGAGGTGGACCAGGACCCGGGCCAGCCACGCTCAGGCAGGGAAGAATGCGTTGTGAACACAATCCAGGCCATGCCGGATGTGACATGTGGGCTACCCACCCAACAAGCAGCGGTGACCACATCAAAACCGGCATGTTTATCTTTGTTGTCATTAATCTTCTCCTTTTAATTGTAATCGGTGGTTTAAAAAAAACTAATGAAAAATATGTGTGTCTGGCTGCATTAAGGATGGAGTGATTTTCAATCAGATCATCTGTCAGTGATAGAAGGGGGCGACTTTTGATTAACCCTCTAGGCGCCAAAGTCGCAATATTGCGAAAGGGGGAAATTCCTGAATATAACAGACCTTGTCTTTAAATCTATAGCCTTTTACTGTTACTGCTTGGCTACATCGCCAAGACATACAGCGTCATTTCTGACGTCATTTTTGAGTGTTTATATGAAAAAAATCTGAGAAATAAAGGTTTGAACTGGCATAACTGTGCACGCCTCTCAGGTGATCAGATCATCTATCGTTGATTGACAGTGGCTGGTTTCACATCCCCAGCTTGCATCCATAGCAGACAAGAAATCTCTCCAAGTAATTAAACGAGTTTCCTTCCTTGTTGATAAACTAACCCGTTGCTTGGCTGGTTCTTCATCCTGTGACAGTAGGCTGGATATTGGCCTTTAATTAGCAAACCATCTTGGATCAAGAGTAGGTTTTGGGGCCTTTTCACATGGTGTGTTCAGGTCCGTGCCTGGCCCGGGATCATTGATTCTTGTGTTGCGGTCACATGCCAGTGCTTGAACCAGGCTCGGGCACGCTTGGTAATTTCAGTGCCAGAACACTATGTGGCAGTGTTGCGGAAACTTCATTGATAGCTAACAACCGAGGAAGCAACAAACCCTTATGCAGGACAAAGCAGGTATAGGAACAAAAGTTTGAATATACAGTACAAAGAACCAAACTACACAGGTAGTGATGTGCCCGATGAACCTGAGACTCCAAAATGCATATTGAGTAAAAGGGGGTGTTGCTACTGAAGCTTTGTATCAGAACTTGTGTCATCAACATAGGAATCACGTGACCAATGCAAAACAAAGCCTCGGTTTGTGCAGATGATGTAACGTGTCTGTCTGTGTTTCACATCTGCACAAGAAACATTCAGAGGTCGTGAGGCTGAAGTTGACAGATATTTATCCGAGCTGAAAGAAGAGAAAAGAGAAAGATCCTCTGACATACTGGCCACAGATATCAGCAGAAATCAGCTTTCCCACTGATTTCTGTTCCCTTGCATCACCTGCCCATGACAGGGGTTATTTAAAGATTATCTTTATTAATAGAAGTCGCCAACCTAAACACTGAAGCAGCTCATCTTCCTCAATAAACAGATTTCAGCTCCATGTCACCTCTGTGAAGTTCCATAAGCTCTGCACTCAACACGTAATTATCACAATCACAACAGTTAATGCATATTAAATTAGAATAACATGACACGGCGGAATGCTGCGTTTTTGAGATAGATCGTGCGCTCAGTTTTGTGATGCGTTTCCATAGAACATGTCTGCCTTTTACTCGTTCAAATCCTGCTCACAATTCTCTCTTGTCTTGCAGCATTTTATCTTCAAACCATACCTATTATAAGTCAAATACTTAAAGGCATGGATAATCCACATTGTATGTGTTGGATGCTGATAATAAGATAAATCCTTTATTTCCTGGTCATGGGCACTACTGAGATGGTTTAAGTGCAGAGTTGTTCAGGCTGCTATGGATCCATTTGGACACTTGACACTGGAGAGGAATGAATGAAACCTCGAGCACTGAACCTTTACCCGAACGAATGGCCAGGAAAGCCTCAATGCTTCAGGAAGCTTCATTTGGCCATCACCACACAGACACACACACACACACACACACACACACCTTACAAGATACCAGAAACATGAGCCACAGGAGGGTTACGATGAACAACTGGCCATGAACTGAAAACTGGGAATATAAATACAGAGAGGGACCAGTGAGAAAGGAGGAACAGGTGATTCAGATTACTGAATGAAACCAGGTGAGCCAGGGAGCAGGAAGTAAAGCCAACAGAATACACAAGGAGAAACTACACAATAAAACAGGAAACAAGATGGGACTGACACAATACAAAAGGAACTGAAACCCCACAGATCATGACACCCTCCCCTCTAGAATTCCTGACAACACAAGTTTCAGCTCAACTATGTTCCCTTCTGTGCAGAAATAATCTAAAGATTTCAAGATGAGATCACCCAGGATCTTCTCTTGGCCTCATATACTGTAACAGTCTGGTCCTGTTAGATCTCAGATTAAGGACTCCAGTTTGGAAGATGTGGAATCAGGTTGTAATTATTCTCTTAACCACAGCCCTCAGGCAGCCCTCTACCTCAAACTTGAAGTCTTTATTTCTCAGTGAGACTCGCAGGATTACAGACCCAACGTCCTGATGCTTTAATTCTCATTTCTGGGTATTTTAATCATGTTACTCTCACCAGCCACTTGACAGGCTTTGTGCAATATGTTGACTGTCCAATAAGAAAAAGCAAGACACTGGATATGCTGTATGAAAATATTAAAGAAGCCTACAATGTACCAGCTGCATCACCACTTGGCAGATCTGCCCAGAATCTGTTTCTTCTTCAAACTCCTATAAACCCTGTGATTTTTTTTCCAGTTCCGGCACTGGTTGAGTTGACTGCTGGTTGCCACAGCTCTTACTGTCACGGCTGAGCTCAGCAGTCAAACAAGGGGGCCCAAATGCAGATGTCAGCCAGGTACCAGGTTTATCCAAAATGACAGTTTTATTTAAATTGTGTGGAGGAAATAACCCGGGGAACACGGGAGCTCTGGGAGGAGAGGGAGATGGTTAATGTGGTGATCCAGTTTAACATCCAGTTAATTGTGATGGAGTGGAGGGTCTTACTAGATTCCTGGTGGAGAATCTGCCGCTCCTCAGGGCCATAACTGGCCCAGTCCACCAGGTACTGCATGCTACGACCACGGCGACGAGCAGCCAGAATACGGCGAACAAAGTAAGCCGGGTGGCCATCCACCACCAGGGCGGGAGGAGGGGGATCGGCCGGAGGGCACAGAGGGCTAGAAGAAACAGGTTTAATCAAGGACACATGGAAAGTGGGGTGAACATGCATGGAAGCAGGCAGCTTGAGGCGAACAGAGGAAGGGCTGACAACAGTCTCAATCACAAAGGGGCCAATAAACCTGGGGGCCAGCTTCCTAGAAGTGGACCTCAGAGGGATATCCTTGGCCGCCAGCCAAACCCGCTGGCCAGGAGTGTACACTGGGGCAGGAAGTCTGTGTCTGTCTGCCAGACGGCAGTTGCATTCAGCAGTGCGCTGTAAGGCGTCAGGGGTCCTGGCCTAAACACACTTGACACGCTGGAGATGGTGCTGGACAGAAGGGACCTCCAGATCCTGCTCTTCCTCTGGAAACAAGGGAGGTTGATAACCCAGAGAGGCTTCAAAAGGAGAAAGCCCGGTGGCAGAGGTGGTTAGAGTTGTGAGCATACTCAATCCATGCCAAATACTGACTCCAGGTTGAGGGGTTGTGGGAAGCGACATTGCAGAGAGCAGCCTCAAGTTCCTGGTTCAGCCACTGTCCATTGGATTGAGGATGGTAACCAGAAGACAATGAGACTTTGGCACCCAAGGCAGCACAAAAAGATCTCCATACCTGAGAGACAAACTGGGGTCCCCAGTCAGACAACTTCAGAAGGGATCCCGTGGAGTCGAATCACATGTTGGACTAGAAGATCTGATGTCTCAGTAGATGGCAGTTTGTCTAGGGGGATGAAATGGGCAGCTTTAGAGAAACAATCAATTATTGAAAGGACAGTTTTACCTTGTGAGGGTGGTAACCCGGTAACGAAGTCCAGAGAGATACAAGACCAGGGCCGACCAGGGACAACCAGAGGCTGCAGGAGTCCAGCAGGTGGTCGGTTTTCACTCCTGTTTCTAGCACAAACCATACAGGCTGATACATACTCCCTGGTGTCGTTTTCAAGGGATGGCCACCAAAAATGGCGTTGCAGAAGGGAGATGGTGCGATGAATGCCCGGATGACATAAAAACCTGGCGGTATGAGCCCAATGAATAACAGCGGAGCGGGCTGCTGATGGTATGGAGCGACGACCAGGAGGTCCGTGTCCAGGATCTGGATCTGTGGTCAATCCTTGACGGATCTGGTCCTCAATCTGCCAGGAGACCCCACCTACTTGGCAAGTTGAGGGAAGAATCCGTGCAGGCTCATCAGACTCTTGTTTGGAGGCAAAGAGTCGCAAGAGGGCATCAGGTTTGGTATTGCGAGAACCTGGACGATAGGTGATGGAGAAGTTAAACCGTTCAAAAAACAGTGACCAGTGAGCTTGATGAGAATTTAGCCTTTTAGCATTCTGAAGGTAAGTGAGGTTCTTATGGTCAGTCCATACAATGAAGGAATGCGTAGCTCCCTCCAACCAGTGTCTCCATTCCTCTAAGGCAAGTTTTACAGCCAATAGTTCTCGATTGCCAATGTCATAATTTCGTTCTGCAGGACACAGTTGTCAAGAAAGAATGCACAAGGGTGTAGCTTACCCTCTGACTCAGACCTCTGAGATAACACAGCACCCACACCTGAGTCTGAAGCATCCACTTCCAGAATGAAGTGTCGATTGGGGTCAGGTTGAATGAGAATGGGGGCTGTGGTAAACCTCTCCTTTAATTGCAGGAAAGCCTTGTCTGCTTCGGGGGTCCAGAAAAAGGTGGTCTTAAGGGAGGTTAGTTTGGTCAAAGACTTGGAAAATATTAAGATGTCATCCAGATAGACAAAAACAAACAGGTTCAGATAATCTCTCAGGACATCATTGATCAGGGCTTGGAAAACTGCAGGGGCATTTGTTAGACCAAAAGGCATCACCAAGTACTCAAAATGACCCAAGGGAGTATTAAACACCGTCTTCCATTCGTCCCCTTCACGGATCCTGACCAAATAAGTGTTGCGGAGATAAAGCTTGGTAAAGACAGTAGCCCCTTGAATGGGTTCAAATGCAGAGGAAATGAGGGGTAAAGGGTACTTGTTCTTAACAGTGATTTGATTAAGACCACGGTAGTCGATGCATGGGTGCAGGCTGTTGTCTTTCTTCTGAACAAAAGCAGCCTGAACCCACCGGTGATGAAGACCTCCTTATTAATCCTGCTGCTAGAGACTCTTGAATATAACGTTCCATGGCTAGTCGCTCTGGGTGGGAAAAGTTGTATAATCTACTTGAAGGTAGGGGTGCTCCGGGTAGAAGATCTATTGCACAGTCATAAGGTCGATGAGGAAGTGATGAGGCCCTGTCTTTACTGAAGACAGTGCTGAGGTCATGGTACTCTGGGGGAACTAGAGATAAGTCTACCGGAGGAAACAAGGGTTCAGAGGGGAGCTGACAGGACTGAGGGGCTGATGCAAGGCAGTTTGAGTGACAAAACGAACTCCAGCTATCAATCCTGTTATCAGACCACAGGATATGTGGGTTATATAAAGCTAGCCAGGGAAAACCAAGAATAAGGGGAACACTAGAGACAGGAAACAGGAAAAACTCAATTACCTCCCTATATTACCTGAAATGACTAAAGGGATGGGTTTAATCTTGTGGGTGATTCTGATCAGAAAACGTCCATCCAGTGCAGCTACAGCAATGGGTGAAGGCAGAGGCTCCAGAGGCAGTCCTAGCCGGGAGGCCACATCAGGGTCCATAAGATTCTGTTCTGCTCCTGAGTCAACTAAAGCCAAAAGCTCCTGAGTGGTGCTGCCCAACTGAATGGTCGTAGTAAGGGTTAAACGTGGAGGATTTTTTTCCTTGCATTCCGCCCGCCAGTAATCCTGCCTCTACTGGTAGGCTCTGTCTTTTGGTCGCACAGGACAAGTGGCAAAGTATTCCTTTAAGCTACAGTAGATGCACTCGTTGGCTTTTATGCGGCGAAGTCGTTCCTCAGGACTAGGCCGGGTCCGTCCCAGTTGCATGGGTTCAGGGGGTTCCTCGAAGGTGGCAGGTGTAACACTGGGACCAGGGATTGAAGGGAAATCACGGAGCGGTCGTTGTGGAGGAGGGTGATTAGGACATGTGTTTTCCCGTCTCCTGCGCTCTGCTAGCCGGTTGTCAATGCGTATGGCCAAAGAAACACGATCCTCAAAAGATGGTTCATCTTTAGATGCCAGCTCGTCTTTCATTTGGTCATTCAAGGCGTTTATGAGAACTCCTTTGAGGGCCATTCTGTCTTGGCAGCCAGGATTCGGAATTCTATTATGAAGTCAGTAACTGACTTGTTACCTTGTCTTAAGGTTAGGAGTCTCTGGACTGCATTCTCCTCACGAAGTGGGTGATCAAAAGCTGTTTTGAACTCATTTAAAGGGAGGATGCGAAGGGATACGAATCTAAGGTGTTGGAACGAAAGAAGGCCAATGCCCAATTAAGTGCCAGATCTCTCAAAAGCCCAATTATGTAGGAGATCTTAGAAGTATCAGTGGAAAAAGAACATGGGGAACGACTGATGGCCAAAGAGCACTGAAGAAGGAATCCACTACATTTCTGGGGATTGCCAGTAATGGTCTGGAGTGGGAAAGGCAGCATCTCGGAACACAGGTTCATTTGAAATGTCACAACTGGCTGAAGGGGCAGGTGGGGTGCCAGAAGGCGGTTCTGTTGAAGGGCTAGCAGCCAAGCGCTCATGAATGTTTTGCAGCATACTGCATACCTGATCCAGCCGTTGGTTAGTAGAAACCTGCTTTTCACCTAGAGAGCGTAGTGCTTTAGCATGCTCCCCAAGCATGACTCCCTGTTTGGTCAAAGCTTATTTCCAAGCGTCTGCTGGGTTCATTTTCTTTGGCCAGATTGTGCTATCACGGCTGAGCTCAGCAGTCAAGGGGGGCCAAACAAGGGGGCCCAAATGCAGACGTCAGCCAGGTACCAAGTTTTTCCAAAATGACAGTTTTATTTAAATCGTGTGGAGGAAATAATCCGGGGACCTCAGGAGCTCTGGGAGGAGAGGGAGATGATTAATGTGGTGATCCAGTTTAATGTCCAGTTAATTGTGACGGAGTGGAGGGTCTTACTAGATTCCTGGTGGAGAGCCAAGGCTGAGGGGGAGTGAAGGTTGCTGGCTGTGAGTAGGCAGAGGGGCAAGCAGGCAAGCAATGGTTCCGGGAATGGAGAAAGAGTCATGGAGAGCTTGAAGCAGGTTCTTGTTGTTTGTTGGAGTCCAGTTGGGGCACTGAAGCACTAGGAGCACAAAAACAGAGTTGAAGTAGCTGAATGGAAGGAACACAGGGAAAAAGGCCTGATACCCACAAGGTAGTGAGACAATCTGGCAAAGTCTGGCTGCTCCTGCAGGTTCTTAAGTAGGCAGCTGATGAGGTCTTGATTGAACACAGGTGATGGTCATCAGCAGGCCAGACTGTGCCCTGGATCTCCTGGAAATCTCCTCAGCCCCACCTAAGCTCAGAAACAGGACAGCAGGCAAGATGGTGACACACACCTGTTTTCCCCTTATCCTTTTTTTTTTTTAACTTGTCCTGTCCAGCATCAAAGCAAGCAGAATGGAAGTCTGATTGCTTTATTTTGTTGAACAGTTTTTCTTTACCAAATGGAGCTTTATGAACATAAGGCTCCACTTGATATCCTGTTTATTCATTTTATTTTATTTCTTTAGTTAAACATTTGTCTATAACAGCATTCCATATCATACTTCTGGGCCTGACAAGGAGAAATGAAAGTTAACAGAGGTAATGATAGAAAGTGGAACAGAGAGAAAGGAGTAAGGAAGAGGAAGAGAGAGAGGAGAGAAAACATGAATCCACTTCCACAGTTCACTGGTACATTGTACAGAAATCCCTAAACAACATTCCAAGGTCTCTGTTGGAAAACAAAACTAACAATCCCCTACAGAAGGAGGTGGCTTAAATATCCTCAGATCATACAAACACACGCAGAACTATGCAGAGAAGAGGTAAAACCTAGTCAGAGCAATGGGAAGTAGAGAAGAGGTAAAACCTAGTCAGCGCAATGGGAAGTAGAGAAGAGGTACAACCTAGTCAGCGCAATGGGAAGCAGAGAAGAGGTACAACCTAGTCATCGCAATGGGAAGCAGTGTCACAGCGGCAACATGCATAATAAAGGGTCTCCGTGGTGATACAGTCATGCAGATGCAGCCTCGTCTCTGCAAGGAGGAGGAAGCCCGCAAGGCTCACGACCCAGGCCCCCAGCAGCCACCCAGAGGCCCAGATCCCTGCCACCCCACCCAAAGAACGGACATGCATCCCCCAAAGAGCAGCAAAAGGCGGCCCCAGCCGGAGCCCTCCGCAGTCTGGGGGCCCAGGCCCCAGCAGGCCAAGACCAGCAGCTGCCGACCCCACCAAGCACCGGGCACCCCCTGGGGCAGAGACAGCGCCGGGCCCAGGGCCCAAGCGCCCAGGAGCAGCCCCCCCCACCCGACCCGGGCGGCCCAACCCAAACCCAGGAGGACCGGACCCCCCAGACTACACCCCCCCAGGGCAGGCCAGCCCCCACTCCAATGTCCCTGCCCCACACACCTGACACCAGGACGCCACCACTGCTACCACCCCCTACCCCACCACCATGCTCACACACACACTCCCCACACACATACCCCAACACCCACATGCACTCCCCCCCCACACACACATACACCCGCCCACTCCGCTCTCCGACCTTACATACCCACACTCACTCCTCCCTCCACCCCCCAACACTCTTCTCCCTCTACCGTCCACACATACCCCCACCTCCTGATACCCTCTAACACACACATGCACTCCCCTCACATAACTGCACCAACCCCTCCCTCCACCCCACACATATGCCCCCACCTCCTTATACCCCCAATACCCCATACAATCCCCCCTTACATGTCCAGCCCCGCCCATCCCTCTGACCTATCACACTCCCGCCCTTCCTTCCTTCAGCCCCTCATGACCATCCCTACTAGACACTCACGAGCATGCCCCTCCTTCCTCCATCCCCCTTTCCTCCAACCACTTACCCACATCTCCTCCCCCTTTCCTCCAACCACTTACCCACATCTCCTCCCTCTTCCAGCCCAAGTTCCTCCCTCCCACATTTCCTCTTTCTTCACTCTTTCATTGTTCTCACATACCCCCTCACTCTTGCCCATGCCCCCGTGCCTCCTGAGTGGTAGCCCGGGCTGGGGAAGGAGCCGCGAGCTCCAAGCCCCCAGCACGTTCTTCCCCACCCCACCCACCCTCCATCCCCCAGACGCAGCAGGCCAGGTATTCCCCGAGCCAGCAGATCCCCCGCAATGCAGCTGGCCTTAACCACTAGTGCGTGGAGCAGCCACTACTCCCCCTCCACAGTAGCGCCCGGGAGACCAGGGTAGGAAAGGACCCTGTTTCCCTACCCCCCCCCCCCCCGCTCATGACTGTGTGTAAGATGTGTGTTGTTTGCAGTTAAAACTGAGAGGTAGTGTCAAGTCATGTCGGGGAGTGGGGTCGCGTAGGCGGTATGACCACCCAACCGGCCCCCCCCCTCCTTCCACACATTATATGGCCCGCCTCTCAGAAGTGGTTGTGAACTGTTGTTATTTTATGTGTTTAGGTGTCTAAGTGTGGTTAAAACTGGGGAGCAGGCTGTCTCTAGATGTGGCAAACAAAGGCACTTTGGTGCCCCCCCTCACCACGCCCGCTTGACACGCACCCTCCCCAAGACCCTACGTGTGTGTGTGTGAGAGGTAGAGCAATGGGGGAGAGAGGTCTTGGGAAGGGAGACCAGGGGGGTATGAATTCCCCCCCTGGAAGATGAGCCGTTACCGGCATTGGGTACCCCTGCCTCCCGGGATCCCCCCAGGGCAGAGGGGGGCAGGCATGGCCGCTCCCACGGCCAGGCGACCGGCCCTCACCACAGAAGGGCCAGCCTCGGCCCCTGGGGGCGCCCGACCACCCCAGGCCAGGGAGGGGGGAAGAGGGACGGGAGCGAACAAGGTCTTATTCTTAAACTTTTGCTCTTTTTATCTTACTGCTTTTGTAAATATTTGTATAGTAGTTTCCTTTTCTCTGTTTGGACATAGTTAGCTGTTCTTTTCACCGAAGTCATCATGTCTTTCATCAAAAATGGCTCAAGATGTGTGTGGGGGCCTCTGCGGGCAATGTTTACAGTAGATGTGTGTGGGGGCCTCTGCGGGCAATGTTTACAGTACATGTGTGTGGGGGCCTCTGTGGGCAATGTTTACAGTAGATGTGTGTGGGGGCCTCTGCGGGCACGTCTACAGTAGATGTGTGTGGGGGCCTCTGTGGGCAACGTTTACAGTAGATGTGTGTGGGGGCCTCTGTGGGCAACGTTTACAGTAAATGTGTGTGGGGGCCTCGGTGGGCAATGTTTACAGTAGATGTGTGTGGGGGCTTCTGTGGGCAACGTTTACAGTAGATGTGTGTGGGGGCCTCTGCGGGCAACGTTTACAGTAGATGTGTGTGGGGGGGCCTCTGTGGGTAGCGTTTACAGTAGATGTGTGTGGGGGGGCCTCTGCGGGTAACGTTTACAGTAGATGTGTGTGGGGGCCTCTGCGGGTAACGTTTACAGTAGATGTGTGTGGGGGCCTCTGCGGGTAACGTTTACAGTATATGTGTGTGGGGGGGCCTCTGCGGGTAACGTTTACAGTAGATGTGTGTGGGGGCCTCTGTGGGCAATGTTTACAGTAGATGTGTGTGTGGGGGCCTCTGCGGGTAACGTTTACAGTAGATGTGTGTGGGGGGGCCTCTGCGGGTAACGTTTACAGTAGATGTGTGTGGGGGCCTCTGTGGGCAATGTTTACAGTAGATGTGTGTGGGGGCCTCTGCGGGTAACGTTTACAGTAGATGTGTGTGGGGGCCTCTGTGGGCAACGTTTACAGTAGATGTGTGTGGGGGGGCCTCTGCGGGTAACGTTTACAGTAGATGTGTGTGGGGGGGCCTCTGCGGGTAACGTTTACAGTAGATGTGTGTGGGGGCCTCTGTGGGCAATGTTTACAGTAGATGTGTGTGGGGGCCTCTGTGGGCAACGTTTACAGTAGATGTGTGTGGGGGCCTCTGCGGATAACGTTTACAGTAGATGTGTGTGGGGGCCTCTGCGGATAGCGTTTACAGTAGATGTGTGTGGGGGCCTCTGCGGATAACGTTTACAGTAGATGTGTGTGGGGGCCTCTGTGGGCAACGTTTACAGTAGATGTGTGTGGGGGCCTCTGCGGATAGCGTTTACAGTAGATGTGTGTGGGGGCCTCTGTGGGCAACGTTTACAGTAGATGTGTGTGGGGGCCTCTGTGGGCAATGTTTACAGTAGATGTGTGTGGGGGCCTCTGTGGGCAACGTTTACAGTAGATGTGTGTGGGGGCCTCTGTGGGCAATGTTTACAGTAGATGTGTGTGGGGGCCTCTGTGGGTAACGTTTACAGTAGATGTGTGTGGGGGCCTCTGTGGGCAATGTTTACAGTAGATGTGTGTGGGGGCCTCTGTGGGTAACGTTTACAGTAGATGTGTGTGGGGGCCTCTGCGGGTAACGTTTACAGTAGATGTGTGTGGGGGGGCCTCTGTTGGTAACGTTTACAGTAGATGTGTGTGGGGGGGCCTCTGCGGGTAACGTTTACAGTAGGGAACAGCTGCTTTCGCTGCGCACCGCCGCGGTGCTCCTGAGGGACAGGCATGAAATCCCTGCAGAGTTACTACGGAAGACTTGTTGGACTGCCATGCTGGGAAAAAACTTACAGAGAGGAAAAGGCGCATCAGACCTGTTCTGCCCTCCATCATTATGGGAAACGTGAGATCTCTTTCTAATAAGATGGACGAGCTGGCGGCCCTGATGAAACACCAGCTGGAATACAGAGAGAGTAGCGTCCTTCTGCTCATGGAGACCAGGCTGACACATGTTATTCCGGATTCTGCTGTTTTACTGGACAATTTTCACCTGTTTCATGTGAACAGAACGAAGGACAGCGGTAAGAGGAAATGGGGAGGACTGGCTGTGTTTGTGAACGTGAGGTGGTGCAGACTGGGACACTGCACAGTTAAAGAGCAGCTGTGTAACGGAGACATTGAACTGTTAGCGGTTAGCATGAGGCCATATTATATGCCACGGGAATTCACACGTTATTGTGATAGCAGTGTATGTGCCCCCCTCTGCTGACGCTGACATGGCCTCTGACACCCTGCTCTCAGTCACCAGCAGGCTGCAAACACAGCACCCACAGGCCCTTTTCCTTACCTCCGGGGGCTTCAACCATGCCTCTCCATCATCTGTCCTGCCAACATTCACACAGTACGTCACCTGTCCCACCAGAGACAAAAAATCCTGGATCTGTTCTACCCCAACACCAAGGAGGCATATTCTGCATCCTCCCTCGCCCCCCTTGGGAGAGCTGATCACAACATCTCCCATCTCCAGCCTGTGTATAAACCTGTTGTACACAGGCAGGCTGTGGTCCCACGTTCAGTGAGGAGGGGGACTGCTGAGAGTGAAGAGGCTCTCAGGCAGGCCCGGATTTAGACAGCCCCACTAGGAGGTGTAGGTAGCATATAAGGGGGGCAAGGGCGACTCAGCCGGAAAATTTTGGGGGTGTCAAATCCCCCAAACCCCCAAAGTCAGAAAGGGAAAAAACAATTTCAGATCAGGGAACAAGGAAGAGCTGAGGACCGTACAGAAGGAGCTGAGAAGGAGGATCAGAGAGAGAAAAACCAACTTCAGATCAGGGAACGAGGAAGAGCTGAGGACCGTACAGAAGGAGCTGAGAAGGAGGATCAGAGAGAGAAAAACCAACTTCAGATCAGGGAACGAGGAAGAGCTGAGGACCGTACAGAAGGAGCTGAGAAGGAGGATCAGAGAGAGAAAAACCAACTTCAGATCAGGGAACGAGGAAGAGCTGAGGACCGTACAGAAGGAGCTGAGAAGGAGGATCAGAGAGAGAAAAACAACTTCAGATCAGGGAACGAGGAAGAGCTGAGGACCGTACAGAAGGAGCTGAGAAGGAGGATCAGAGAGGGGAAAAAAAAATCCCAGGAAGAAAATGGAGGTGCAGCTGAAGGAAAACAACATCAGTGGGGTGTGGAGAAGCCTGAAAACTGTCTCAGGTTTCAAAAACCCCACTCACAGACTGAGGGGGATCTGAAGTGGGGAAAAGATCTGAACCTGCATTTCAATAGGTTTGATCAGACACCCACCCTTCCCCCCACACAGCTGCCTTCAGACACCTAGGCTCCTGATCTACCTCCCTCAGCACTTCACACCTCTGGCTCATTCTGTCATCAAGCTACCTCCCAGCTCCCTGGACTCACCCATCCCCCCAGCCCTGAGGCCTGCCCACCCCTCTCCTTTACAAAAGCACAGGTGAGAACAGAGCTCAGGAAGATCAAGGCCAAGAAAGCTGCTGGACCAGACGGCATCAGCTCCAGGCTCCTCAGGTCCTGTGCAGATGAACTGTGTGGAGTTATGGAGCATGTCCTCAACCTGAGCCTCAAGCTGAGGGAGGTACCACAGCTCTAGAAGACCTCCTGCGTGGTACCACAGCTCTGGAAGACCTCCTGCGTGGTACCACAGCTCTGGAAGACCTCCTGCGTGGTACCACAGCTCTGGAAGACCTCCTGCGTGGTACCAGTGGCTAAAACATGGCACTTCAGTGAGCTCAGCAGCTACAGGCCGGTCTGGTGAAGACACTGGAGAAACTGATCCTGGGACACCTCCGCTCCACGGCATGGGAGCCCACATGGATGCACTGCAGTTGGCCTACTGAGCTGGGATGCCGTCATCTTCCTGCTACATCGTTCTCTGGCTCACCTGGAGAAGCCCGGCAACTCTGTGAGGATCATGTTTTTTATTTCACTTGTGCCTTCAACACCATCCAGCCGGTGCTTCTGAAAGCCAAACTGGAGAGGGCTGGGGGTGGACCCTCATCTGGCCAAATGGATCCTGCATTATCTCATAAACAGGCCCCAGTTTGTGAGATCCTGGGACTGTGTCTGACCTGCTGACCTGCAGCATGGGGGCCCCCCAGGGGACTGTCTTGGCCCCCTTTCTGTTCACCCTCTACACTTCAGACACAACACAGACGGCTGCGTTCTGCAGAAGTTCTCAGATGACTCTCTGATCGTTGGTCTGATCACCGAGGATGACGACGTGGAGTACCGGGGACGACGCAGGACTTTGTGGACTGGTGTCTGCAAAACCACCTCCTGATAAACGCGGGGAATACCAAGGAGATGGTGGTGGATTTTGGCAGACACCGGTCTGCCGGCCCCTCACTGGTGAACATCCAGGGAACGGACATTGAGAGAGAGTGGACTCTTACAAGTACCTGGGTGTTCACCTGAACAAGAAACTGGACTGGACTCACAACACAGACCCTGTACAGGACGGGCCAGAGCCGGCTCTACCTCCTGAGGAGACTGCGGTCTTTTGGAGTGAAGGGGGTCCTCCTGAGGAGACTGTGGCCTTTTGGAGTGAAGGGGGTCCTCCTGAGGAGACTGCGGCCTTTTGGAGTGAAGGGGGTCCTCCTGAGGAGACTGCGGTCTTTAGGAGTGAAGGGGGTCCTCCTGAGGAGACTGCAGCCTTTTGGAGTGAAGGGGGTCCTCCTGAGGAGACTGCGGTCTTTAGGAGTGAAGGGGTCCTCCTGAGGAGACTGCAGCCTTTTGGAGTGAAGGGGTCCTCCTGAGGAGACTGCGGCCTTTTGGAGTGAAGGGGTCCTCCTGAGGAGACTGCGGTCTTTAGGAGTGATGGGGGTCCTCCTGAGGAGACTGTGGTCTTTAGGAGTGAAGGGGGTCCTCCTGAGGAGACTGCGGCCTTTTGGAGTGAAGGGGGTCCTCCTGAGGAGACTGCGGTCTTTTGGAGTGAAGGGGGTCCTCCTGAGGAGACTGCGGTCTTTAGGAGTGAAGGGGGTCCTCCTGAGGACCTTCTATGACTCTGGGGGGCATCAGCCGTCCTGTACAGAGTGGTCTGCGTGGAGCAGCAGCATCACAGAGAGGGAGAGGAGGAAGCTGGACAAAGTCATCAGGAAGTCCAGCTCTGTCCTGCTGTCTTCTGGACTCAGTGCAGGTGGTCAGAGACAAACGGGTCCAAGCAAAACTGACATCCATGCTGGACCATGAGTCCCACCACCTGCAGGATATCCTGTCTGATCTGGAGAGCAGCTTCAGGTGCAGACTGACCCCCCCTCGCTGTGTGAAGGAGAGATACCGCAGGTCTTTTCACCCGGCTGCTATCAGACTTTACAATCAGCACATCCAAAGACTCTGTTCCACCCGTGCAGCCTTTGTATCTGTCACTATCACTTCCGGATCATGTGCAATACTTTATAACTACTATGTGCAATAATTTCTTTATGCTGCAATTTACAAAACACACCAGTCTGTTATCTATTTATGAATATTCATATATAGTACACACCCACTTGTCTATAAAATTACCATGCTTATCCAGTATTTATTCATTGTTGTGTTTTTCAAAACTCCCGAGCAGTCTACCTAACTTATTTTAATTTATCCTAATCTATCCTTGTCTATGTTTGAAAGTTTTTTTTTTATGTCTATACCTTTGGCCAGACTGGTCCGCTGTATGTGTGCTATTGCAGAATTGCAAATTTCCCCAGTGTGGGACTAATAAAGGTTTATCTTATCTTATCTTATCTTATCTTATCTTATCTTATCTTATCTTATCTTATCTTAACACAGCTGTTTTGGCTGTAAGGACTGGGATGTACTGTTGGAGGTAGAGGGATAAAACATGGACAGGGACATGAACAGGATGGTGAACTGTATAACAGGATGTAGAAATTGCTGTAAATACATTGTTGTTTCAGTAGGAACTAGAGATGCACTGATCGATCGGCATCCAATCGCAATTGGTCAATAGTGCCTCTACCGGTTTTGATCGAAGTTCTTAAAATAGATCAAAGCAAGCCAATCCAATTATGTTTACAATAACTACAGTGTTTTGGCATTTGACGTGCCTGAGGCACATAACGTATATCAGGAGACTTCCGTGAATCTCTTCACTCCACGGAGACAGTGGAGGATAAACTGTGATCAGCATTTGGTCCAGGGTCTCCAAACGGCAGGTTGGCAATCTGTCTTCCCGATGGGATGTAATGGGCTTATAATGATGTCGCAATGTGGGCCGGGTCTAACAAAAGCTGCACCATCGTCGATGCGCAGCTCCTGGAGTAAACAGTGAAATCACCAAACTCAGAACACCTCTGAACAATCTGATGAATCCACACACGGTGCAGACCCCCAACATCATTCTCTGGCTTCATGGAGCAAATAAAGCCAAGTAGCTGCTCAGTTTCATCTGCCATTATACAGAGCCACAGGCAAAGGAAAACAACCGGGTCCTCCACAACACTAGACACTCTTCAAATGCATGACACACAAGGCTCTGCCATTCATGCCGCTAATCAGAAGTCGGCTCATCAATAAAATCATAATTTTATTATATTTTGGCTACAGCATGTTTATGCTACAGTTAGAGGTTTGTTTTTAACAGAAAAGCTGCAGTATCAGCTCCAAGTTTATGTTCAGAGATAATGTTGCAGTGGCACGTAAGTCACTGTTCTTATTCTCAATCCTAGGCTACAACCTATTTTATTTTATTTTTCCACAAAACCCTTGCAGCTAAACTCCAAATAGTGTCTCTAAGGAAGAGCCTCTAAAAAGTGAAATGTTTATTATAGTGCACATGTTGTGTGTTATGTACATAATCCATTTTTTATTTTAAGATTTAATTCCTTTTCCCACAGAAAAAAACAGGTTTATGGTTTACAACTTGTACCAACTCTGAGAGAGTGAAATGTTTACTGGTGTCTGTGTTGGTGCGCTGCACATGTTGTGTGTTGTACACATAATTATTGCCACAAGAAAGCTTAAGCTAGTCAGCTACACTTACTCTATGTAAACTGTACAAGTTGTCTACAAGAGAGACTTTGCTAGAGGGTTAAATATTGCAGACTGCCTCAGCCGGCAATAATACAGGGGAATTCATGATCATTTCCATCTTCTAATTGTTATACTTAATGTCAATGTTATGTACATGAGACAACAATAGTGGAGAATTTATGGATTTGATGCTGTGATTGGTGATCTGTCCCCAAAATCCTGAATGGTACATCTCTAGTAAGAACTGTATGTTGTTATCCAAACAAAAACCCTGGATAACAAGCAACATTAAAACACTCCTCCACCGGAAAAAGAGGCATTTCATGAAGAGGATGGTGAGAATCTTTGGAGGGCTTAGCATGAGCCCAAGTAGAGTCTCAAGTAGAGTAAGAGAAACTATAAGCGTTGAGAGGAAGCTGAAGCACAATAACATTTGAGAGGTGTGGAAGGGCATGAGAACCCTCACTGGTTATAAGAGCAAGGACAATCTGATAGTGAGGGGTGATGAGGATAACACTAATGAGTTCAACCTGTTTTATAACAGATTTAACATAACACTCACAGCCCTTTCTTTTCCAGTCTTTGTGGCCTGGAGCCAGTGTACATCATGTGTTCATGTATATTATGGTTGTTTGTCTCCAATTCCATCATTCAAACAGTTTTAAATGTCCAGCCAATCACACAATAATCAGGTCCAGTTGCCTCCAGCACCAGAAGAAAAATGCTGCTTTTCCTGCAGAATGAAACTGACAGAAACTGTCCACCAAGGTCTCTACAAACAATGAACAGCAGCACACCTAGTGGTGAAAAATCACTTTTAGTCCCTTTAATGTGCATTTTCTCGTACAAATCAACACTTGCACAACTTCTGGACCAGTTAGGGTGGAGGAGACAGGAAAGGGGTGTCATCAAACAGCATAACTGAACCCCCTCTAAGTCCCAGTTTGGATCCTGAAGTGTCTGTCTGATCTTCATCTAAACCTCCTGTTGTCTCCGAGGACTTGAACCCAGCTGAGGTCACAGATGGAGCAAAGTTAAACCTCGAACTGTCAGTCAGAGCAGTCTTTTTTGCAAACATAAAGGATTTAAAGAAGAAACTGAAGACAGACTGCAGCTGAATGCGAGTGTGAAAAAGTTGATGGAACCTGAGATGCTGGGACCTCCCAGTGTCCATAACTGGAACCCTGAGTTACCTTCGATAGCAAACGGCTTCCCAACAGTGGCCAGTTTACAGTCTGCATCGATGGAGACTTCATAATCCAGGAGGGCCTTGTCCATGATGAAGGCGTCGAGCTGAGGAGGATCTGCCCTTCACCAGAGAAAACATAGCAACACCGTTACCATGGTAGCTGGAGACATTCAACCCTGGAACACAAACTACAGGCTGTTAATGGTGACAGTCAAAACCAGCATAATCTCTGATTTACAGATAGAAGAAGAGCAAATATGGAGAACCTGAGTGCAGAGGAGAACCAGAACCTGGTGCGGTGTCTTGTCTTACTTGAGAGTGGCGACACCTTCAGGTGTTGTGGGCTTGTTGAAGCGTCTCATGTATTCGTGCATCTCTGGGAAACTCTTCTTCATGTAATCCTCGGCGCTGCTTTCTCTCACCGTTCCAAACTGGAAACCTTGCGATGGATGGTGCAGCTAGAAACACCAAGAAAAAGGGCAACTGTGACCCATAAACTCTGAACATTGTCAGTCACAAATACACTTTAGTCAGCTGATAAGGGCTGGTGAGACTGGGTCCAGATCCCGCATGGATCTGGTTCACAACTGTCAGAACAGCCCTAAGAGGTTTTCTTTGTTCTAGTCCAACCAGAGCAGCCTGTGAGCAGCTTCAGCCTCTGCATATTAAAAATTAAAAAGCTAATCAAATAAACGGGAGTCCAATTAAAGCCCCCTGAGCTCCCAGCAGCCTCAGCTGCTCCAGCACTCACCACCGTGTTTCAAGCTTCAATCAGCTGGTGAATTAGAGTAGAATTAGGACAGGCAGGTGATCTACAGAACAAATTTACTTTGCCACTGTACATCTGCTACAGGCCACGCACCCTTCTGCTTTACGTTCGAAGCATGTTGGCTGCCCCTCTCTTGATTTCTGGTTAATTAATTTAACCTCAGCTTGCTTCTTTAAGAAAAAGACACACATAGTTTGGAAGAGTGTTTCAAAATGACATCTGGAAGTTGTTTCTAGAACATATCAGGGTTAGGGTCTAATAATTGTGGTGTCAAACGGGCAGTTGATGACTGACTGGAATAATACCTTATTTCGGGATTAGAAATGGACCTGTACTTGTTCTTTTTTAATTTTGTTTTTCCAACTTCTAAGTGTAATTAAGAAATTTAGTTTTCTGTGTCAATGTGATCTTCCATCTCACAGTTGTGCATTAGTTGTATTTGTTTTATCTATTGTTTTGCTTTTTGTGTAGTATTATTATTGGTTTAATTCTGTTCAAGAAGTTCAGTGTTTTTGTTTTGTATAAATGAAAAACACGGTTGTACCTCTTCTCTGCGTAGTTCTGCGTGTGTTTGTATGATCTGAGGATATTTAAGCCACCTGCAGGTCCTCCTGTAGGGGATTGTTAGTTTTGTTTTCCGACAAAGACCTTGGTTGTTTAGTGGTTTCTGTACAGATGCACCAGTGAACTGTGGAAGTGGACCCTTTTTATTCTCTCTCTCTCTCTTTTCCTCACTCCTTTCTCTCTGTTCCACTTTTTATCATTGCTTCTGTTAACTTTCTTTTTTTCATTTTTCCCTTGTCAAGCCCAGCCCATATGATGTAAAATGCTGTTGTAAACAAATGTTTAATTAAAGAAATAAAATGAATAGACAGGATATCAAGGGGAGCCTTATGTTCATAAAGCTCCGTTTGGCAAAGCAAAACTGTTCAACACAATAAAGCAACCAGATCATCATTCTGCTGCTACCATGCTGGACAGGACAAGTAAACAAAAATGAATAAATAAAAACAAAAATAAATGAAAAACTTTAAATATATGTTTGAAAAGAGAAGGTGATCACTATATTTTCCATAAAATAGCATTTTTGCTTAAAAAAAAACCTAGCATATGACAATTTTTTTCTTGTTCACTAATGTCACAGATGCATTGTACCTGATCAAATAAACATTAAACAGCAGAGTAAAGTGTAGAAAGGATGCTCTGCTATCCCAGTCAGCTGGATTATAGATAACTACTGGTCTGTCACTTCCCTCCATGTGGTACTGGTCTCTACTGATGTCACTGACCATCTCTGGAAGAAGCACAGTTACCTGAGAAATGGGATCAGGTGGTCTCACCTTGGCATCGTGTATCCCCGAGACCTCCTCGAAGGCCTTCTCGCCCACCATGACTGCAGCCAGGTTGGCGGTGTAGCTGGACAGCACCAGCAGACAGAAGATGGCCCACAGGTTCATCAGGAAGCGTCCCGTCCAGCACTTCGGTGTCTTCGAGGACACAGTCCGTCCAAACAGGATGGCGTAGCACAGGTTGAGAGCCGACGAGTACGAAAACACCCTGACCCGGTTTCGTCCATGAGGCGTCATGCCGAATGGACTCTTCCATTCATACAGCGTGAGGAAGAGTGCGGTGATGTGCAGCGCAAGGAAGATACCTACCCACATGGACCAGTGCAGAGGCCACATGAAGGCTCCGATGGGGGCCGCCATGTCCTTGCTGCGCACCAGGATGCCTAGGCTGGTGGAGAAGAATGGGGAGGTGAAGTCGATCACTCGGCTGCGGGCAGAGTTGATGCTGAAAGAGGTGACAGCCATGTCGGCCAGACCACTCAGAAGATCTCCCACAAGCCCGGTCCAGCGTCCACTCTTCCACGCGCCATACTTCCCGTCTCCAACAATGTAGAGGTCAAACTGAAAGCCCAGGTCCTCCGCCAGCTTCTCCAGCAAGTCAATGCAGTAACCATAGCAACACCTGGTGTAGTCCCGCAGCAGGGAGCTGCTGTTCCCCCCCGCCACCTCCCTGAAATACCTCTCCAGAGTCTCAGAGCTGTTGCTGCCAGCATCCAGGCACAACCGCCCTGCGGGGCAGCTGCCCTCCTCGTCCGTGTCCCGCGTGAACACAAAAGGATGCTCCACAAGGGTCACCACCCGCACCCGGGTCCCCGCCACCGGCATCCCTGTCCTCCAGCGGCCTCGAGCCCGTCCACTCGCACCCTCTCTCCTCTGATGGGGCCAGGGTCTCTGCCACCCCCCCTGGTCCTCCATCTGCAGCTGACCTGCCTCCCAGCTACCGATCGTCACCCAGGTGGGTTGGCCCAGTGCGTCCCGCTGCAGGCTCCAGATATGGAACCGCTGAGAGGTCAGAACCTCAGACCAGTTCTGGTGGACTTGGATTGGACCTGTGAGTCCAGAGAAAGACGTGCTGGACAGAAACCTGCAGGAGAAGGTTAAAAGATGTTAACTAGGACCATCAACAACCAGAACTAGAACCAAGTAATCACTGAGACCAGCTCCAGGTCCCTGAGATCTTCCTCCTGGCTTCTCTTGGACCTCCCCAGGTTCAGATGTGACTGTAATGGTGTGTACACACCAAACGTGATTTGGGCATCGAGGGTGTCAGGTTTACATGCAAAGTCAATGACCAACACACGTTGGGGAGGCGTCGAAAATCCTGCAGCACGTTAAGTAGGTGGAGGTCATTGCATTTCACGTATTAAGTTATCAGATTTTGAACGTTTGACGTGTGATAAGCACGTCACGGACAGCAGACACCAGAGTTGGAGAATGTGAACTTTGGTGTCCTGACACAGAGTGTCAACAGATCATAGTGACTCAATGTCATGACACAGACACATTTTCTGACAGGACAGAAACACCCGGAAGGACCAGGGGAATCTCCTCTTTATCTGAAGACAGAAGAGGATAAACTATGATCTGCGTCCGGACCAGGTTTCTGAACGATGGTTTGATGACCTGCTGTCCTGATGGGATGTACTGGACTGATAATGCTGCCCCGCATCGGGACATCGGGACGTTAAACTGGGCTGATAATGCTGCCCCGCATCGGGACATGGGGACGTTAAACTGGACTGATAATGCTGCCCCGCATCGGGACATCGGGACGTTAAACTGGACTGATAATGCTGCCCCGCATCGGGACATCGGGACGTTAAACTGGACTGATAATGCTGCCCCGCATCGGGACATCGGGACATTAAACTGGACTGATAATGCTGCCCCGCATCGGGACATGGGGACGTTAAACTGGACTGATAATGCTGCCCCGCATCGGGACATGGGGACGTTAAACTGGGCTGATAATGCTGCCCCTCATCGGGACATCGGGACGTTAAACTGGACTGATAATGCTGCCCCGCATCGGGACATCGGGACGTTAAACTGGACTGATAATGCTGCCCGCATCGGGACATCGGGACGTTAAACTGGGCTGATAATGCTGCCCCGGATCGGGACATGGGGACGTTAAACTGGACTGATAATGCTGCCCCGCATCGGGACATGGGGACGTTAAACTGGACTGATAATGCTGCCCCGCATCGGGACATGGGGACATTAAACTGGACTGATAATGCTGCCCCGCATCGGGACATCGGGACGTTAAACTGGACTGATAATGCTGCCCCGCATCGGGACATCGGGACGTTAAACTGGACTGATAATGCTGTTCTTTCCCAGAGCTATTACTGCAGTCAACAAC
This sequence comes from Atherinomorus stipes, assembly GCA_023101725.1. Taxonomy (NCBI): domain Eukaryota; kingdom Metazoa; phylum Chordata; class Actinopteri; order Atheriniformes; family Atherinidae; genus Atherinomorus; species Atherinomorus stipes. Next base: position 80,161 of record JALJCO010005349.1, read on the forward strand.
TCCAAACCGGCCCCCCCATCCACCAAACACGCTTTCATCGACCATATTGGTCAGAGAGAAAAAACAGTCATTTCTGCCATATAACCAACTTGGACACGATTATACAGATCATACTGATCATTTTTGTACGTCATCTCACTCCACTTCTAGTGCAATATTCCATGTCTACTTAGTATGCTTCATGCACATGAGTGTGTATATTTGTGCATATATATTTATTTATTATTTATATATATTTAAGATCCCGGACCAAGGGAGAGATACCATGAGTGGATCACTGATAGAGATTAATTCTCACTCCATGTTTCTCTCAGCAGTAGATGAGTTGGAGGTCAAAACAGTGGTAAATAAGTGTAATAACAAATGCTCTACTGACTGTGATGGTGTTGATATGACATTGGTCAAAAGAATTATCAATGGCATTTCAAAACCACTAACATACATTTGCAATTTATCATTTCAAACCGGCAGTTTTCCACAGAGGATGAAAACAGCCAAAGTTATACCACTTTTCAAGCAAGGGGATAAACATATGTATACAAACTACAGGCCAGTATCACTCCTTCCACAATTTTCAAATATTCTGGAAAAACTTTTTTAAAAAAGACTTGAAAACTTCCTGAATCAATTTGAAATCTTAAACCAGAGTCAATATGGATTCAGAGCAAATGGTACAACTTCAATGGCAATAATGGAAGCAGCAGAGGAAATAACTAAGGCACTTGATCAAGGGGAATATGCAGCTGGTGTATTCATAGATTTTAGAAAAGCATTTGATACAATTAACCACAAAATACTTATTAATAAGCTGCAGCAGTATGGCATCAGGGGAGTGGCACTGGACTGGATCAATAGCTATCTATCTGAGAGGAAACAGTTTGTAAAAATGTATGATTATGTCAGGGAGCAGGAGACCTGAACTCAAGAGAAAAACCAAACCAGCACGGGTAACGTTAAGAAGGTTTATTTTACGGGAGGGAAAAAAGAGGGCGATGGGAAGAAGCTGTTAGGGGGATGATAAAAAATCCAGGGAGGGGGTGAGGCAACAACAAGGTGAGGTTAATGGCTGGGCAGGCAGAAGTTCAGGGCAGGTATCCAGGAGGGCAAGGCAAAAAGTCAGGGTCCAAGACAGGCAAGGGTCACAGCCAGACAGGCAGAGGTCCACGGCAGATATCCAGGGGGGGCAAGGCAAAGGTCAGGGTCCAAGACAGGCAAGGGTCACAGCCAGGCAGGCAGAAAAGTTATGGTCCAAGGGCAAGGTTTGAAAAAGGCGCTGGATCGCTGTAACGGGGACACAGACAATCTGGCACTGGAGGATGAGAAGAGGAGGCTTAAATGGCAGTAGAAACAGGTGAGCAGAGTGAGGGCAATTAGCACAGGTGGCACCCATCAGGAAACAGCTCCCTTGCAGATCATGACAGATTACATATCTGAGTGTAGGGAGGTTGCTTGTGGCGTCCCCCAGGGGTCAGTACTGGGTCCTATATTATTTAACATATACATAAATGATATATTTCAAGTTTCTAAATTATTAAAACTGATATTATTTGCTGATGACACTACTATGTTATATTCTGGAAATGATTATAATGAAGTTATTACTACTATAAATAATGAATTAATTAAATTTAAAGAATGGATGAATATAAATAAATTATCACTGAGTGTAGAGAAAACCAAGGTAATGATATTTGGTAATTATAAAAAGATAAGCAATGTACATATAAATATTGATCAAATAATTATTGAAAATGTAAAGGAAATTAGAATCCTGGGTATGATACTAGACAATAAACTCAGTTGGAAGTCCCACATCAGATACATAAAAAACAAGGTGGCAAAAAACATTTCAATCATGAACAGACTTAAGCAGCTATTGGATCACCATTCACTTTTTATTTTGTATTGCTCATTAGTTTTGCCTTATTTTACATATGGTATAGAGAACTGGGGAAACAATTATAAAAATGTATTAAACTCATTAGCAGTGTTGCAAAAAAGGGCAGTCCGTATCATTCACAGAGTTGGGTATCTGGATCACACAAATTCTCTGTTTTTACAATCAAGATTGCTAAAAATTCAGGACTTGGTTCACTTTCATACAGCACAGATAATGTTTAAAGCTAGCAGGCAGTTATTACCATTTAATATCCAAAATCTCTTCAGTCAGAGGGACGGAAGTTATCAGTTAAGGGGAAACATGAAATTCAAAATGCACTCAGTAAAAACAACTAGAAGGAGTTTTTGTGTGTCTATATGTGGAGTGAAACTGTGGAACAGCTTGGAGGACAAACACAAGCAATCTCCTAATATACATATGTTTAAATCATTATATAAAAATATGGTCTTAGTATGTATGAAAATGGAGGGTAATGATTACTTTTTATTAGCTGTAGTTATTGTAGTGATTGTTGATGTTATTACCATTATTATTATTATTGTTGTTATTGGTATTATTTTTTTTATCATTATCATTGTTATTGTTATCATTGTTATTATTAATGATTATAATGATAAGACTGGTAGTGGTATTGTGAGGATGGTAATTAACAATATTAATGGTAGTAATTCTGTAATTATTGGTATTTGTTATTGGTATTATTAATTATATTATGTGGTGACATATTATTGCTATTAGGACTATTGATAGAGATGATACTGTTTTTTTCTTACAACTGGTGTTGCTCGATATAATTATTGTTATTGGTATATTTGATATCATTATATAGTAAATTTTATTCAGTGTTTTTTTTCTTGTTTTATGTAGCGAAGGGGTGGGATTAAATAAGCACCGGCTTCTTCCCACTCCTTTTGGACAAAGACATCTATTTTATTTATTTATTTTTTTCTCTTTGGAGCACTACTTTCTTTTGGTTTCTTGTTTGTTTTTAAATGTCTTATGTTCAATAAAGAATCAAATCAAAAAAAAAAAAAAAAAATTATAATTTGTGTTGTCTTGTCTGTTTTGCCCTTGATGGGGCACTTTTAACAGTTTTGCACCATGGGAGATGCCCACAAATTTCGTTTATATGGAAATATAAATGACAATAAAGGCTATTCTGATTCTGATTCTGATTCTGCAGTGTTGAACTGTTGCCACGGTGTTAGAATAATTCTATATTATCAATGATAAGTGTGTGACATGCATGATCTGCTTCAGTGTGACATGCTCTCAGTGGAAAATTACTGCTATGGAGAAGTACTCCTATCTTCTGCTACTGTATCTGTCAACCCGTTTCCATACAAGGAGTTGTTTTGTCTAACATGACCTGTGTGAATAAAAAGCTGCAAGGCTCAGAAAAACCTCGGAGATGGTATGAGACTGTCTCCCCTTGCAAGTTAAAACTCTAACTTGGTATTGACTCTTTCTTGTCTCTCTCATTCCTTTTGGGTTTATAAAGAATTAACCTAACACACGGTGATGATGAAGGTAGGTGTGCAGTCCCGAAGTAGGTGAGATTGTGAGCGGACAGAGTCAGTGGGGGTCGGGGGAGTGGGGGCAGAGCAGGGAGGGAGTTGAGCGTCCTCACTGCCTGGTGGAAGAAGCTGTCTCTGAGCCTGCTGGTTCTGGTTCTGGCCCGAAGACTCTGCAGCCTCCTCCCTAATGGCAGCAGGGTGAAGACACTCTGGGCCGGGTGGGTGGGGTCACCTGCGATCCTGGTGGCTCTGCAGGTGAGGCGGGACTGGTAAATGTCCAATAGAGAGGGGAGGGGGGACACCGAGGATCTTCCCAGCTGCTTTCACGGTGATGCTGCAGCAGGATGAGGTGCAGACTCCGTACCACACGGTGATGCTGCAGCAGGATGAGGTGCAGACTCCGTACCACACGGTGATGCTGCAGCAGGATGAGGTGCAGACTCCGTACCACACGGTGATGCTGCAGCAGGATGAGGTGCAGACTCCGTACCACACGGTGATGCTGCAGCAGGATGAGGCGCAGACTCCGTACCACACGGTGATACTGCAGCAGGATGAGGTGCAGACTCCGTACCACACGGTGATGCTGCAGCAGGATGAGGTGCAGACTCCGTACCACACGGTGATGCTGCAGCAGGATGAGGTGCAGACTCCGTACCACACGGTGATACTGCAGCAGGATGAGGTACAGACTCCGTACCACACGGTGACGCTGCAGCAGGATGAGGTGCAGACTCCGTACCACACGGTGATTCTGCAGCAGGATGAGGTGCAGACTCCGTACCACACGGTGATACTGCAGCAGGATGAGGTGCAGACTCCGTACCACACGGTGATACTGCAGCAGGATGAGGTGCAGACTCCGTACCACACGGTGATGCTGCAGCAGGATGAGGTGCAGACTCCGTACCACACGGTGATGCTGCAGCAGGATGAGGTGCAGACTCCGTACCACACGGTGATGCTGCAGCAGGATGAGGCGCAGACTCCGTACCACACGGTGATACTGCAGCAGGATGAGGTGCAGACTCCGTACCACACGGTGATGCTGCAGCAGGATGAGGTGCAGACTCCGTACCACACGGTGATGCTGCAGCAGGATGAGGTGCAGACTCCGTACCACACGGTGATGCTGCAGCAGGATGAGGCGCAGACTCCGTACCACACGGTGATACTGCAGCAGGATGAGGCGCAGACTCCGTACCACACGGTGATACTGCAGCAGGATGAGGTGCAGACTCCGTACCACACGGTGATGCTGCAGCAGGGTGAGATGCAGACTCCGTACCACACGGTGATGCTGCAGCAGGATGAGGTGATGCTGCAGCAGGATGAGGTGCAGACTCCGTACCACACGGTGATGCTGCAGCAGGGTGAGATGCAGACTCCGTACCACACGGTGATGCTGCAGCAGGATGAGGTGATGCTGCAGCAGGATGAGGTGCAGACTCCGTACCACACGGTGATGCTGCAGCAGGATGACGTGCAGACTCCGTACCACACGGTGATACTGCAGCAGGATGAGGTGCAGACTCCGTACCACACGGTGATACTGCAGCAGGATGAGGTGCAGACTCCGTACCACACGGTGATACTGCAGCAGGATGAGGTGCAGACTCCGTACCACACGGTGATGCTGCAGCACGATGAGGTGCAGACTCCGTACCACACGGTGATACTGCAGCAGGATGAGGTGCAGACTCCGTACCACACGGTGATACTGCAGCAGGATGAGGTGCAGACTCCGTACCACACGGTGATGCTGCAGCACGATGAGGTGCAGACTCCGTACCACACGGTGATGCTGCAGCAGGATGAGGTGCAGACTCCGTACCACACGGTGATGCTGCAGCAGGATGAGGTGCAGGCTCCGTACCACACGGTGATGCTGCAGCAGGATGAGGTGCAGACTCCGTACCACACGGTGATGCTGCAGCAGGATGAGATGCAGACTCCGTACCACACGGTGATGCTGCAGCAGGATGAGGTACAGACTCCGTACCACACGGTGATGCTGCAGCAGGATGAGGTGCAGGCTCCGTACCACACGGTGATGCTGCAGCAGGATGAGGTGCAGACTCCGTACCACACGGTGATGCTGCAGCAGGATGAGATGCAGACTCCGTACCACACGGTGATGCTGCAGCAGGATGAGGTACAGACTCCGTACCACACGGTGATGCTGCAGCAGGATGAGGTACAGACTCCGTACCACACGTTGATACTGCAGCAGGATGAGGTGCAGACTCCGTACCACACGGTGATGCTGCAGCAGGATGAGGTACAGACTCCGTACCACACGGTGATGCTGCAGCAGGATGAGGTACAGACTCCGTACCACACGGTGATACTGCAGCAGGATGAGGTGCAGACTCCGTACCACACGGTGATGCTGCAGCAGGATGAGGTGCAGACTCCGTACCACACGGTGATGCTGCAGCAGGATGAGATGCAGACTCCGTACCACACGGTGATGCTGCAGCAGGATGAGGTGCAGACTCCGTACCACACGGTGATGCTGCAGCAGGATGAGGTGCAGACTCCGTACCACACGGTGATGCTGCAGCAGGATGAGGTGCAGACTCCGTACCACACGGTGATGCTGCAGCAGGATGAGGTGCAGGCTCCGTACCACACGGTGATGCTGCAGCAGGATGAGATGCAGACTCCGTACCACACGGTGATGCTGCAGCAGGATGAGGTGCAGACTCCGTACCACACGGTGATGCTGCAGCAGGATGAGATGCAGACTCCGTACCGCACGGTGATGCTGCTGGTCAGGATGCCCCTGTGGAAGCAGTGCATGCTGGGGGGCGGTTTCTGCCGGAAGTAGAGTCTCTGTTGGGCTTTCTTGGCCTGGGACGTGGTGTTGGTGTCCCAGGACAGGTCTTTGGAGATGTGGACACCCAGGAACTTGGTGCTGCATAGCTCCACCTCAGCACCGTTGATGATCAGTGGAGCTGCTGGACAGACCCTCTCCTGAAGTCCAGCACCATCTCCTTCATCTTCTCCACGTTCAGATGGAGACGTTGTCCTTGCACCACGTGAGCAGGCGGATCACCTCACTGCTGTAGTTTGTCTCATCGTTGATCAGACCCACCGCGGTCGTGTCGTCTGCAAATTTAATGAAGAGGTTGGATCTGAATGTTGGAGTGCAGTCGTGGGTCAGCAGAGTGAAGAGGAGGGGGCTCAGCACGTATCCTTGGGGGCCCCCGTGTTCAGTGTGTTGGTGCTGGAGGTGTTGCTGCCGACCCGAACTGCCTGTGGTGTCCCTGTCAGGAAGTCCAGCAGCCAGTTGCAGAGGGAGGTGTTGAGTCCCAGCTGGACCAGTTTGACGATGAGCTGCGAGGGGGGGGTGATGGTGTTGAATGCTGAGCTGAAGTCCATGAACAGCATTCTGACATGTGGGTCCTTGGTCTCCGGGTGGGTGGGAGCTGAGTGGAGGGCGATGGAGATGGCATTATCAGTCAAGCGGTTGAGATCGATATGCAAACTGGTAGGGGTCCAGAGTGGGGTGGGGGGGGGCAGATCTGATGTGGTGCATGACCAGTCGCTCGAAGCACTTCATGATAATGAGGGTGAGTACGACCGGGCAGTAGTCGTTCTGGCAGGTGGGGGGACAACTTCTTCGGTACTGGGAAGATGGTGGAAAACAGGAAGTACTTTGTGCCAGTAGGTAATTTTACATCTGAGCAGACAAAAATGACCTGTGGAGTTCCCCAGGGCTCTATCCTGGGGCCTCTTCTGTTTAACATCTACATGCTCCCACTGGCCCAGGTTATAAAGAACAACAATATTAGTTACCATAGCTACGCAGATGACACACAGCTATATATTACAGTATCACCAGGAGACCGGGGCCCTGTACAGGCTCTTGGTAAATGTATTGATGAGATTAATAACTGGATGTGCCTCAACTTTCTTCAGCTGAACAAAAACGAAACTGAGGTGATTGTTTTTGGAGCCAAAGAGAAGCGACAGCAGGTTGTCACAGAACTTCAGTCCATACACCTAAAAACCACCAATCAGGCCAGAAATCTCGGAGTAGTGATGGACTCAGACCTACAAACCACCAATCAGGCCAGAAATCTCAGAGTAGTGATGGACTCAGACCTAAAAACCACCAATCAGGCCAGAAATCTCGGAGTAGTGATGGACTCAGACCTAAAAACCACCAATCAGGCCAGAAATCTGGGTGTAGTGATGGACTCAGACCTAAAAACCACCAATCAGGCCAGGAATCTCGGAGTAGTGATGGACTCAGACCTAAAAACCACCAACCAGACCAGAAATCTGGGTGTAGTGATGGACTCAGACCTAAAAACCACCAACCAGACCAGAAATCTGGCTGTAGTGATGGACTCGGACCTAAAAACCACCAACCAGACCAGAAATCTGGGTGTAGTGATGGACTCAGACCTAAAAACCACCAACCAGAACATAAATCTGGGTGTAGTGATGGACTCAGACCTAAACTTTGAAAAATACACCAAAGCGATCACTAAATCAGCCGACTATTACCTGAAGAACATCTCAAGGATCAAAGATCTGATGTCTTAGGAAAATCTGGAAAAACTAGTCCATCATCATCTTCAGTCGGCGTGACTACTGTAACAGCGTCTTTACTGGTCTACCTAAAAACCAGTTAAACAGCTGCAGCTCATTCAGAACTCTGCTGCCCGAGTTCTCACTAAGACCAGAAAAGTGGACCACATCAGTCCAGTTCTGAGGTCTTTACACTGGCTGCCGGTCCATCAGAGAATAGACTTTAAAGTTCTGCTGCTGGTCTATAAAGCTCTGAATGGTTTAGGCCCAAAATACATCAGTGACCTCTGACCCAGTATGAACCTACTAGACCCCTCAGGTCATCTGGATCCGGTCTTTTATGAGTTCCAGAGTCAGAACCAGACCTGGATCAGCTGCGTTCAGCTTCTATGCTCCACATGTCTGGAACAAACTCCCAGAAAGTCTCAGATCAGCTGAAACAGTTTATTTAAATCCAGGTTGAAGACCCACCTGTTCTCAGCTGCATTTACGTAGATTTTATTCAAAAGTTAAAATCCACACGTCTCTGTATTCTCTCTTTTTAATCTTAAATGTTTTTGATTTTGAATCATTCTTCATTCATGCTTTTATTCTTTTTTTTCTACCCTTTTGCTTATAATGTTTTATTTAAAGCACTTTGAATTGTTCTGTACATGAAATGTGCTGTACAAATAAACTTGCCTTGCCTTTGAAGTACGTTGGGACAACAGCTTGTCTCAGCGAGATGTTAAAGATGTCTGTGAAGAGATCCGTGAGCTCCGCAGCACAATTTCTCAGGACGTGACCAGGAATCTCATGGGGACCGGGGGCTTTCCTGGCGTTGATCCTCCTGAGTGTTCTCCTCACGCTGTCTGAGTGCTGTCGTCTGCCTCAACGCAAGCAAAGAAGTTGTTCAGCTGGTTCAGCAGGGAGGGGGAGTTGTTGCAGGTCTGCGGGGTGGGGGGCTTGTAGTCTGTGATGGTCTGGGTCTGGATGCCCCCCACAGGTTCCTGGAGTCTCTGCTGTCCCTAAGGCGGTTGGCGATCCTCCTGGAGTGCTGTCTCTTGGCCTCTCTGATCCTCCGTGACAGGTTGGCCCTGTCTTTGTAGGCTCCCTTCTGAGTGGTGTAAACATTGTCCAGGATGTTGTTCCCTCTTGTAGGAAAGCTGACATGTCCATGTGTGGTGGATTTCTTAATCCTTAGAGACTACAATATAAACTATCACTGTCACTTACAGGTTAGAGTAAGAGACAAACATTAGTTGTAGAAACTACCCCCCCTCAACGAGTGCTCTGTACGCTTGGAAACATGTTAGCTGTGCTAGCTGGATAACATGGTCCGGGATGCTTCTTCTCTTTCTGCGATCCCCACCCCCTCAACTTCTTGTACTCTGTAATTGATCGTTGTGCTAAATGATGTTCTCTCCCTCCATGTTCAGAGTTTTGGTTTTTCTTTTATGTTAAAAAGAAAAAAGTGTGGATACTGATGGATATTGTGCTTGTATAAATGTATTTTATGTAATTATCCACTTGCTTAAAAATTAATTATAAAAAAAAAAAGAATTTGAGGGAGTTTTTTTAAGCTGCAAGTCTTAATCAGCAACATCCAATCAAATAAAAGCTTGAAATATATTGATTTGCATATTATTTGTCTATACAATATGTAAATTGCACCTTTTAAGTTGAATTATAGAAATACATTAACTTTTCCAGGATATTCTAATTTTTTGGGTAGTAGCCTACCTGTATACTGTGTCCAGATATCAGATGTCTGATTTTTGTCATTTACAAACTCCGAATATGACCACAGGCCATATCCAGAAGAATCTGTGGTCATGATACTGAAAGGGAAACAGAATCCTGAAATGTCTGGAGGTGACATTTGTCTTGCTACTCAAACAATTTGGACCAGTTCTGGTGCATATTGAGACATGCGGCATATCTGGTAATATGCAAACGGCAGATTCTGCATGACAACATATATTGTGTCCACATATCAGATGAGTCTGATTTTCTTCATGAATGGACTCTGATAAAATGACCAAAAAAATGTGGTATTTATTGTACAGTTTCTTATTTTTTAACAAAAAAAAATAAAAGTGAACAGGAAAGTTCCTTTACAGCAAAGACAAGACAATCTTACTATACAAGTTTGGCCATGACATGACCATGGCAAATAATTTCCCATGGTTTAACATGTTTTCCTTTCATATATTTGTACAGTATACAATATATATATATATATATATATATATATATATATATATATATATATATATATATGTATTAGAGGGTAGAAGACAAATGTCAGATTGCATCTAAGAGTTTTAAGCACGGTATTTTTTGTTTGTTTGTTTTTTTCTATAAAGATGCAAAATGTTTGAGGATATTGGCTTGAGGGCTTAAATTGATAGTCATACATATGATGCTATGTTACATCATAGTGCTGGTAAACTGCAGGAAGAAAGCAGAAGCGACACCATTTTCACTTCATTATTAAATTGGAATTATTGTAGTTATTGATTTTATTCATTGACCAGCACAAGAGATGATAGTTTACATTGGTCTAAATGTAACTGTAATTATATAATGGGACTTAAGCACAACTTAACTACGAAGCCAGCTCCTTTGTCTTGCATTACTGGACAAGCTGATTAATCCAGGTGTGTCTGGCCTCAGTAACCACGAGGACAATGGCCAGACACACCTGGATTGATCAGTTTGTCCAGTAATGCAAGACAGAAGACAAAGGAGCTGGCTGAAGTTCCAGAAGTAGTGAAGCTGTGCATATACCCCATTGAATGCATGCGTAAATAACAGGCTGTTTTGTTTGGTTGTTTTGTTTTTAGCAGTCAGAAACTTCTCTTATCTTATACCGTCATATTATTTATCATTTATCACAATGATGCTCACATCTCGAGCTGCATGTCTGAGCCATGGCATGACGTGTTTCGTGACGTATTTCCAAGGATCGAGCAAAGCAAAATTTGATTGGTTGCATCAGTGGCACGCCACTGTTCCATTGTTTGGACTGGGCTGCGAAGTCACATGACCAGACTTTTGAAAATGATCGCAGGAATCTGGAAGAAGACAGGAACGACGTAGCCAAAGCTTTTAATAAAAAGTGAAGAGAGAAATTACGAAGGAAGACCGGGAGACACGGAGGAGTACAGCATGCGAGCACCCTGCAACGAAAGGGGAGGGCGCAGATTTCTCCAAGACCAGACCACCGACAAACTCTCAGAGGACGCCAGGAGATTTGGGGCTGTGTGAACCGTGCGGACATTTAGAGATAAATCCATTGCGTTAAGTCGCGCTGTCTTATTTAGATGTTGTTTTGAGTGAGTTTCTTTTTGGCATCATTATATTTGTAAGGATTAAATGACGAGGAGCCGCGCATAGCTGATCTGAACCAGCGGGTTTGTGTTGGAATGCTGAAATCGGTGGATAATAACGGTTCTGCAGCAGCGTACAGCAGAGCAGTCTGGTCAAAGGCAAACAGAAACTTAATAAACACAGGATAGATTAAATAAGTTAAAACAGACTGACAGGAGTTCAAAACAATATTGAATAAATATATTAAGTTGTCTCACAGAGTGCGTGTGTACAGTAATTGGATATTCATAAATAAATAAGTGTCTTTAGTTTTTTGGTGCCTAAAGAAATTAATAATAATGGATTAGATTTATATTGCACTTTTTTTCCAAGGAACTCAAAGCTTCACAGTAGGTCCATTAGTCAATCACTTCTCATACATACGTGGTGATGGTAAGCTACGTATGTAGCCACAGCTGCCCTGGGGCAGACTGACAGAAGCGTGGCAGCCATTTTGTGCCTACGCCCCCTCCGACCACCACCGGAACCATTCACACACATTCACACAAGGCAAGGGGGGTAAAGTGTCTTGCTCAAGGACACAACGACATATGGCTGGGAGATCGGGATTCGAACCACTGATCTGCCAATCATTGGCCGACCTGCTCTACCACCTGAGCCACTGTCGCCCCATGATTACTAACTGAGACAACGTACTAACTGCAGGTAACTGTTAAACTTTTATTGCACAGGATCCAGAAGTGATGGCGGCAGATGCAAAAGTTGCTGAGGTGTAATGGATTATTTTAAATATGCCCATTGTAGAGTCTGACAGCAGCAGGAGCAAAGACCTGCAGAGTCTCTTCTTCACACATATGACAGTGAATTAACTTGGATAGCCATGTGTACACATATACAAAAATAATGCCAGTTGGCATTGGGATTATCACTGACCATGGTATAAACATATTTAGGGTATTCTTTAACGTACTGTATGCTGAACCATTTAATTTCATAACATTGATAATAATATAATAATATTATTGATATAATATAATATTTCATAGTATTGCATTACTCAAATCTCAGATGAAACAATTTTCTTTTTTTATTACATTTCAGAAGGTTTCTAAATAAGGATCATCTCATTTTGAGTCTTTAACTCTTTTCTTTTATCAGTGAAAAGCATTTGTTTCTAGCTTTTTCCATTCTTTAGTAATCTGCAGTAGAACATGGCTTTGTTGCAGCGAAAATGCTGCTTCTGACCAAAAAGCAGAGAAAATTAGCTTTAAATGGTGCAATGCGCTTCAAGTGGAAAAGTGTCTTTGATTCCAATATTTGTTTACTTTAGTAACACCTTCATCGTCTGAACAGCTGTTTACTTCTATGAAACAACAAATACGACACTGAGAAAAGAGTTTTGGAGGCAAAATAATTATTTACTAGCTGAATAAGCCACAAGTTTGTTTCACAACATTTGGCAGAAATGTCTCCCTCTAGTCCTCCCTCCCTCCTTCCATTCAGCTTAGGTGCGCAAGCACCCCCCCCCCCTCCTGCATGAGAAACACCCGCTGTGCTGCTGCTTGACCTACTTTCACTTTCAGATGGCGCACTGTGCTGCTGTATTTCCATCGTGTCTTCGATCGATCGTGTCTGTCTGTCACCGATCACTTTTTTCCACAAACTTTCCTCCTTCATCCACCTCCTAAACTGCTTCCATTACGACCGGTCGCCATGTTCTCTCCCCCCCGCAGCAGAATCGAGCACACTTCCTCTGCTGACCATGCTGCTGACTCGTGCTGAATACACACACCATAGAAGCACATCACTTCCTGGTAGGTTTTTTAAGTTTGTCTGACACCGCCATCTGCTGGATCAGATGAAAATTACCAAAATAAAGATGATCAACACTGCTCTCTGATAAGCTCCACCAGAGATTAAAACAGCTCCCCCGCTTAAAACACACAATTAACATGTAAACATGTGATTGGCAGTTAACGTTCGGATTTGAAATAACGTGTTTACACATGAATGGCAGCCAGTGAGTTAATAAAGACATTAAATAACTTGTGAGGTATGGGATATATGGTATTATGTCAGATTGACATAATACCATAGACATGTAAAAATATCTTTACTTCATCCACGTGTCCAATATTCTTGTGGTGTAGCTGATCTCTTAAGTGCAGCCCTCACCTTAAATGTTTAGGCAAGATCTTGAATTTAACTGACAGTAATACACATAACTTCGAGTGTAGTTTTTACCTAAAACGAAAAAAAAGAAAAGCTGCTGTTTTTTGTGAGGAATGGAGCTTAATTCAACGTCTTATCTTGTTCCACAAGCAAAGAATGACTTCTTTGCTCGCTTTGAGGCAGACAACAGCACTCCAGCACAGAGGATCCCTCCATCCTCCGACGACCAGGTGCTGTCAGTGTCTTCGGACAGCATGAGGAGAACACTCAGGAGGATCAATGGCAGGAAAGCCCCCGGTCCCAACAAGATTCCTGGTCGCGTCCTGAGAGACTGTGCTGCGGAGCTCACGGAAATCTTCATGGACATCTTTAACATCTCGCTGAGACAAGCTGTCGTCCCGACGTGCCTCAAAGCCCCCACCATCATCCCGGTACCGAAGAAGTCATCCCCCACCTGCCAGAACGACTACCACCCCGTCACACTCACCCCCACAATCATGAAGTGCTTTAAGCGGCAAGTCATGCACCACATCAGGTCCATCCCCCCCCCCCCCCAATCTGGACCCCTACCAGTTTGCATATCAATCCAACCGCTTGACCGATAATGCCATCTCCACTGCCCTCCACTCAGCCCCCCCCACCTGGAGACCAAGGACTCACATGTCAGAATGCCGTTCATGGACTTCAGCTCATCATTCAACACCATCCCCCCCCCCCCCCCCCCCCCCCCCCCACCCCCAGCAGCTCATCGTCAAACTGGTCCAACACCTCCCTCTGCAACTGGCTGCTGGACTTCCTGACAGGGACACCACAGGCAGTTCGGGTCGGCAGCAACACCTCCAGCACCAACACACTGAACACGGGGGCCCCCCAAGGATACGTGCTGAGCCCCCTCCTCTTCATTCTGCTGACCCACGACTGCACTCCAACGTTCAGATCCAACCTCTTCATTAAGTTCACAGACGACACGACCGCGGTGGGTCTGATCAACGATGAGACAAACTACAGCAGTGAGGTGATCCGCCTGCTCACGTGGTGCAAGGACAACGTCTCCATCTGAACGTGGAGAAGATGAAGGAGATGGTGCTGGACTTCAGGAGAGGGTCTGTCCAGCAGCTCCACTGATCATCAACGGTGCTGAGGTGGAGCTATGCAGCACCAAGTTCCTGGGTGTCCAGGAACTTGGTGCTATAAGATTTTATCTTATAATTTATAATATTTTATTAAATGCACTGTGGGGCTGAGAGAAATTAAATTTCATCTGTGTTGTATGTACAACATGCAACACACTTGACAATAAAGTTGAACTGAACTGAATTGAAAAACGAGTAAAAATAGAATAGGAAGTCCTTTAAAAAGAGGACCGTCTGTACCTAAAAGGAGCAAATGTGAACTTTGTCAGTAATGAAGAAACCGATGATGAAAATATTTCCTACAAGTACTCATCTCCAAAGTCGTGCTCTTCTCGGCTAACCAGGATCGTGACTGAATGTCAAATGGTCTTAGACAAAAACAGAAGAGCTTTTGAACGAAGGTCAACCTGTGGAAGATGCAGTACTGCTGGTTTCACAAACTGGCTTCCTCCTCAATGAATAGCTGCTATGTGGCAGGTGAAAGTGTAATGGACACCTAAGGACTACTTACTGTCTATGCACAGTTATTTATATCCTATTATTGATTGCTTGTCAGGTGGTTTTAGGGTGTAATTTATTTAATGTTTGCTTATTTATTTGTTGGATTTGTTTAATGTTTGCCGTGAATGCATGTTTTCTTATTAAAATGTTTGAAATGACAGTTTTGTCATTTAAGCTAATTTTTATGAATATTTATACAATCAAAATAATTAATTGCCAATTCAGTTAAAAAAAATCAGAACTAAACATTCAGTGCCCTGCACTAGTAGGATGAACCATCTCTTAAAATATCCTGCAAAATTGTACTGCTTGTGTTCAGACTTTAAGTCTGCAGCACATATCTTTAGAAAACTGATCCTGCATATGATCTATGCATACTGGCATCAGAAATTGAAGATATGACATGAATAGAATCCTGTAATGGCAAGACATCAGATATCACTTGTTTTCAGACTTCAAATATGTCCTGCAGCCATATGTGCAGAATCCTGACCCCAGATATGATATAGGGACTCCAGTAGAATCCTCAAGTATCCGGACCACAGATATCACTAGTGTTGTGATACTCTCCGGATATGGGCCTTGGCTAGTATCCCATATCTGGAGCAAATCTGACTACAGATTCTGCCTGTGGAAAAGTGGTCCCATGGCCGTAGTTCACATGCTCCGGATATAAAATCAGAAAATGTCATGTTTGGAGATTATCCACAACAGATATGACTCTGCATGAGGCATATCTGGGGGTACCCTGGCAAAGATATTTCTGGATTCTGGGGTTTTTGCGCAGTGTATGGCTCTTAAATCAAATCAAATCAAATCAAACTTTATTTATAAAGCGCTTTTCGTGCCAAAGGCAACCCAAAGTGCTTTTCAAGACAACAAAAACAAACGCATTTTTAAAATAAAAACAGGCCTTCACACACCCAAGCACAAAACACATCACACATAACTATAAACATTTGCACACACACATGAGACCCCCCCCCCCCCCCCCCCCCCCCACTCAACCATGCATATAACTTCCAACCCCTAAAATAAAAACACTCAGAGTAATGAACATCTGGCTTGGCCTTCTGTGAGGAAGTGATATCTTGGGGATCCGTTCACTCCAGGAGCCAGACATGGTCCCAGAGGGTATTTCTGCAGGGACCAACCAGATCAGGGCAGGCAGGGGTCCACACCACAGTGAAAGGGCTGCAGTACCAGGCCCCAGCCACCAGGATAAGGGCAGCCCCCCACCAGCTCTCTTCAGACCAAGTAGGCAAAGCTGCCAGAGTGAAGGATCCCCATGAGGAAACACTGGTGTTAAAATGTTAAAACAGATAAAATAAGTGGACAGATAAGAGCAACATGGAGAAACGAATAGGTATTCATAAAATGATGCTAAACAAGTCAATAAAATCTAAAATTACTTTAACATAACATAAAATAAAATAGAGTGAAAGTTAAAGCAGAACTCAGTAACTTCAGCTCGGGGCTCCCCCTAGTGGCGTCCTTTCACTGTCGTAAAGTTCAACCCCCCCTGCACCCCCACAGCACACAGACGGCTTCTCTACCTGTCTTTCCTCTATTTTGATCGCTGGATATATTTCTAAGCGTTTACTAGCTTGTTGATGCTACGTTGCTGCGTTGGTAGCAGCACCTCGTCTCCCTCTGCTCAAAGCAAAGTCCTGTATCTTCTGAAACGGGACGTTTTACCCGCGATTTGCGGGTAAATATGTCGTGGATTATATTTTTCTCTGGTGTTGGCGAGTAGCAGGTAAGAATACGAACTTTTATTTACTTTTTGCGGACGTGACAAGTGATTATTGAGCCTGAAGCAGTGATGCTTCACCCGGCGCCCAGACAGCATAGCTACGTGAATCACTCTGGTCCAGCAAAGAGTTGGTTATGAGAGCAGGAGCCGTGTTTAGGTGGTGGAAGATAAAGAAATGTTTTCTTCCAATTAGCGCTGGTAGTCTGGTTCAGATCAGAGCTGGTAGTCTGGTTCAGATCAGAGCTGGTAGTCTGGTTCAGATCAGAGCTGGTAGTCTGGTTCAGATCAGAGCTGGTAGTCTGGTTCAGATCAGATGAGAGCTGGAAGTCTGGTTCAGATCAGAGCTGGTAGTCTGGATCAGATCAGAGCTGGTAGTCTGGTTCAGATCAGAGCTGGTAGTCTGGTTCAAATCAGAACTGGAAGTCTGGTTCAGATCAGAGCTGGTAGTCTGGTTCAGATCAGAGCTGGTAGTCTGGTTCAGATCAGAGCTGGTAGTCTGGTTCAGATCAGAGCTGGTAGTCTGGTTCAGATCAGAGCTGGTAGTCTGGTTCAGATCAGAGCTGATAGTCTGGTTCAGATCAGAGCTGGTAGTCTGGTTCAGATCAGAGCTGGTAGTCTGGTTCAGATCAGAGCTGGTTGTCTGGTTCAGATCAGAGCTGGTAGTCTGGTTCAGATCAGAGCTGGTTGTCTGGTTCAGATCAGAGCTGGTAGTCTGGTTCAGATCAGAGCTGGTAGTCTGGTTCAGATCAGAGCTGGTAGTCTGGTTCAGATCAGAGCTGGTAGTCTGGATCAGATCAGAGCTGGTAGTCTGGTTCAGATCAGAGCTGATAGTCTGGTTCAGATCAGAGCTGGTAGTCTGGTTCAGATCAGAGCTGGTAGTCTGGTTCAGATCAGAGCTGGTAGTCTGGTTCAGATCAGAGCTGGTAGTCTGGTTCAGATCAGAGCTGGTAGTCTGGTTCAGATCAGAGCTGGTAGTCTGGTTCAGATCAGAGCTTGTAGTCTGGATCAGATGAGAGCTGGTAGTCTGGTTCAGATCAGAGCTGGTAGTCTGGTTCAGATCAGAGCTGGTAGTCTGGATCAGATCAGAGCTGGTAGTCTGGTTCAGATCAGAGCTGGTAGTCTGGATCAGATCAGAGCTGGTAGTCTGGTTCAGATCAGAGCTGGAAGCAGCTCGGTAGATAGGGGACCTGAGTACCGTACAGCGGTTTCTGTTGTCGCAGGTTCTGCTCGGGTCGGTGCAGGCAAAGTTGTTTTTAGCTGCTCGCAGGCCAGAGGCCCCGGCGGGAGGGGGGGGGACATTGAATCGCTCCGTAAACACTTTGTTTAGCCCCACGGGGATTCCGAAAAGCATTTATTGAGGTAAAAAAGTTACTGAGTTCTCCTTTAAATAAGTAAAATGAATCAAATCAAAAAGCTACGTTAAAAAGGTCTTGAGCCTCTTCTTAAAAACATCAACAGTCTGCAGCCCTGAGGTTCTCTGGCAGCCTGTTCCACAGACGAGGACCAGCCTGCCAGTCAGCCTGGCTACAGTAATGAAAAGGAACCTGGGATTATTCCTGTTTTCCTCTATCAATGATGAATAGTAAGCTGTTCTAGTCTTACGTAAGGATTTTTTATAAACAATTAGACTCTCTTTCCAGATTAAGCGAGACTCCTCTAAGCCAGATGCACCATTTCCTCTCATAACGTCTAGATGTCTGTTTTAAAGCTCGTAGCTGGGAATTAAACCAAGGAGCTTCCTTCTTCTGACAGATCTTCTTTTTTAACGGGGCCACATTATCTAGTACTGTGCGGGTTGAAACTACTATTTTATCAACAAGCTGATCAATCTGAGCTGGAGTAAAGCTTGAATAGATGCTTACTGTCATATTGACATCTGGCGTTGTAGGAAATAGTGATGAAATAGATTCTTTAGACTTGGTAACAGCGCTATCTGATGAACCTGATTGAAAGATAGCAGCCACACCTCCTCCTCGGCCTGCAGTTCTAGGAACATGAAAATTTAAGGGTAGATTCATTAATAGTAACATGATCATCCTGCTGCAGCAGGTTTCTGTGAGACAAATCAATATGATGATCACCAATCAGATCATTAACTAACAGATTTAGAAGAAAGAGATCTGATATTTAATAATACACATTTAATGGTTTTATTTTTCTGTTTTGTTACGTTTATTGTTTTAATTTTTATGAGGTTATTGTGCTTTACCTTAGAGGTGTTTTTGGATTTTATTCTAAGGGCCCGGGGGACAGACACAGTCAGTATCATCATCATCACTGCAGAGAGGTGTGTAGCCCTAAGGACACACTGCAAGCGGAAGCGTGCAGAAGCGCAGCAGTTTCATTTCGGCGCCCTTGTTAACAGACGGTGTCGACCACATCAGGCGCTGCGTGCACGCCGCGGTGCACGCCGCAGTGCACAGCGCCCAATTCGGCGTGCACCGTGGAGCAATCATTTTGGCTTCTGTTCTATTTTCTGCGCGAGCTGCGGCCGAATTTGTCAAGCCAGGCAGGAGGATAAGCAGGAACACGAGACAATTCTATCAAAATAAACCCATTTTCAAAGTAAAAACACCCAGATAAGCTTTAAAACCCGATCTCTTTTTAATAGATCTAATAATACGTCAATTATGTCTTCATCTGTATTGAAAATGCAAGTGGAAGGATTCACACACAGAAATGTGGCTTTCTGCTTGTAAATAGTATGAAAGCTGAACAGGAGATGGAGCCATTGTGGAATTATCAGCTGTAGAAGTGCAGCAGAGAAGCAGGACTGCTGCCGACTGTGCGCGTCTGATGTGGACAGAAAGAGGAGCGGTGTAGTTATCTACAAAGCCCACGTTGTTTTCTGGACACCACCTAGACAACCAGCGATTAAATGACGACATGCGGCTAAACATGTCATCACTGGTCAGATTTGGCAGGGGGCCAGAGAAAATTACGGAGTCCCACATGGTTTTAGCAAAAGCACATACCGAAGCAACATTAACTTTTGTGACCTCCGATTGGCGTAACCGGGTGTCGTTACCGCCGGCATGAATTACAATGTTACGGTATTTACGTTTATCCTTAGCCAGCAGTTTCAAATAAGACTCAATGTCGCCGCTCTGGCTCCTGGGATGCATTTAACTACGATCGCTGGTGTCTCTAAAGCCACGTTTCTGACTATGGAGCTGCCAATAACCAGGGTTTGTTGCTCAAAGGGTATGTCTTTGAGTGGGGCGTATCGGTTAGAAACGTGGACAGGTTGGTGGTGACCCACGGGCTTAGCTTTAGCCTTAGAGCTACGTTTCCTCACAACCGTCGCCCATCCCTCCTGCTGTTCCGGCTGCTCGTAACGAGCCGCAGAACGGCTAGGGTCAGCCTGTCCAACCTGTCCAGCAGGCTCCGCTCCAGCTAAAGCTAAAGCAGGGCCCTGGCTAGCTACTGGAGTCTTTTCCATGTAGCTTCTAATTCGCCGAGCCTCGCCTCCAAGCCTACAAACAAGCTACATTTGTTACATGTACCATTATCACTAAAGCAAAGACTAGAGAATCCCAAAAACGGAGAACTAGTGAGAAAGTGCTAAACCGTTATATGATGTGAAAGGACAAATGGTGGATGGTACAAGACACAATAAGCAACTAAAAGGGCAGCAGAGAGAGCTAGCCCCTCAGAGCTCAAACAAACGAGGTACACAGGAACACACAGGTTGTGACACAGCACGACTTCCCGCAACGTCAGCACACCAACCAGCACTCCAGTTCAGTTCTATGTTGATTGGGATGTACAAAGGAAATGTACTTGAATCCATGAGTACACACGGATTCATACATCTGAACAATTTTGTGCATACGAGGTTTTCAGGATATGATTGTACGCCGGGTTTCAGTGGGAAATCCACGCAGGTCTTTGTACATGAGCCCCCTGGTCTTTGTGATCTGATGTTTGAGAAAGAGGCTTTTTCCTGAACCTCTAAGAAGTGTTTGCTTTAGTTTATTTGTTTTTGAATTATAATGAAGGTGAGGAAAAGGTGGTTGTTACCTGGACAGGTACCATCCTGACGATGGCACCTCCTGTTTGCTGGGTTTGTTGAAGCAGTTCACCATGTTCTGGATCGGAGTCAGGTCTGGCCTTGCTATGGTTGCAGCAGAAACAGCCCTAGTAAGGAGCTGCAGGGCATCTCTAATGTAGAAGTCCAGAGGTTTCCGATCCACCTCACCGTAGGCCAGCAGCCCAAGCGGAAGCCCAATGGTGTGCAGTACATCAGGACTCAGCGGCTGGCCCAAAACCCAGTGCACCATGGGTAACGTGAGGCCCAGATCCTGAGCGCTGCGCAGCACTGCTGCTGCACACTGTGGGTCTGCCCCAAACAGCAGCACTGACTCTGGGGAGGGACGGTTCTGGGTGCGTTTGAAGTGTCGTGACAGCAAGTCATGGATCTGGGTGTCATCATGGGCTGACTGGGTGAGGTTGAGGAGGGTTCGCAGGTGCCAGGTGACTCCGCCCACTTTGCCCCATGATGAAAAGCTTCCACTGTCCACGAGATGCAAGAGGCTTCGAGCCTCCTCCCAGCCCCGACAGAGGACTGCAGAACCATCCTTCCATCCAGAACGCTGAAGTACCGTCAGCAGCAGCTCGGACAGGGCAGACTCGGGAGCCCCAGTGGCCATCTGCAGGTGGAACCAGTTCTAAACAGAACCAAGAGGACAACAGAACACAGCAGATGGCTATTGCAATCAGATAAACAGAAAACATTCAATAAACCAATGGAGAACAGAAAGAGAATGTCCCCCACTGTAGCCTGGAAGAGAACTGGGAGAACACGGAGGAGAAAACAAAAGACTGAGAATATAGAAGAGCCCAGGTAGAGTCCAGAAAGTTCCCCGTTTCTGTTTGGAAACACAATTCAAACCGAGAGCCCCTCCCCTCAGCCTAATGGCCGCATTGCCCTTCAGCCCCAAGTTTACAGCTGTGCAATATGGACCTAAAGTCATATCTCCATATATTTAGGCTAAATATCGATATATGATGTGAAAAAGTGTTTCCTCCTTCCTAATTTCTTGCTTTTTTGCATGTTAGTCACACTAAGATGTTTCAGATCATCAAACAAATTCAAATGTGAGACAAAGATAACACAAAAACACAAAATGCAGTTTTTAAATGAAGGTTTTTATTAGTAAGGGGGGTAAATCCTAACCTCCATGTCCCTGTGTGAAAAAGTGATCTTCCCCTAAACCTAATAACTGGTTGTTCCACCTTAGCAGCAACAACTGCATCAAGCGTTTGTGATAACTGGCAGTGAGTCTTCTACAGCGCTGTGGAGGAATTTTGTTCCACTCATCTTTGCAGAATTGTTGTAATTCAGCCACATTGGAGGCTTTTCCAGCATGAACCGCCTTTTTAAGGTCATGCCACAGCATCTCAATGGGATTCAGGTGGGGGCTTTGACTAGGCCACTCCAAAGTCTTCATGTTGTTGTTCTTAAGCCATTCAGAGGTGGACTTGCTGGTGTGTTCTGGATCATTGTTCTGCTGTTCTGTAAAGTTCAACCCCCCTGCACCCCCACAGCACACAGACGGCTTCTCTACCTGTCTTTCCTCTATTTTAATCCCTGGATATATTTCTAAGCGTTTACTAGCTTGTTGATGCTACGTTGCTGCGTTGGTAGCAGCACCTCGTCTCCCTCTGCTCAAAGCAAAGAACTGTATCTTCTGAAACGGGACGTTTAACCCGCGATTTGCGGGTAAATATGCCGTGGATTATATTTTTCTCTGGTGTTGGCGGGTAGCAGGTAAGAATACGAACTTTTATTTACTTTTTGCGGACGTGACAAGTGATTATTGAGCCTGAAGCTGTGATGCTTCACCCGGCGCCCAGGCAGCGCAGCTACGTGAATCACTCTGGTCCAGCAAAGAGTTGGTTATGAGACCAGGAGCCGTGTTTAGGTGGTGGAAGATAAAGAAATGTTTTCTTTGAATTAGCGCTGGTAGTCTGGTTCAGATCAGAGCTGGTAGTCTGGTTCAGATCAGAGCTGATAGTCTGGTTCAGATCAGATCAGAGCTGGTAGTCTGGTTCAAATCAGAGCTGATAGTCTGGTTCAGATCAGATCAGAGCTGATAGTCTGGTTCAGATCAGATCAGAGCTGGTAGTCTGGTTCAGATCAGATCAGAGCTGGTAGTCTGGTTCAGATCAGAGCTGGTAGTCTGGTTCAGATCAGAGCTGGTAGTCTGGTTCAGATCAGAGCTGGTAGTCTGGTTCAAATCAGATCAGAGCTGGTAGTCTGGTTCAGATCAGAGCTGGTAGTCTGGGTTCAGATCAGATCAGAGCTGGTAGTCTGGTTCAGATCAGAGCTGGTAGTCTGGTTCAGATCAGAGCTGGTAGTCTGGTTCAGATCAGAGCTGATAGTCTGGTTCAGATCAGAGCTGGTAGTCTGGTTCAGATCAGAGCTGGTAGTCTGGTTCAGATCAGAGCTGGTAGTCTGGTTCAGATCAGAGCTGGTAGTCTGGTTCAGATCAGAGCTGGTAGTCTGGTTCAGATCAGAGCTGGTAGTCTGGTTCAGATCAGAGCTGGTAGTCTGGTTCAGATCAGAGCTGATAGTCTGGTTCAGATCAGAGCTGGTAGTCTGGTTCAGATCAGAGCTGGTAGTCTGGTTCAGATCAGAGCTGGTAGTCTGGTTCAGATCAGAGCTGGTAGTCTGGATCAGATCAGATCTGGAAGTCTGGATCAGATCAGATCTGGTAGTCTGGTTCAGATCAGAGCTGGTAGTCTGGTTCAAATCAGAGCTGGTAGTCTGGTTCAAATCAGAGCTGGTTATCTGGTTCAGATCAGAGCTGGTAGTCTGGTTCAGATCAGAGCTGATAGTCTGGTTCAGATCAGAGCTGGTAGTCTGTCTGATCAGAGCTGGTAGTCTGGTTCAGATCAGAGCTGGTTATCTGGTTCAGATCAGAGCTGGTAGTCTGGTTCAGATCAGAGCTGGTAGTCTGGTTCAGATCAGAGCTGGTAGTCTGGTTCAGATCAGAGCTGGTAGTCTGGTTCAGATCAGAGCTGGTAGTCTGGATCAGATCAGATCTGGAAGTCTGGTTCAGATCAGAGCTGGTAGTCTGGTTCAGATCAGAGCTGGTAGTCTGGTTCAGATCAGAGCTGGTAGTCTGGTTCAGATCAGAGCTGGTTATCTGGTTCAGATCAGAGCTGGTAGTCTGGTTCAGATCAGAGCTGGTAGTCTGGTTCAGATCAGAGCTGGTAGTCTGGTTCAGATCAGATCAGAGCTGGTAGTCTGGTTCAGATCAGAGCTGGTAGTCTGGTTCAGATCAGATCAGAGCTGGTAGTCTGGTTCAGATCAGAGCTGGTAGTCTGGTTTAGATCAGAGCTGGTAGTCTCTGGTTCAGATCAGAGCTGGTAGTCTGGTTCAGATCAGAGCTGGTAGTCTGGTTCAGATCAGAGCTGGTAGTCTGGTTCAGGTCAGAGCTGGTAGTCTGGTTCAGATCAGAGCTGGTAGTCTGGTTCAGATCAGAGCTGGTAGTCTGGTTCAGATCAGAGCTGGTAGTCTGGTTCAAATCAGAGCTGGTAGTCTGGTTCAGATCAGATCAGAGCTGGTAGTCTGGTTCAGATCAGAGCTGGTAGTCTGGTTCAGATCAGATCAGAGCTGGTAGTCTGGTTCAGATGAGAGCTGGTAATCTGGTTCAAATCAGAGCTGGTAGTCTGGTTCAGATCAGAGCTGGTAGTCTGGTTCAGATCAGAGCTGGTAGTCTGGTTCAGATCAGAGCTGGTAGTCTGGTTCAGATCAGAGCTGGTAGTCTGGTTCAGATCAGAGCTGGTAGTCTGGTTCAGATCAGAGCTGGTAGTCTGGTTCAGATCAGAGCTGGTAGTCTGGTTCAGATCAGAGCTGGAAGCAGCTCGGTAGATAGGGGACCTGAGTACCGTACAGCGGTTTCTGTTGTCGCAAGTTCTGCTCGGGTCGGTGCAGGCAAAGTTGTATAGAGCTGCTTGCAGGCCAGAGGCCCCGGCGGGAGGGGGGGGGACATTGAATCGCTCCGTAAACACTTTGTTTAGCCCCACGGGGATTCCGAAAAGCATTTATTGAGGTAAAAAAGTTACTGAGTTCTCCTTTAACTTTGTCAGGCAGGTCCTATTTAAGTGGTTTCTGATGGAGAACAGTGTGGCAGTAATCAGGCCTGGATGTGGATAGAGAAGCTGAACTCAGCTTTCCAAAGATGATAAACCAAAGTTCATTTATGTTTTAACAAGGGGGGGGGGGGGCATATTCCTGCTGCTCCGTGTGCATATTCCTGCTGTCCGTGTGCATATTCCTGCTGCTCCATGTGAATATTCCTGCTGCTCCGTGTGCATATTCCTTATTCCTGCTGCTCCGTGTGCATATTCCTGCTGCTCCGTGTGCATATTCCTGCTGCTCCGTGTGCATATTCCTGCTGCTCCGTGTGCATATTCCTGCTGCTCCGTGTGCATATTCCTGCTGCTCCGTGTGCATATTCCTGCTGCTCCGTGTGCATATTCCTGCTGCTCCGTGTGCATATTCCTGCTGCTCCGTGTGCATATTCCTGCTGCTCCGTGTGCATATTCCTGCTGCTCCGTGTGCATATTCCTGCTGCTCCGTGTACATATTCCTACTGCTCCGTGTGCATATTCCTGCTGCTCCGTGTGCATATTCCTGCTGCTCCGTGTGCATATTCCTGCTGCTCCGTGTGCATATTCCTGCTGCTCCGTGTACATATTCCTGCTGCTCTTCCTGCTCGTGTGCATATTCCTGCTGCTCCGTGTGCATATTCCTGCTGCTCCGTGTACATATTCCTGCTGCTCTTCCTGCTCCGTGTGCATATTCCTGCTGCTCCATGTGAATATTCCTGCTGCTCCCGTGTGCATATTCCTTATTCCTGCTGCTCCGTGTGCATATTCCTGCTGCTCCGTGTGCATATTCCTGCTGCTCCGTGTGCATATTCCTGCTGCTCCGTGTGCATATTCCTGCTGCTCCGTGTGCATATTCCTGCTGCTCCGTGTGCATATTCCTGCTGCTCCGTGTGCATATTCCTGCTGCTCCGTGTACATATTCCTGCTGCTCCGTGTGCATATTCCTGCTGCTCCGTGTACATATTCCTGCTGCTCCGTGTGCATATTCCTGCTGCTCCGTGTACATACTGTGTTGCAGGCTGTGCGAGGTTCATACATCTGTGAATCAAATGTCTGCTGTTTTCACATGTTACTTCCTTCGTGGTGTGCGCGCGTTTGCCTGTATTGTGCATGGTGCTGCGTGTGCTGGAGAATCTCCACGCGTGGTGATTCAGGTTCATAAAGTTGCGGGTGGAATTATCGTTCCCTGTGGGAGAGTGAGAGAGAAGGAGAGAGTGAAGGAAAGGAGTGAGAAGTGAAAAAAGAGAAAGTGAGACAGAAAACCAGAGGTTTAAAAGCGCATCAGTGTTGTGAGCCGTGAAGTCGAGATGGTAGTGAGATCAGTAATTATGATTATAACGGATAATAATTCATCTAATCATCGTTAGGAGGATATGAGACTGAACTGTACCTGACATCAGAAGAGCCACGGGGGTGATGTTTGGGTCCCGATAAAGATGTCCGTTAATAAATAATTTATCCACCGCGATGACAGCTCGGGATCCCTCCGTCATGGCTTTTTTCCTGATGGGAAACAGGACTTTGCGCCGGTCCAGGGATTTCTTTGGGATTACTCCACAGTTGTTCCCTTTCAGCTCGCGGCCCTGCTTCTTTACTTGGGCCGTTTCTCAATTCTTAGTTTGCGTACTACATACTTGTGTACTTGTGAGTACAGACTTGTGGGTACGTACTGGAAGTCTGCACTTGTGCAGTTCACAAGCACGGACTCCGCCTACTTGACAGATTGAGACAACGCAAACTTGTGAGCAGCAAGTGAGCAGGTCTGCCTGTCAACATGAAAATGTTCTTATTCTACAGCTGTTTGTTTGTTATTGTTGTGGAGATGTAGAGATGGTACTGAAACAAATAAAAACAATTAAAATAACTGCTCCAAAACAATTACAGCCTAATAAGTTAATGTTTGGGGTTTTTTTTCCCCAACGTGTAAATTATATTATTTCCAATACATAAGCACATTAACGCAAACAGACAATCAGGTCATAATTATATAATCAAAAACAGCTGTGAGAGTAAAGCGGGAGGAAGAGGAGGAGGAGGAAGAGCTGCAGATAAAAGACCAAGAACAGTAAAGAAATGCTCGCTCAGGTTTGGCTGTTGGGGGCGGAGAGGGAGGAGGCGGCTGCCAAACGCTGCGCGTGTGCAGGTGCATGCTGGGATTTATATCTGGCCAAGTACGCACGAGCCTCCTCTGATGCATGCTGGGTAAAATGGGCGGAGAAAGTTTTCATCCGGGGATTTCCTGTGAACTTACTGAGAAGTGAACTTTTTAATGGAACATGACTTGGACCGCGGGTGATGACGTTTCACGAGTCCATCAGAGCTGGTAGTCTGGTTCAGATCAGAGCTGGTAGTCTGGTTCAGATCAGAGCTGGTAATCTGGTTCAAATCAGAGCTGGTAGTCTGGTTCAGATCAGATCAGAGCTGGTAGTCTGGTTCAGATCAGAGCTGGTAGTCTGGTTTAGATCAGAGCTGGTAGTCTGGTTCAGATCAGAGCTGGTAGTCTGGTTCAGATCAGAGCTGGTAGTCTGGTTCAGATCAGAGCTGGAAGCAGCTCGGTAGATAGGGGACCTGAGTACCGTACAGCGGTTTCTGTTGTCGCAAGTTCTGCTCGGGTCGGTGCAGGCAAAGTTGTATAGAGCTGCTTGCAGGCCAGAGGCCCTGGCGGGAGGGGGGGGAACATTGAATCGCTCCGTAAACACTTTGTTTAGCCCCACGGGGATTCCGAAAAGCATTTATTGAGGTAAAAAAGTTACTGAGTTCTCCTTTAACTTTGTCAGGCAGGTCCTATTTAAGTGGTTTCTGATGGAGAACAGTGTGGCAGTAATCAGGCCTGGATGTGGATAGAGAAGCTGAACTCAGCTTTCCAAAGATGATAAACCAAAGTTCATTTATGTTTTAACAAGGGGGGGGGGGGGGGGGGGGGTATATTCCTGCTGTTCCGTGTGCATATTCCTGCTGTTCCGTGTGCATATTCCTGCTGCTCCGTGTGCATATTCCTGCTGCTCCGTGTGCATATTCCTACTGCTCCGTGTGCATATTCCTACTGCTCCGTGGGCATATTCCTGCTGCTCCGTGGGCATATTCCTGCTGCTCCGTGTACATATTCCTGCTGCTCCGTGTACATATTCCTGCTGCTCCGTGTGCATATTCCTGCTGCTCCGTGTTCATATTCCTACTGCTCCGTGTACATATTCCTGCTGCTCCGTGTGCATATTCCTACTGCTCCGTGTACATATTCCTGCTGCTCCGTGTGCATATTCCTGCTGCTCCGTGTACATATTCCTGCTGCTCCGTGTGCATATTCCTGCTGCTCCGTGTGCATATTCCTACTGCTCCGTGTACATATTCCTGCTGCTCCGTGTGCATATTCCTGCTGCTCCGTGTGCATATTCCTGCTGCTCCGTGTGCATATTCCTGCTGCTCCGTGTGCATATTCCTGCTGCTCCGTGTGCATATTCCTACTGCTCCGTGTACATATTCCTGCTGCTCCGTGTGCATATTCCTGCTGCTCCGTGTGCATATTCCTGCTGCTCCGTGTGCATATTCCTTATTCCTGCTGCTCCGTGTGCATATTCCTACTGCTCCGTGTACATATTCCTGCTGCTCCGTGTGCATATTCCTGCTGCTCCGTGTGCATATTCCTTATTCCTGCTGCTCCGTGTGCATATTCCTACTGCTCCGTGTACATATTCCCTCTGCTCCGTGTGCATATTCCTGCTGCTCCGTGTGCATATTCCTGCTGCTCCGTGTGCATATTCCTGCTGCTCCGTGTGCATATTCCTGCTGCTCCATGTGAATATGCTCCGTGTGCATATTCCTGCTGCTCCGTGTGCATATTCCTGCTGCTCCGTGTACATATTCCTGCTGCTCCGTGTGCATATTCCTACTGCTCCGTGTGCATATTCCTGCTGCTCCGTGTACATATTCCTGCTGCTCCGTGTGCATATTCCTGCTGCTCCGTGTACATATTCCTGCTGCTCCGTGTGCATATTCCTACTGCTCCGTGTGCATATTCCTGCTACTCCGTGTGCATATTCCTGCTGCTCCGTGTGCATATTCCTGCTGCTCTGTGTGCATATTCCTGCTGCTCCATGTGAATATGCTCCGTGTGCATATTCCTGCTGCTCCGTGTGCATATTCCTGCTACTCCGTGTGCATATTCCTACTGCTCCGTGTGCATATTCCTGCTGCTCCGTGTGCATATTCCTGCTGCTCCGTGTGCATATTCCTGCTGCTCCATGTGAATATGCTCCGTG
The DNA here is from genome assembly GCA_023101725.1 of Atherinomorus stipes. NCBI lineage: Eukaryota > Metazoa > Chordata > Actinopteri > Atheriniformes > Atherinidae > Atherinomorus > Atherinomorus stipes. The sequence continues at coordinate 109,380 of JALJCO010005349.1, forward strand.
TGCATATTCCTGCTGCTCCGTGTGCATATTCCTACTGCTCCGTGTGCATATTCCTGCTGCTCCGTGTACATATTCCTGCTGCTCCGTGTACATATTCCTGCTGCTCCGTGTGCATATTCCTGCTGCTCCGTGTACATATTCCTGCTGCTCCGTGTACATATTCCTGCTGCTCCGTGTGCATATTCCTGCTGCTCCGTGTGCATATTCCTGCTGCTCCGTGTGCATATTCCTGCTGCTCCGTGTACATATTCCTGCTGCTCCGTGTACATATTCCTGCTGCTCCGTGTGCATATTCCTACTGCTCCGTGTACATATTCCTGCTGCTCCGTGTGCATATTCCTACTGCTCCGTGTGCATATTCCTGCTGCTCCGTGTACATATTCCTGCTGCTCCGTGTGCATATTCCTACTGCTCCGTGTGCATATTCCTGCTGCTCCGTGTACATATTCCTGCTGCTCCGTGTGCATATTCCTGCTGCTCCGTGTGCATATTCCTGCTGCTCCGTGTGCATATTCCTGCTGCTCCGTGTACATATTCCTGCTGCTCCGTGTACATATTCCTGCTGCTCCGTGTGCATATTCCTGCTTCTTTGTGTACATATTCCTGCTGCTCCGTGTGCATATTCCTACTGCTCCGTGTGCATATTCCTGCTGCTCCGTGTACATATTCCTGCTGCTCCGTGTACATATTCCTGCTGCTCCGTGTGCATATTCCTGCTGCTCCGTGTACATATTCCTGCTGCTCCGTGTACATATTCCTGCTGCTCCGTGTGCATATTCCTGCTGCTCCGTGTGCATATTCCTGCTGCTCCGTGTGCATATTCCTGCTGCTCCGTGTGCATATTCCTGCTGCTCCGTGTACATATTCCTGCTGCTCCGTGTACATATTCCTGCTGCTCCGTGTGCATATTCCTGCTGCTCCGTGTGCATATTCCTGCTGCTCCGTGTGCATATTCCTGCTGCTCCGTGTGCATATTCCTACTGCTCCGTGTGCATATTCCTGCTGCTCCGTGTACATATTCCTGCTGCTCCGTGTACATATTCCTGCTGCTCCGTGTGCATATTCCTGCTGCTCCGTGTACATATTCCTGCTGCTCCGTGTGCATATTCCTGCTTCTTTGTGTGCATATTCCTGCTGCTCCGTGTGCATATTCCTGCTGCTCCATGTGCATATTCCTGCTGCTCCGTGTGCATATTCCTGCTGCTCCGTGTGCATATTCCTGCTGCTCCGTGTGCATATTCCTGCTGCTCCGTGTGCATATTCCTGCTGCTCCGTGTGCATATTCCTGCTGCTCCGTGTGCATATTCCTGCTGCTCCATGTGCATATTCCTGCTGCTCCGTGTGCATATTCCTGCTGCTCCGTGTGCATATTCCTGCTGCTCCGTGTACATATTCCTGCTGCTCCGTGTGCATATTCCTGCTGCTCCGTGTGCATATTCCTTATTCCTGCTGCTCCGTGTACATATTCCTGCTGCTCCGTGTGCATATTCCTGCTGCTCCGTGTGCATATTCCTTATTCCTGCTGCTCCGTGTGCATATTCCTGCTGCTCCATGTGAATATGCTCCGTGTGCATATTCCTGCTGCTCCGTGTGCATATTCCTGCTGCTCCGTGTGCATATTCCTGCTGCTCCGTGTACATATTCCTGCTGCTCCATGTGCATATTCCTGCTGCTCCGTGTACATATTCCTGCTGCTCCGTGTGCATATTCCTGCTGCTCCGTGTGCATATTCCTGCTGCTCCGTGTGCATATTCCTGCTGCTCCGTGTGCATATTCCTACTGCTCCGTGTACATATTCCTGCTGCTCCGTGTGCATATTCCTGCTGCTCCGTGTGCATATTCCTGCTGCTCCGTGTGCATATTCCTACTGCTCCGTGGGCATATTCCTGCTGCTCCGTGTGCATATTCCTGCTGCTCCGTGGGCATATTCCTGCTGCTCCGTGTGCATATTCCTGCTGCTCCGTGGGCATATTCCTGCTGCTCCGTGTACATATTCCTGCTGCTCCGTGTACATATTCCTGCTGCTCCGTGTGCATATTCCTGCTGCTCCGTGTTCATATTCCTACTGCTCCGTGTGCATATTCCTGCTGCTCCGTGTGCATATTCCTACTGCTCCGTGTACATATTCCTGCTGCTCCGTGTGCATATTCCTGCTGCTCCGTGTACATATTCCTGCTGCTCCGTGTGCATATTCCTGCCTCCCTGCTCCGTGTGCATATTCCTACTGCTCCGTGTACATATTCCTGCTGCTCCGTGTGCATATTCCTGCTGCTCCGTGTGCATATTCCTGCTGCTCCGTGTGCATATTCCTGCTGCTCCGTGTGCATATTCCTGCTGCTCCGTGTGCATATTCCTGCTGCTCCGTGTGCATATTCCTGCTGCCCGTGTGCATATTCCTGCTGCTCCGTGTGCATATTCCTGCTGCTCCGTGTGCATATTCCTGCTGCTCCGTGTACATATTCCTGCTGCTCCGTGTGCATATTCCTGCTGCTCCGTGTGCATATTCCTGCTGCTCCGTGTGCATATTCCTGCTGCTCCGTGTGCATATTCCTTATTCCTGCTGCTCCGTGTGCATATTCCTACTGCTCCGTGTGCATATTCCTGCTGCTCCGTGTGCATATTCCTTATTCCTGCTGCTCCGTGTGCATATTCCTACTGCTCCGTGTGCATATTCCTGCTGCTCCGTGTACATATTCCTGCTGCTCCGTGTGCATATTCCTGCTGCTCCATGTGAATATGCTCCGTGTGCATATTCCTGCTGCTCCGTGTGCATATTCCTGCTGCTCCGTGTGCATATTCCTACTGCTCCGTGTGCATATTCCTGCTGCTCCGTGTGCATATTCCTGCTGCTCCGTGTGCATATTCCTGCTGCTCCATGTGAATATGCTCCGTGTGCATATTCCTGCTGCTCCGTGTGCATATTCCTGCTGCTCCGTGTGCATATTCCTACTGCTCCGTGTGCATATTCCTGCTACTCCGTGAACATATTCCTGCTGCTCCGTGTACATATTCCTGCTGTTCCGTGTGCATATTCCTGCTGCTCCGTGTGCATATTCCTGCTGCTCCGTGTGCATATTCCTGCTGCTCCGTGTGCATATTCCTGCTGCTCCGTGTGCATATTCCTGCTGCTCCGTGTGCATATTCCTGCTGCTCCATGTGCATATTCCTGCTGCTCCGTGTGCATATTCCTGCTGCTCCGTGTACATATTCCTGCTGCTCCGTGTGCATATTCCTGCTGCTCCGTGTGCATATTCCTTATTCCTGCTGCTCCGTGTACATATTCCTGCTGCTCCGTGTGCATATTCCTGCTGCTCCGTGTGCATATTCCTGCTGCTCCGTGTGCATATTCCTGCTGCTCCGTGTGCATATTCCTGCTGCTCCGTGTACATATTCCTGCTCCTCCGTGTGCATATTCCTGCTGCTCCGTGTGCATATTCCTTATTCCTGCTGCTCCGTGTGCATATTCCTGCTGCTCCATGTGAATATGCTCCGTGTGCATATTCCTGCTGCTCCGTGTGCATATTCCTGCTGCTCCGTGTGCATATTCCTGCTGCTCCGTGTACATATTCCTGCTGCTCCATGTGCATATTCCTGCTGCTCCGTGTACATATTCCTGCTGCTCCGTGTGCATATTCCTGCTGCTCCGTGTGCATATTCCTGCTGCTCCGTGTGCATATTCCTGCTGCTCCGTGTGCATATTCCTACTGCTCCGTGTACATATTCCTGCTGCTCCGTGTGCATATTCCTGCTGCTCCGTGTGCATATTCCTGCTGCTCCGTGTGCATATTCCTGCTGCTCCGTGTGCATATTCCTGCTGCTCCTTGTACATATTCCTGCTGCTCCGTGTGCATATTCCTGCTGCTCCTTGTACATATTCCTGCTGCTCCGTGTGAATATGCTCCGTGTGCATATTCCTGCTGCTCCTTGTACATATTCCTGCTGCTCCGTGTGCATATTCCTGCTGCTCCGTGTGCATATTCCTGCTGCTCCGTGTACATATTCCTGTTGCTCCGTGTGAATATGCTCCGTGTGCATATTCCTGCTGCTCCGTGTGCATATTCCTGCTGCTCCGTGTGCATATTCCTGCTGCTCCCCCCCCCGTGTGCATATTCCTGCTGCTCCGTGTGCATATTCCTGCTGCTCCGTGTACATATTCCTGCTGCTCCGTGTGCATATTCCTGCTGCTCCGTGTGCATATTCCTGCTGCTCCGTGTGCATATTCCTGCTGCTCCGTGTACATATTCCTGCTGCTCCGTGTACATATTCCTGCTGCTCCGTGTGCATATTCCTGCTGCTCCGTGTACATATTCCTGCTGCTCCGTGTGCATATTCCTTATTCCTGCTGCTCCGTGTACATACTGTGTTGCAGGCTGTGCGAGGTTCATACATCTGTGAATCAAATGTCTGCTGTTTTCACATGTTACTTCCTGCGTGGTGTGCGCGCGTTTGCCTGTTTTGTGCATGGTGCTGCGTGTGCTGGAGAATCTCCACGCGTGGTGATTCAGGTTCATAAAGTTGCGGGTGGAATTATCGTTCCCTGTGGGAGAGTGAGAGAGAAGGAGAGAGTGAAGGAAAGGAGTGAGAAGTGAAAAAAGAGAAAGTGAGACAGAAAACCAGAGGTTTAAAAAGCGCATCAGTGTTGTGAGCCGTGAAGTCGAGATGGTAGTGAGATCAGTAATTATGATTATAACGGATAATAATTCATCTAATCATCGTTAGGAGGATATGAGACTGAACTGTACCTGACATCAGAAGAGCCACGGGGTGATGTTTGGGTCCCGATAAAGATGTCCGTTAATAAATAATTTATCCACCGCGATGACAGCTCGGGATCCCTCCGTCATGGCTTTTTTCCTGATGGGAAACAGGACTTTGCGCCGGTCCAGGATTTCTTTGGGATTACTCCACAGTTGTTCCCTTTCAGCTCGCGGCCCTGCTTCTTTACTTGGGCCGTTTCTCAATTCTTAGTTTGCGTACTACATACTTGTGTACTTGTGAGTACAGACTTGTGGGTACGTACTGGAAGTCTGCACTTGTGGAGTTCACAAGCACGGACTCCGCCTACTTGACAGATTGAGACAACGCAAACTTGTGAGCAGCAAGTGAGCAGGTCTGCCTGTCAACATGAAAATGTTCTTATTCTACAGCTGTTTGTTTGTTATTGTTGTGGAGATGTAGAGATGGTACTGAAACAAATAAAACAATTAAAATAACTGCTCCAAAACAATTACAGCCTAATAAGTTAATGTTTGGGTTTTTTTTTCCCCAACGTGTAAATTATATTATTTCCAATACATAAGCACATTAACGCAAACAGACAATCAGGTCATAATTATATAATCAAAAACAGCTGTGAGAGTAAAGCGGGAGGAAGAGGAGGAGGAGGAAGAGCTGCAGATAAAAGACCAAGAACAGTAAAGAAATGCTCGCTCAGGTTTGGCTGTTGGGGGCGGAGAGGGAGGAGGCGGCTGCCAAACGCTGCGCGTGTGCAGGTGCATGCTGGGATTTATATCTGGCCAAGTACGCACGAGCCTCCTCTGATGCATGCTGGGTAAAATGGGCGGAGAAAGTTTTCATCCGGGGATTTCCTGTGAACTTACTGAGAAGTGAACTTTTTAATGGAACATGACTTGGACCGCGGGTGATGACGTTTCACGAGTCCATCAGAGCTGGTAGTCTGGTTCAGATCAGAGCTGGTAGTCTGGTTCAGATCAGAGCTGGTAATCTGGTTCAAATCAGAGCTGGTAGTCTGGTTCAGATCAGAGCTGGTAGTCTGGTTCAGATCAGAGCTGGTAGTCTGGTTCAGATCAGAGCTGGTAGTCTGGTTCAGATCAGAGCTGGTAGTCTGGTTCAGATCAGAGCTGGTAGTCTGGCTCAGATCAGAGCTGGTAGTCTGGTTCAGATCAGAGCTGGTAGTCTGGTTCAGATCAGAGCTGGTAGTCTGGTTCAGATCAGAGCTGGTAGTCTGGTTCAGATCAGAGCTGGTAGTCTGGTTCAGATCAGAGCTGGTAGTCTGGATCAGATCAGAGCTGGTAGTCTGGTTCAGATCAGAGCTGGTAGTCTGGTTCAGATCAGAGCTGGTAGTCTGGTTCAGATCAGAGCTGGTAGTCTGGTTCAGATCAGAGCTGGAAGCAGCTCGGTAGATAGGGGACCTGAGTACCGTACAGCGGTTTCTGTTGTCGCAAGTTCTGCTCGGGTCGGTGCAGGCAAAGTTGTATAGAGCTGCTTGCAGGCCAGAGGCCCTGGCGGGAGGGGGGGGGACATTGAATCGCTCCGTAAACACTTTGTTTAGCCCCACGGGGATTCCGAAAAGCATTTATTGAGGTAAAAAAGTTACTGAGTTCTCCTTTAACTTTGTCAGGCAGGTCCTATTTAAGTGGTTTCTGATGGAGAACAGTGTGGCAGTAATCAGGCCTGGATGTGGATAGAGCAACTGAACTCAGCTTTCCAAAGATGATAAACCAAAGTTCATTTATGTTTTAACAAGGGGGGGGGGGGGGGGCATATTCCTGCTGTTCCGTGTGCATATTCCTGCTGCTCCGTGTGCATATTCCTGCTGCTCCGTGTGCATATTCCTGCTGCTCCGTGTGCATATTCCTACTGCTCCGTGTGCATATTCCTACTGCTCCGTGGGCATATTCCTGCTGCTCCGTGTGCATATTCCTGCTGCTCCGTGTGCATATTCCTGCTGCTCCGTGTGCATATTCCTGCTGCTCCGTGTGCATATTCCTGCTGCTCCGTGGGCATATTCCTGCTGCTCCGTGGGCATATTCCTGCTGCTCCGTGTACATATTCCTGCTGCTCCGTGTTCATATTCCTACTGCTCCGTGTACATATTCCTGCTGCTCCGTGTACATATTCCTGCTGCTCCGTGTGCATATTCCTGCTGCTCCGTGTACATATTCCTGCTGCTCCGTGTGCATATTCCTGCTGCTCCGTGTACATATTCCTGCTGCTCCGTGTGCATATTCCTGCTGCTCCGTGTGCATATTCCTGCTGCTCCGTGTACATATTCCTGCTGCTCCGTGTGCATATTCCTGCTGCTCCGTGTACATATTCCTGCTGCTCCGTGTGCATATTCCTGCTGCTCCGTGTGCATATTCCTACTGCTCCGTGGGCATATTCCTGCTGCTCCGTGTGCATATTCCTGCTGCTCCGTGTGCATATTCCTGCTGCTCCGTGTGCATATTCCTGCTGCTCCGTGGGCATATTCCTGCTGCTCCGTGTGCATATTCCTGCTGCTCCGTGTACATATTCCTGCTGCTCCGTGTACATATTCCTGCTGCTCCGTGTGCATATTCCTGCTGCTCCGTGTTCATATTCCTGCTGCTCCGTGTACATATTCCTGCTGCTCCGAGTACATATTCCTGCTGCTCCGTGGGCATATTCCTGCTGCTCCGTGTGCATATTCCTGCTGCTCCGTGGGCATATTCCTGCTGCTCCGTGTACATATTCCTGCTGCTCCGTGTACATATTCCTGCTGCTCCGTGTGCATATTCCTGCTGCTCCGTGGGCATATTCCTGCTGCTCCGTGTACATATTCCTGCTGCTCCGTGTGCATATTCCTGCTGCTCCGTGTACATATTCCTGCTGCTCCGTGTGCATATTCCTGCTGCTCCGTGTACATATTCCTGCTGCTCCGTGTGCATATTCCTGCTGCTCCGTGGGCATATTCCTGCTGCTCCGTGTGCATATTCCTGCTGCTCCGTGGGCATATTCCTGCTGCTCCGTGTACATATTCCTGCTGCTCCGTGTACATATTCCTGCTGCTCCGTGTGCATATTCCTGCTGCTCCGTGTGCATATTCCTGCTGCTCCGTGTACATATTCCTGCTGCTCCGTGGGCATATTCCTGCTGCTCCGTGTGCATATTCCTACTGCTCCGTGGGCATATTCCTGCTGCTCCGTGTGCATATTCCTGCTGCTCCGTGTGCATATTCCTGCTGCTCCGTGTGCATATTCCTGCTGCTCCGTGGGCATATTCCTGCTGCTCCGTGTGCATATTCCTGCTGCTCCATGGGCATATTCCTGCTGCTCCGTGTACATATTCCTGCTGCTCCGTGTACATATTCCTGCTGCTCCGTGTGCATATTCCTGCTGCTCCGTGTGCATATTCCTGCTGCTCCGTGTACATATTCCTGCTGCTCCGTGTGCATATTCCTGCTGCTCCGTGTGCATATTCCTACTGCTCCGTGTACATATTCCTGCTGCTCCGTGTACATATTCCTGCTGCTCCGTGTGCATATTCCTGCTGCTCCGTGTGCATATTCCTGCTGCTCCGTGTGCATATTCCTGCTGCTCCGTGTGCATATTCCTGCTGCTCCGTGTGCATATTCCTGCTGCTCCGTGTGCATATTCCTGCTGCTCCGTGTGCATATTCCTGCTGCTCCGTGTACATATTCCTGCTGCTCCGTGTGCATATTCCTGCTGCTCCGTGTGCATATTCCTGCTGCTCCGTGTGCATATTCCTTATTCCTGCTGCTCCGTGTGCATATTCCTACTGCTCCGTGTACATATTCCTGCTGCTCCGTGTGCATATTCCTGCTGCTCCGTGTGCATATTCCTGCTGCTCCGTGTGCATATTCCTGCTGCTCCGTGTGCATATTCCTGCTGCTCCGTGTGCATATTCCTGCTGCTCCGTGTGCATATTCCTGCTGCTCCGTGTACATATTCCTGCTGCTCCGTGTGCATATTCCTGCTGCTCCGTGTGCATATTCCTGCTGCTCCGTGTGCATATTCCTGCTGCTCCGTGTGCATATTCCTTATTCCTGCTGCTCCGTGTGCATATTCCTACTGCTCCGTGTACATATTCCTGCTGCTCCGTGTGCATATTCCTGCTGCTCCGTGTGCATATTCCTTATTCCTGCTGCTCCGTGTGCATATTCCTACTGCTCCGTGTACATATTCCTGCTGCTCCGTGTGCATATTCCTGCTGCTCCGTGTGCATATTCCTGCTGCTCCGTGTGCATATTCCTGCTGCTCCGTGTGCATATTCCTGTTGCTCCATGTGAATATGCTCCGTGTGCATATTCCTGCTGCTCCGTGTGCATATTCCTGCTGCTCCATGTGCATATTCCTGCTGCTCCTTGTGCATATTCCTACTGCTCCGTGTGCATATTCCTGCTGCTCCGTGTGCATATTCCTTATTCCTGCTGCTCCGTGTACATATTCCTGCTGCTCCGTGTGCATATTCCTGCTGCTCCGTGTGCATATTCCTGCTGCTCCGTGTGCATATTCCTGCTGCTCCGTGTGCATATTCCTGCTGCTCCGTGTGCATATTCCTGCTGCTCCGTGTACATATTCCTACTGCTCCGTGTGCATATTCCTGCTGCTCCGTGTGCATATTCCTGCTGCTCCGTGTGCATATTCCTGCTGCTCCGTGTGCATATTCCTGCTGCTCCGTGTACATATTCCTGCTGCTCCGTGTGCATATTCCTGCTGCTCCGTGTACATATTCCTGCTGCTCCGTGTACATATTCCTGCTGCTCCCGTGTGCATATTCCTGCTGCTCCGTGTGCATATTCCTGCTGCTCCGTGTACATATTCCTGCTGCTCCGTGTGCATATTCCTGCTGCTCCGTGTGCATATTCCTGCTGCTCCGTGTACATATTCCTGCTGCTCCGTGTGCATATTCCTTATTCCTGCTGCTCCGTGTACATACTGTGTTGCAGGCTGTGCGAGGTTCATACATCTGTGAATCAAATGTCTGCTGTTTTCACATGTTACTTCCTGCGTGGTGTGCGCGCGTTTGCCTGTTTTGTGCATGGTGCTGCGTGTGCTGGAGAATCTCCACGCGTGGTGATTCAGGTTCATAAAGTTGCGGGTGGAATTATCGTTCCCTGTGGGAGAGTGAGAGAGAAGGAGAGAGTGAAGGAAAGGAGTGAGAAGTGAAAAAAGAGAAAGTGAGACAGAAAACCAGAGGTTTAAAAAGCGCATCAGTGTTGTGAGCCGTGAAGTCGAGATGGTAGTGAGATCAGTAATTATGATTATAACGGATAATAATTCATCTAATCATCGTTAGGAGGATATGAGACTGAACTGTACCTGACATCAGAAGAGCCACGGGGTGATGTTTGGGTCCCGATAAAGATGTCCGTTAATAAATAATTTATCCACCGCGATGACAGCTCGGGATCCCTCCGTCATGGCTTTTTTCCTGATGGGAAACAGGACTTTGCGCCGGTCCATGATTTCTTTGGGATTACTCCACAGTTGTTCCCTTTCAGCTCGCGGCCCTGCTTCTTTACTTGGGCCGTTTCTCAATTCTTAGTTTGCGTACTACATACTTGTGTACTTGTGAGTACAGACTTGTGGGTACGTACTGGAAGTCTGCACTTGTGGAGTTCACAAGCACGGACTCCGCCTACTTGACAGATTGAGACAACGCAAACTTGTGAGCAGCAAGTGAGCAGGTCTGCCTGTCAACATGAAAATGTTCTTATTCTACAGCTGTTTGTTTGTTATTGTTGTGGAGATGTAGAGATGGTACTGAAACAAATAAAAACAATTAAAATAACTGCTCCAAAACAATTACAGCCTAATAAGTTAATGTTTGGGTTTTTTTTCCCCAACGTGTAAATTATATTATTTCCAATACATAAGCACATTAACGCAAACAGACAATCAGGTCATAATTATATAATCAAAAACAGCTGTGAGAGTAAAGCGGGAGGAAGAGGAGGAGGAGGAAGAGCTGCAGATAAAAGACCAAGAACAGTAAAGAAATGCTCGCTCAGGTTTGGCTGTTGGGGGCGGAGAGGGAGGAGGCGGCTGCCAAACGCTGCGCGTGTGCAGGTGCATGCTGGGATTTATATCTGGCCAAGTACGCACGAGCCTCCTCTGATGCATGCTGGGTAAAATGGGCGGAGAAAGTTTTCATCTGGGGATTTCCTGTGAACTTGCTGAGAAGTGAACTTTTTAATGGAACATGACTTGGACCGCGGGTGATGACGTTTCACGAGTCCACGAGCACGCGAGTACGTACAAGTACGCACAAGTAAGCACAAGTACGCACAAGTAAGCACAAGTACGCACAAGTACGCATATTGAGAAACGGCCTTGCTCTTTTTGTTTAAAGTGAACAAACTTAGCAACAATCGGTCTTGGTCTGCGTGAATCCGGCACTTTACTTCCAATGCGGTGGACGCGATGGAAGCCGATACCATTGACTGTATCGAAGGGGAGCTTTAGCCGTTTATGAATTAAAGTTTTTATTGTTTCCTCGGGGTTTTCATCTGTCTGCTCTGGGATCCCTGCAAATACCAGATTATCTCTCATGCTCCGAGCCTGTAAATTGATGACTGACTGATCTTTTTATTTTCTTTAGACAGCGGGTTTATTCCCTCAGTGAGAGACTTGACCGTGTCTTGTAGGTCGGCGTTTTCAGCTGCTTATGTTTCCACCTGTGTTTGGCTAAACTCCAATGAATCCCGGAGCTTCTGGAATTCTCTATGGAGTAACTCCACCAGGTTCAAACGGGCATGAAAGCTGTCTAATTTCCTCTCTATGGAGAGAAGGACGTCCACCGACTGTTCTGGTGAAGAAACCACATCGGAGGACACTTCCTTCCATGATTTAATGAGTGGTAGGAGTGGACACTAGCTTGGGTTGTTTGTCTCTGTTCTTCCATGACAATCCGATTGTAGCACTGATCAATATAATCCGTCAGGCTGGTCAGATCTTCCCCGCTTTCCTCCAGAGTTTACCCTTGCCCCCCTGGATTCCTGCCCTGGACTTCCGCCTGCCCAGCCATTGACCTCACCTTGTTTTTGCCTTACCCCTTCCCTGGATTTTTGCATCATCGCCTTAAAGCTTCTCCCCATTTTTTTCCCTGAACATAAACCTTCTTAACGTTACCTGTGTTGGTTTGGTTTTTCTTTGAGTCCAGGTTTCCTGCTCCTGACATTTTCTCTTTGTTTTGTGTGTTTGAGACGTTTCTGGGTGGAAATTTGCATATTGTCTCCAGCCAATGACAGGGCTACGGGCGTAGTTGATTGGAGAGGACTTTTTAAAAAATGTAAACATCGACATCAGATTCACTCAAATTCTTGACAAAAAATGGCAGATGCAGCGAAGAAAAGGAAATTTTCTTTGACTGGACTTCCGGTGACGCCATGCCATCAGCAGTAGCATAGAGGAAAGGCTCCGTCCGCTATAAGTTATTTCCTAACAAAACAACTGCAAAACTCGGCGATTTTCAACATAACACTATGGCAACATCTACCAGAAACAAGGGTACAAGCAAACAGGACCAAAAACTGGACAAAACAGAGAACCTGAAACAGCTAACTCTGGAGCAAACGACGAGTGTAGCTGCAGAAGCGAATGCACGCGAGTCTGAGTGTAAAATAATGGCGGAGTTAGAAAAACTCAGAAGGGAGAATCTGGAAGGCCACACTCAAACTAAGCATTGTCTGACAAGTCTCGAGACGTCTATTAGAGAGATGGGAGACAAACTAAAGACCATTGAAAACAGGATGACAGAAGCAGAGGGTCGTATCAGCACGAATGAAGACACCACCAGGCGCCATGAACGGGCGCTTCGGTACATGCTCCACAGAGAAATGGAAACAACTTGAGAATATATCGAATCCCCGAGGGACGCGAAGGGAGAGATGTTAAAGGTTTTGTTAAGGATTTGCTTCAAAACGCCCTGCAACTTCCACCTGAATTCAACGATATAAACATTGAGAGGGCGCATCGTGCACTCACTGCAAAGCCCAAGAGCCCGACAGCTAACCCACGCTCAGAAAGCATCCTATGACAGGCTTGGTCACAGGGGAAAGTTATGTTCGAAGGAGAACAGATTTTCTTTGATCACGACTACTCCCCTGAGTTACAAAGTAAGAGAGCGCAAGTGCGGGCGGCGATTAAACAGCTTAAGCAGAAGAATATAAAAGCGAAATGCCTCTACCCAGCACAGATCAGAATATGGATGGATTACGGGAAAAAGACTTACACGACTATTGCAGAAGCTCTCCCAACGCTTCAGGAGCTGGAAGTTCATGTCCAAGTGAGTGAAAGGGAGCGGATCGAGGCGGAGATGTCCCGACGCCGATGGAGCTCCGCCAGAGGACGGCAAGGTTCAGATGAGCTTTCGCATGCCGAGATCAAGACTTTCCTGAGCGCAGACAACTAAACCTTACTCATGCCGAGTTCATGTCATGGTGCAAAACATGATATGTTAGGAGAAGATGAGGATTTTTTTTTCTTTTTCATTATTCTTCGGACAGACCGTTCATCTCGTGCCTCCCATGCCCTGCAACGCGCCGCTCGGTGAGACGGACAACAGCAGCCTCAACACTGTGTGTGTTTTTCCACGGAGGAACGGTCACCATCCTCCGCCCAGGAAACAGCGGGGACTGGTTAATTCAGGTTTGGAAGCCAATTTCTGAGTTGCACTAATTATTCCAGTCGGATATGTGGAAGTTCAGCCTATTTCGTGTGTTTGTTATTGGTTCAAACGTGTTGTTATACTTTGTCCTGGGACTGACGATGGATCGGTGTTTTGTTATTATTATCCTACGAGGCAGGAATGTCTACTCAAATAGTGAGAAAGCGAGTCAGATGATGAAAACACAGCATGGAAGGTTTCATTTGTGTTACTTAGAATGTGAAAGGCTTATGTAGCCCAATTAAGAGGAAAAAAGTTTTCAACCAATTAAAAAAGCTGAACTGTGCAATAGCTATGATACAAGAGACACATCTTTCTGATAAGGAACATGTAAAATTAAAGAGAGAGTGGGTGGACCAGCAATACAGCTCTTCCTATGAGGGGGGGGAGAAAGAGGGGAGTCGCAATCCTTTTGAGTAAATCAGTGTATTTCTGCCATAAAAAAAAACACTCTCAGACAAAGAGGGGAGATATGTGATGGTAACTGGGAGTATAGGGGGTACTGAAATCACTTTACTTAATCTGTATGCTCCAAATGAGGACTGCCCGGACTTTTTTAGAAAATTGCTTCTTTGCTTGCAGACAACTCAGAAGGTATCATATTGATTGGAGGGGATTATAATTGTGTTTTAGGTGCATCGCTAGATCGCCTCCCAGCAGACAAGGGATGCAAGTCAAAGAAATCAGTAACACTTAATACAATGATGAAAGAGCTAGGATTAATAGATATCTGGCATCATTTACATCCTAAAGAAAAAGATTTTACCTACTTATCACAAGTACACGGCAGTTACTCTAGGATAGACATGTTCCTGATTTCGGGGACAGATAGCTATAGAGTTGCTGAATGTAGCATTAAAGCTATAACCCTGTCTGACCATGCCCCGGTGGTTTTAAAGCTAAAAATATGTTTATATAATAATGTTTATATATAATATGTTTATACATAATCATAATTATATGATCAAAAACAGCTGTAAGAGTAAAGCGGGAGGAAGAGCTGCAGATAAAAGACCAAGAACAGTAAAGAATAGAAATGATCGCTCAGGTTTGACTGTTGGGGGCGGAGAGGGAGGAGGCGGCTGCCAAACGCTGCGCGTGTGCAGGTGCATGCTGGGATTTATATCTGGCCAAGTACACACGAGCCTCCTCTGATGCATGCTGGGTAAAATGGGCGGAGGAAGTTTTCATTCGGGGATTTCCTGTGAACTTACTGAGAAGTGAACTTCTCAGCAAGTTTAAATAGGGCAAAAAAGTAAAAATAGGGCCAAATAAACAATTCAAATATTGGAGAGCCAATGTATCTCTTTTAAATAATGAAGCAAATCAGAAAGAAATAAGACAAGGCTTACGTGACTACATTGAATTTAATGACACTGGGGATGTAACACCCACAATCCTATGGGAAGGAGCTAAAAGTGTGCTGAGGGGCAACATTATTGTTCTGTCATCAAGACTAAAAAAGAGGAGATTAACAGAACAGCTGGAATTAGAAAATAAGATCATATAAATCATATAAATCAGCCTTGACGCTGAGAAGGCATTTGACCGAGTGGACTGGGATTTTTTACAACAGACTGTTGAACAAATGGGCTTTAATAATATCTTTCTTAGATGGATCCAAGTCTTTTATAAGAATCCTAGATCTAGAGTTAGGGTAAATGGTCACTGTTCCGGCTTTTTTCCCTTGGGGCGTGGTACCCGAGATGCCTTGTCACCTTCATTATTCGCTCTCAGTTTAGAGCCACTTGCAGAAATAATTAGGTCCAACGCTCAGATTCAGGGAATATGTGATGAAACAAATGCTCAACACAAAATATCACTCTTCGCGGACGATGTATTAATATTTTTGGAGAACCCCATTACATCTATTCCAGCTCTCCTCAGTAGCTTGGAGAAATACAGTTTGATATCAGGATACAAGGTCAATACAAGTAAATCAGAAGCTTTGATGATTGTTGGAGATTGGCCTTCCTAAATTAGATGATGTAGTGTCTTTTAAAAGATCCAAACATGGATTCAGATACCTCGGAGTAGTTCTCACCCCAAGGTTAACCCAACTATTCCCCTCTATTTACGATAAATTAATAAAAGAAATAAAACAAGATTTAAACAGATGGGATATGCTCCCACTCTCATTCTTTGGACGAATTGAATGTGTTAAGATGAACATTTTACCAAGATTACTGTTCCTTTTTCAGTCACTCCCCATTTTCATACCACAGTCCAATTTTAAGATATTAGAAAAAATGATATCAAGGTTTATCTGGCAGAACAAAAGACCAAGAATAAGACTCAAGGTTCTGATGTCAGATAAAAATAAAGGAGGTCTAGGGATACCTAATTTAAGATTTTATTATTGGGCTGTTCAATTAAGATCAATAGTGGCTTGGATTATAAAGGATTCAGAAACACAATGGGTTTCTATTGAGGAACCATCATTGCCAGGAATAAGCCTCTCAACTCTCCCGTTTCTTAGTTTAAAGTCCCTGAAAAAAATTAAAATGAGTAACATATGGGTCAAACAAACATTGAAAACATGGAATCAAAAACAGAAACGACTCAGGGGAACTGTAGCCTTATCAGGGGCCATGTCTATCAAAGGAAATACTGAGTTTTTACCTTGTTTGTCTGATAGGGCCTTTGACAGATGGGTTGAACATGGTCTACTTACAATAAACCAGCTATTTGAAGGTATTATACTGAAGACCTTTTTAAAACTACAGGATAGTTTTACTCTTCGTTCAACTGATCTGTATAGGTTTTTACGGATGAGGCATTATTTAACGCAACATCCAGATTGGGAACACCTTAAAATGGAACCAACAAATATAGAGAAACATTTTATCGATTTACTTGAAAAGTCGGGAACGATGAAAGAGCAAGTCTCTTTGATGTATAAAAAATTGATGATGGATATGTCAGATAACACTCAGCATATAAGACACCAATGGGAGATGGAACTGAATGTTATTCTAGAGGACGACTCATGGGAGGACATCTGTACTGGCTGCCACAAGGGAGTTGGAAGTCAGCATTGGAGAGAATTTGACTGGAAGTGCAAAATAAGATCTTTTCAAACCCCACTTAAAAGTTTTCTCTTAAAGAGCTGTGTTAGTAACAAATGTTGGAGGGGTTGTGGTCAAGTGGGACATCAAATCCATTTATTTTGGGACTGTCCTCATCTCCAAAACTTCTGGATAAATGTTAAAGATATACTTGAGAGAATGCTAACAGTAATCATTCCTTGTGATCCTGTAATCTTTGTACTTGATGTGTTCCCTGACCACTTCACTCATGATACGATGGAACGATTAACAGCACAACTACAAATGAAACCTCAGAGCTTTGAAAGACTTTGGAAGCTTATCGCAGTGTTTGTGACAAGCTAAGCTAAGCTAAGCTAAGATAAGCTAAGCTAAGATAAGCTAAGATAAGCTAAGATAAGCTAAGCTGAGCTAAGCTGAGCTAAGATAAGCTAAGCTAAGCTAAGCTAAGCTGAGCTAAGATAAGCTAAGCTAAGCTAAGATAAGCTAAGATAAGATAAGCTAAACTGAGCTAAGCTGAGCTAAGATAAGCTAAGCTAAGCTAAGCTAAGCTGAGCTAAGATAAGCTAAGATAAGATAAGATAAGATAAGCTAAGCTGAGCTAAGATAAGATAAGATAAGCTGAGCTAAGATAAGCTAAGCTAAGCTAAGCTAAGCTGAGCTAAGATAAGCTAAGCTAAGATAAGATAAGATAAGATAAGCTAAGCTGAGCTAAGCTAAGCTAAGCTAAGCTAAGCTAAGATAAGATAAGTGTGTGGTAGGTTGTGTGTCTTGTAGCTGGTGTGTGTGTGGTAGCTTGTGTGTCTTGTAGCTGGTGTGTGTGTGGTAGGTTGTGTGTTTTGTAGCTGGTGTGTGTGTGGTAGCTTGTGTGTCTTGTAGCTGGTGTGTGTGTGGCAGGTTGTGTGTTTTGCAGCTGGTGTGTGTGTGGCAGGTTGTGTGTCTTGTAGCTGGTGTGTGTGTGGTAGGTTGTGTGTCTTGTAGCTGGTGTGTGTGTGGTAGGTTGTGTGTCTTGTAGCTGGTGTGTGTGTGGTAGGTTGTGTGTTTTGTAGCTGGTGTGTGTGTGGCAGGTTGTGTGTCTTGTAGCTGGTGTGTGTGTGGTAGGTTGTGTGTTTTGTAGCTGGTGTGTGTGTGGCAGGTTGTGTGTCTTGTAGCTGGTGTGTGTGTGGTAGGTTGTGTGTTTTGTAGCTGGTGTGTGTGTGGTAGGTTGTGTGTTTTGTAGCTGGTGTGTGTGTGGCAGGTTGTGTGTCTTGTAGCTGGTGTGTGTGTGGCAGGTTGTGTGTCTTGTAGCTGTTGTGTGTGTGGTAGGTTGTGTGTTTTGTAGCTGGTGTGTGTGTGGCAGGTTGTGTGTCTTGTAGCTGGTGTGTGTGTGGTAGGTTGTGTGTCTTGTAGCTGTGTGTGTGTGTGGTAGGTTGTGTGTTTTGTAGCTGGTGTGTGTGTGGTAGGTTGTGTGTTTTGTAGCTGGTGTGTGTGTGGCAGGTTGTGTGTCTTGTAGCTGGTGTGTGTGTGGTAGGTTGTGTGTTTTGTAGCTGGTGTGTGTGTGGCAGGTTGTGTGTCTTGTAGCTGGTGTGTGTGTGGTAGGTTGTGTGTCTTGTAGCTGGTGTGTGTGTGGTAGGTTGTGTGTTTTGTAGCTGGTGTGTGTGTGGTAGGTTGTGTGTTTTGTAGCTGGTGTGTGTGTGGCAGGTTGTGTGTCTTGTAGCTGGTGTGTGTGTGGTAGGTTGTGTGTCTTGTAGCTGGTGTGTGTGTGGTAGGTTGTGTGTTTTGTAGCTGGTGTGTGTGTGGTAGGTTGTGTGTCTTGTAGCTGGTGTGTGTGTGGTAGGTTGTGTGTCTTGTAGCTGGTGTGTGTGTGGTAGGTTGTGTGTCTTGTAGCTGGTGTGTATGTGGTAGGTTGTGTGTTTTGTAGCTGGTGTGTGTGTGGTAGGTTGTGTGTGTCTCTTAGCTGGTGTGTGTGTGGTAGGTTGTGTGTCTTGTAGCTGGTGTGTGTGTGGCAGGTTGTGTGTTTTGTAGATGTGTGTGTGTGGTAGGTTGTGTGTTTTGTAGCTGTGTGTGTGTGGTAGGTTGTGTGTCTTGTAGCTGGTGTGTGTGTGGTAGGTTGTGTGTTTTGTAGCTGGTGTGTGTGTGGTAGGTTGTGTGTCTTGTAGCTGGTGTGTGTGTGGCAGGTTGTGTGTTTTGTAGATGTGTGTGTGGTAGGTTGTGTGTTTTGTAGCTGGTGTGTGTGTGGTAGCTTGTGTATCTTGTAGCTGGTGTGTGTGTGGTAGGTTGTGTGTCTTGTTGCTGGTGTGTGTGTGGTAGGTTGTGTGTCTTGTAGCTGGTGTGTGTGGTAGGTGTGTGTGTCTTGTAGCTGGTGTGTATGTGGTAGGTTGTGTGTTTTGTAGCTGTGTGTGTGTGTAGGTTGTGTGTCTCTTAGCTGGTGTGTGTGTGGTAGGTTGTGTGTCTTGTAGCTGGTGTGTGTGTGGCAGGTTGTGTGTTTTGTAGATGTGTGTGTGGTAGGTTGTGTGTTTTGTAGCTGGTGTGTGTGTGGTAGGTTGTGTGTCTTTAGCTGGTGTGTGTGTGGCAGGTTGTGTGTTTTATAGATGTGTGTGTGGTAGGTTGTGTGTTTTGTAGCTGGTGTGTGTGTGGTAGGTTGTGTGTCTTGTAGCTGGTGTGTGTGTGGCAGGTTGTGTGTCTTGTAGCTGTTGTGTGTGTGGTAGGTTGTGTGTTTTGTAGCTGGTGTGTGTGTGGCAGGTTGTGTGTCTTGTAGCTGGTGTGTGTGTGGTAGGTTGTGTGTCTTGTAGCTGGTGTGTGTGTGGTAGGTTGTGTGTTTTGTAGCTGGTGTGTGTGTGGTAGGTTGTGTGTTTTGTAGCTGGTGTGTGTGTGGCAGGTTGTGTGTCTTGTAGCTGGTGTGTGTGTGTGGTAGGTTGTGTGTTTTGTAGCTGGTGTGTGTGTGGCAGGTTGTGTGTCTTGTAGCTGGTGTGTGTGTGGTAGGTTGTGTGTCTTGTAGCTGGTGTGTGTGTGGTAGGTTGTGTGTTTTGTAGCTGGTGTGTGTGTGGTAGGTTGTGTGTTTTGTAGCTGGTGTGTGTGTGGCAGGTTGTGTGTCTTGTAGCTGGTGTGTGTGTGGTAGGTTGTGTGTCTTGTAGCTGGTGTGTGTGTGGTAGCTTGTGTGTCTTGTAGCTGGTGTGTGTGTGGTAGGTTGTGTGTCTTGTAGCTGGTGTGTGTGTGGTAGGTTGTGTGTCTTGTAGCTGGTGTGTGTGTGGTAGGTTGTGTGTCTTGTAGCTGGTGTGTGTGTGGTAGCTTGTGTGTCTTGTAGCTGGTGTGTGTGTGGTAGGTTGTATGTCTTGTAGCTGTGTGTGTGTGTGGTAGGTTGTGTGTCTTGTAGCTGGTGTGTGTCCCATGGATGGATGAGTGTGTATCTAAATCTGCTCTGGCAAGTCTCTTCTCCTGTGAGACTCAAGCTGTGATTTTGAATAAACTTTATTTCCTCCCGTGTCATCAGTCTGTTTCCCGTGAGAACAGCTGTGGAGTCGTCATCCTGCAGCACTTCTGTGTTGTCGTGTTTCAGCATCAGATGAAGCCGGCGTGAACTGGGGACATGGAACTAACATCTGTTTACTTTTCAAAGCTTCTTTGATCAGGGGAGGATTTTGCAGCCGTCACTCTCAGCGCTTTTTTATCGTCTCTAATTGTTGTCATGACAATTTACAGACAGAAGAAAAAAATTACTTTTTAATTGCTTTGTTTTAGCTTGTACAGAAGCTGAGTGCGTGTTTCCACATGGGTGATAGAGGAAAAAATCAGGCTGCAGAGACAGCAGTCAAACGACCCAAAAGTGGACCCAAGTCTAGAACACCTGAAACAAGCCATGGATGACGCCTAAATGTGGACTGGACCGACTCAAACTAAATACAGATGCAAAGAAAACCTCATCAACAACCCCGAACACTGAACTCAGCAAATCAGAAACTAGCTGACAGAAGAACGAAGATGTGGTTTCAGGGTCTGTTCGGCCGGCTGACTTCATCTCCAAGCATGAAAACTAAATGTCCCGGTAAGTTCATGTAGTACTCCGGCAGGTTCCTGTAGTCCCAGCAGGTTCCTGTTGTCCCAGCAGGTTCCTGTTGTCCCAGCATGTTCCTGTAGTAACCCAGCAGGTTCCTGTGATACTCCGGCAGGTTCCTGTAGTACCCCAGTAGATTCCTGTGGTCCTGGTAGTTTTCTGTAGTAACCCGGCAGATTCCTGTAGTAACCCGGCAGGTTCTAGTAGTACCCAGGCAGTTTACGGTAGTCGAGGCAGGTTCCTGTGGTCCCAGTAGGTTCCAGTAGTACCCCAGCAGGTTCCTGTAATACTCCAGCAGGTTCCTGTAGTACCCCGGTAGGTTCCTGTAGTCCCAGTAGGTTCCTGTGGTCCCTGTAGCTTCCAGTAGTACCCCAGCAGGTTCCTGTAGTACCCTGGCAGGTTCCTGTAGTACCAGTAGGTTCCTGTAGTCCCGGTAGGTTCCTGTAGTACCCCGGCAGGTTCCTGTAGTCCCAGTAGGTTCCTGTAGTCCCGGTAGGTTCCTGTAGTACCCCGGCGGGTACCTGTAGTCCATATAGGTTCCTGAGGTCCCCGCAGTTTCCTGCAGTACTCCAGCAGGTTCCTTTAATCCCGATAGGTTCCTGAAGTCCCGGCAGGTTCCTGAAGTCCCGACTGGTTCCTGTAGTCCAACAGGTTCCTGAAATCCCTGCAGGTTCCTGAAGTCCCGGGAGGTTCCTGAAGTCCCGGCAGGTTCCTGAAGTCCTAGCAGGTTCCTGTAGTCCCGAAAGGTTCCTGTAGTCCCCCGCAGGCTCCTATAGTCCCCACAGGTTCCTGAAGTCTCGACAGGTTCCTGCAGTCCCCGCAGGTTCCTGAAGTCTTGGCAGGTTCCTGAAGTCCCCGCAGGTTCCTGAAATCCCGGCAGGTTCCTGAAGTCCCCGCAGGTTCCTGAAGTCCCCGCAGGTTCCTGAAATCCCGGCAGGTTCCTGAAGTCCCCGCAGGTTCCTGAAGTCCCCGCAGGTTCCTGAAATCCCTGCAGGTTCCTTAAGTCCCTGCAGGTTCCTGAAGTCCCGGCAGGTTCCTGAAATCCCAGCAGGTTCCTGAAGTCCCGACAGGTTCCTGCAGTACTGGCAGGTTCCTGTAGTACCCCAGTAGGTTCATGTAGTCCCAGTAGGTTCCTGTAGTCCCAGTAGGTTCCTGTAGTCCCAGTAGGTTCCTGTAGTACCCCGGCAGGTACCTGTAGTCCCTATAGGTTCCTGAGGTCCCTGCAGGTTCCTGCAGTACCCAAGCAGCTTCCTGTAATCCCGACTGGTTCCTGTAGTCCTGACAGGTTCCTGATGTCCCGGCAGGTTCCTGTAGTCCCCGCAGGTTCCTGAAGACCCCGCAGGTTCCTGAAGTCCCAGCAGGTTCCTTAAGTCCTGAAAGATTCCTGTTGTCCCCACAGGTTCTTGCAGTCCCGACAGCTTTCTGTATCCCAGCAGGTTCCTGCAGTACTGGCAGATTCCTGAAGTCCCCACAGGTTCCTGAAATCCCGGCAGGTTCCTGAAATCCCGACAGGTTCCTGAAGTCACGGCAGGTTCCTGAAATCCCTGCAGGTTCCTGTAGTCCCGACAGGTTCCTGAAGTCCCTGCAGGTTCCTGAAGTCCCAGCAGGTTCCTGCAGTCCCTGCAGGTTCCTGAAGTCCCCGCAGGTTCCTGAAATCCCTGCAGGTTCTTTAAGTCCCTGCAGGTTCCTGAAGTCCCTGCAGGTTCCTGAAATCCCGGCAGGTTCCTGCAGTCCCTGCAGGTTCCTGAAATCCCCGCAGGTTCCTGAAGTCCCTGCAGGTTCCTGAAGTCCCTGCAGGTTCCTGAAGTCCCGGCAGGTTCCTGAAGTCCCGGCAGGTTCCTGAAATCCCGACAGGTTCCTGTAGTCCCCGCAGGTTCCTGAAATCCCCGCAGGTTCCTGAAGTCCCTGCAGATTCCTGAAGTCCCTGCAGGTTCCTGAAGTCCCGGCAGGTTCCTGTAGTCCCGACAGGTTCCTGTAGTCCCCGCAGGTTCTTGCAGTCCCAACAGCTTTCTGTATCCCAGCAGGTTCCTGCAGTCCCGGCAGGTTCCTGAAGTCCCTGCAGGTTCCTGAAATCCCGGCAGGTTCCTGAAGTCCCTGCAGGTTCCTGAAGTCACGGCAGGTTCCTGAAATCCCGGCAGGTTCCTGCAGTCCCCGCAGGTTCCTGAAGTCCCCGCAGGTTCCTGAAATCCCGGCAGGTTCCTGCAGTCCCTGCAGGTTCCTGAAGTCCCGGCAGGTTCCTGAAGTCCCTGCAGGTTCCTGAAGTCACGGCAGGTTCCTGAAATCCCGGCAGGTTCCTGAAATCCCGGCAGGTTCCTGAAGTCCCGGCAGGTTCCTGAAGTCCCTGCAGGTTCCTGAAATCCCTGCAGGTTCCTGAAGTCCCGGCAGGTTCCTGAAGTCACGGCAGGTTCCTGAAATCCCTGCAGGTTCCTGTAGTCCCTGCAGGTTCCTGAAGTCCCTGCAGGTTCCTGAAGTCCCTGCAGGTTCCTGAAGTCACGGCAGGTTCCTGAAATCCCTGCAGGTTCCTGAAATCCCTGCAGGTTCCTGAAGTCCCGGCAGGTTCCTGAAATCCCGGCAGGTTCCTGTAGTCCTCGCAGGTTCCTAAAGTCCCCGCAGGTTCCTAAAGTCCCCGCAGGTTCCTGAAGTCACGGCAGGTTCCTGAAGTCCCCGCAGGTTCCTGAAGTCACGGCAGGTTCCTGAAGTCCCGGCAGGTTCCTGAAGTCCCCGCAGGTTCCTGAAGTCCCGACAGGTTCCTGTAGTCCCCGCAGGTTCCTGAAGTCCCGGCAGTTCCTGTAGTCCCCGCAGGTTCATGAAGTCCCGGAAGGTTCACGAAGTCCTGGCAGGTTCCCTGCAGTACTGGCAGTTTCCTGCAGTTCCGACAGGTTCCTGATGTCCCGGCAGGTTCCTGTAGTCCCGGCAGGATCCTGTAGTTCCCGCAGGTTTCTGCAGTCCTGGCAGGTTCCTGAAGTCCTGGCAGGTTCCTGAAGTCCCGGCAGGTTCCTGAAATCCCGGCAGGTTCCTGAAATCCCGGCAGGTTCCTGAAATCCCGGCAGGTTCCTGAAGTCCCGGCAGGTTCCTGAAATCCCCGCAGGTTCCTGAAGTTCCGGCAGGTTCCTGAAATCCCCGCAGGTTCCTGAAGTCCTCACAGGTTCCTGAAATCCCGGCAGGTTCCTGAAGTCCCGGCAGGTTCCTGAAATCCCCGCAGGTTCCTGAAGTTCCGGCAGGTTCCTGAAATCCCCGCAGGTTCCCGAAGTCGCGGCAGGTTCCTGAAATCCCAGCAGGTTTCTTTAGTCCCAGCAGGTACCTGAAATCCCGGAAAGTTGCTGTAGTCCCCGCAGGTTCCTGAAGTCCCGACAGGTTCCTGAAGTCCCGACAGGTTCCTGTAGTCCCGACAGGTTCCTGTAGTCCCCGCAGGTTCCTGAAGTCCCGGCAGGTTCCTGAAGTCCCGACAGGTTCCTGTAGTCCCCGCAGGTTCCTGAAGTCCCGGCAGTTCCTGTAGTCCCCGCAGGTTCATGAAGTCCCGGAAGGTTCACGAAGTCCCGGCAGGTTCCCTGCAGTACTGGCAGATTCCTGCAGTTCCGACAGGTTCCTGATGTCCCGGCAGGTTCCTGTAGTCCCGGCAGGATCCTGTAGTCCCTGCAGGATCCTGTAGTTCCCGCAGGTTTCTGCAGTCCTGGCAGGTTCCTGAAGTCCTGGCAGGTTCCTGAAGTCCTCACAGGTTCCTGTAGTCCCGGAAGGTTTCTAAAGTGCGGGCAGGTTCCTGAAATCCCCGCAGGTTCCTGAAGTCCCGGCAGGTTCCTGAAATCCCCGCAGGTTCCTGAAGTTCCGGCAGGTTCCTGAAATCCCCGCAGGTTTCTTTAGTCCCGGCAGGTACCTGAAATCCCGGAAGGTTGCTGTAGTTCCCGCAGGTTCCTGAAGTCCCGACAGGTTCCTGTAGTCCCTGCAGGTTCCTGAAGTCCCGACAGGTTCCTGTAGTCCCGACAGGTTCCTGTAGTCCCCGCAGGTTCCTGAAGTCCCGGCAGGTTCCTGTAGTCCCGACAGGTTCCTGTAGTCCCGACAGGTTCCTGTAGTCCCCGCAGGTTCTTGCAGTCCCAACAGCTTTCTGTATCCCAGCAGGTTCCTGCAGTCCTGGCAGATTCCTGAAGTCCCCACAGGTTCCTGGAAATCCCGGCAGGTTCCTGAAGTCCCTGCAGGTTCCTGAAGTCCCGGCAGGTTCCTGAAGTCCCTGCAGGTTCCTGAAGTCCCCGCAGGTTCCTGAAATCCCTGCAGGTTCTTTAAGTCCCTGCAGGTTCCTGAAGTCCCTGCAGGTTCCTGAAATCCCGGAAGGTTGCTGTAGTCCCCGCAGGTTCCTGAAGTCCCAGCAGGTTTCTTTAGTCCCGGCAGGTACCTGAAATCCCGGAAGGTTGCTGTAGTCCCGACAGGTTCCTGTAGTCCCGGCAGGTTCCTGTAGTCCCGGCAGGATCCTGTAGTCCCTGCAGGATCCTGTAGTTCCCGCAGGTTTCTGCAGTCCTGGCAGGTTCCTGAAGTCCTGGCAGGTTCTTGAAGTCCTGGCAGGTTCCTGTCGTCCCCGCAGGTTCCTGAAGTCCCCGCAGGTTCATAAAGTCCCCGCAGGTTCATAAAGTCCCCGCAGGTTCATAAAGTCCCCGCAGGTTCCTGTAGTCCCGGCAGGTTCCTGTCGTCCCCGCAGGTTCATAAAGTCCCCGCAGGTTCCCGACCTCCCACAAGGTTCCACCCCAGCATGCAACAGGACCTGAACCAAGACCTGAACCAGAACCTGAACCAGGACCAGAACCAGGATCAGAAACAAAACCTGAACCAGCCCTAGAACCAGAACCAGTTTCTGATCAGGGGCCTCATGTACAAAGGGTTCGTACGCACAAAAACGTGGCGTACGATCATTTCCACGATAAAGTCGAGATGTATCAAGAATGGAGTGACCGTGGAAATGTGCGGTGCTTCACGTCAACTTCATGGCTGCGTACGAACGTTTCTACAGTTGCGGGGACTTTGGCGACACTCGGAGGCGACGCTGGAAACTGTTTTAAGAAATGAATGTGAAAACAACCATCCTCAGACTGACTGACGTGATCAGAAACATAAACAAACAGCCCTCATAAACAATTAACACCCGCAATTATGTGTGGATATAAAAGCGCAAAGTGGAGCAAAAAAGTCTTCTGTCCAGCATGGCTGCTTTAGCTGGAAGAAGACGTTGGACATAGTGCATATGTAGAGAGCGTGTATTCAGAGGCCGAGAAGATTTGTTGATTCCATGATAATTGGCTGTTTCAGCCGCTTTAGGTTTCCAGAGACAGCGCTGTGTACAGAGCTGAAGCCAGGCTGGGGGGGGGCAACACACCCAGCTGCGCCTCCACGCGCTCCGGCGAATAAATTCACTTATATGCTGATTCATTTATTAATGCACTTAATTTGTGAGAACGTCTATATGATGATCTGGGCAATCACTTATGTCAACACAGCAGGGGGGGGACTCGGCCGGTATGGCGATTTAACAGTAGCAGGTTGGTTACGTCTGAGTCCGGGGGATGAGGAAATCCCCGAGGCTGTGACGCAGGTGATGCGGGAGGAATTCCCTCCTGCACGTCCTCTTATGGTGATAGCCTGTGTCAGCTAATAAATCCAGTATTTACAGTGACATCAGACTGTGGGGGGGCGACATCAGGCTGTGAGTGTGTGTGTGTGTGTGGGGGGGGGGGTGACACACGTTTGTATACGTGTGTATAAACACACGTTTCACAAATATATTTTTATTTACCTTGAGACAAACCGGAGTCACCCGCGTGAACTCCCCCCACTTCTGGAAGAAGAAAAGCCGTCACGAGCAGCCGTCCTCCGATTCACATCCAACTTGAAATCAGACCACTTGCGGACTCTGACCGCATCACACACTCTCCCATTCACTTTTTTGTTGGAGTGTAATGTCGGACAACAGCGCGCTAAAGTGCACATTTTTGCGCATTTATACTTAAACAATCTGCCTCGTTTGTTCTCCGTGATTTTTCTTTTATTTTCATTCACTGTCATGCTCATATTTTGTATTTCTGATGGTGCAGAGAGGAGAATCTCCGCTGCAGATCTCATTTACATGTCATTTGCGTATTTATGTTGGGGGTGTGGACAGGGAGGCGTCAGGTACTCCAACATGTGGCTCAATTCCACGTTGATGGGATGTACAAAGGAAAAGTACTTGGATCCATGCGTGCGCACAGATTCATACATCTGAAAACTTTTGTGCGTATGACGTTTTCAGGATTTCGTCGTACGCCGAGTTTCAGGAGGAAATCCACGCAACTCTTTGTACATGAGGCCCCAGGTCTTCTGCTGAGACTGAGTCAGGATATGGACCAGAACCAGAATCCGGTCTAACTAAAAACCTGAGGATCCTGAAACCCTCAGCCAGGCCAAGGTCAGAACTGGATCACAAGGAAAACCCTGGACCAGGTTCAGAACCAGAACCTGAACTAGGACCTGAACCAGAACCAGAACAAGAACCTGAGCCAGAACCTGAAACAGGACCAGAACCTCAACCAGGACCTGAACCAGAACCTGAAACAGGACCAGAACCTGGATATGAACCAGACCTAGAACCAGAACCAGGACCAGAACCTGAACCAGGACCTGGACGAGAAACAGAACAAGGTCAGAACCAGGACTAGACCCTGAACCAGAACTAGAACGAGAATCAGAAACAGGAGCAGAACTAATCCTTAACCAGACCCAAAACCAGGACCTGAATCAGAACCAGGACCAGAACAAGTTTCTGATCAGGTTTTGTGCTGAGACTGAGTCAGAATCTGGACCAGAACCAGAATCCGGTCTAACTAAAAACCTGAGGATCCTGAAACCCTCAGACAGGCCAAGGTCAGAACTGGATCACAAGGAAAACCCCGGACATGGACCGGGACCGGGTCCAGACAGGTGAACCGGGTCGTACCTGTGTGCGCAGCGGCTCTCCTCGTTCCAGGACGCTGAGGACCGGGATCTCCAGGACCGAGGACAGGAGGTCCAGATGCAGGAGCTCGTCCCGGTTCTGGGGGAAGGCGAGGACGGCGTGGACTCCGTGGACCACCACGCCCTGACACACGCACCGGAGCAGCGAGTCCGGGTCCGCCGCGACCAGCTGCCGGGACACCAGTTCCAGACTCAGGTTGTAGCTGGCACGGTCCGGGTCCGGGTCCGGGTCCGGGTCTCGGCTCAGCGCGGCCACCGCGCGCTTCAGCGCCGCCTGGACCTGAATGCGAGCCGCACGTTGCGCCGGCACGAGCGCGCCGACGCGCAGCGTGTGTCCGATCTGGCCCAGGAGGCGGCAGGGGGGCGCAAGGAGGCGGCAGGGGGGCGCAAGGAGGCGGCAGGGGGGCGAGAGGAGGACCTGGACGGTCCAGACCAGGAGGAACCAGGAGGTGAACGACATCCCGCCGCGCTGTCAGCACTGCTCTGCCGCTCCTGCTGCGCGGCGGGGGGTGGGGGGTGGGGGTGGGGGGGGTTGTCAGGAGGAGGAGAAAGTGAGGAAGGAGAGAGAGAAGGAGGTGAAGGGAAGAGGAGGGGAGGGGGGGGGGGGGGGGGCAAAGTTTTTCTCAATCTCATCAGATGAACATGACCTGATCTGTCTCCATCGGTCTCTGTCCTCATGTCTGTCTCTGTCTGTCTCTGTCCTCATGTCTGTCTCCATCGGTCTCTGTCCTCATCGGTCTCTGTCCTCATGTCTTCCTCCGTCTGTGTCTGTCTCCAGCTGTCTCTGTCCTCATGTCTGTCTCCATCTGTCTCCGTCCTCACGTCTGTCTCCGTCTGTCTCTGTCCTCATGTCTGTCTCCGTCTGTCTCTGTCCTCATGTCTGTCTCCGTCTGTCTCTGTCCTCATGTCTGTCTCCGTCTGTCTCTGTCCTCATGTCTGTCTCCGTCGGTCTCTGTCCTCATGTCTTCCTCCGTCTGTGTCTGTCCCCAGGTCTGTCTCCGTCTGTCTCTGTCCTCATGTCTGTCTCCGTCCTCACGTCTGTCTCCGTCTGTCTCTGTCCTCATGTCTGTCTCCGTCTGTCTCTGTATACGAGGGTTTCTGAGGAGAATCGTTTTGACCTGATTCGTCTCCCTGAACATCAAAGCTGCTGTTATGTAACTGCGACAGCAGCAGGAAATATTCTGATCCTCAGAAACCAGCTGCTGTCATCGTCCTGGAGACCCGGGTCAGCTGGTCCTGGAGTCCCGGGTCAGCTGGTCCTGAAGAACAGGGTCAGCTGGTCCTGGAGACTCAGACTGGAACATGGACTGTTTCCAGACCTCCTTGTCTCTGTGTTTTTATGGGGACATTCTGTGGAGGGACGGCAGGCGGATTCTGGCATGTTTACGTGTTTGTTTATTGATTTACTCTCCCTGAAATGAAAACGTTGCAGATGAAACCTCAAACATTCCAGATCTGTATTCTGGCTCCTTTTCCAGAAACTTGACACATGCAAGACGTGGGGACAAGGGTCCATCGTTGTCTCGGTGGACGTGGAACATGCGTCCTGCGTGGTCGTTGGTTTACGTCCACAGACGTAAAACTGGTATCTGGGACCAGATACGGGACTCAGTTCTCATCCGTTTAGATGTGACATCACCGTAGAAAGACCACCGCACCTGTTTCCGTCACAGAAACGGATCCAGACCAGATCCTGGACTTCGGTTTGGTCTTCATTCGTGTTGCTACTCAGCTTTCACACTTTTTTACGTAGACAGGTGGTCCGGGTGAGGTGGGGGATATGTCCCAGATTGACCTAGTCCAGATCTGTTCAGACCTGGTCCCGGTCACCTGATCCAGATCTGGGAGGACGAAGTCACCGGGTTTATCCATCATCCATCCAAAGTCAACGTATTGTCTAAACTATAAGATAGAAATATAAAAATGCAGGAATCTGCTGAGTAAACCCAGAAATCTGAACACGAAACCAAAGTTTAAATCTGCTGCAGCAGGATGAGGTGCAGACTCCGTACCACACGGTGATGCTGCAGCAGGATGAGGTGCAGACTCCGTACCACACGGTGATACTGCAGCAGGATGAGGTGCAGACTCCGTACCACACGGTGATGCTGCAGCAGGATGAGGTGCAGACTCCGTACCACACGGTGATACTGCAGCAGGATGAGGGTCAGACTCTGTACCACACGGTGATGCTGCAGCAGGATGAGGTGATGCTGCAGCAGGATGAGGTGCAGACTCCGTACCACACGGTGATGCTGCAGCAGGATGAGGTACAGACTCCGTACCACACGGTGATACTGCAGCAGGATGAGGTGCAGACTCCGTACCACACGGTGATGCTGCAGCAGGATGAGGTGCAGACTCCGTACCACACGGTGATGCTGCAGCAGGATGAGGTGCAGACTCCGTACCACACGGTGATGCTGCAGCAGGATGAGGTGCAGACTCTGTACCACACGGTGATACTGCAGCAGGATGAGGTGCAGACTCCGTACCACACGGTGATGCTGCAGCAGGATGAGGTGCAGACTCCGTACCACACGGTGATACTGCAGCAGGATGAGGTGCAGACTCCGTACCACACGGTGATGCTGCAGCAGGATGAGGTGCAGACTCCGTACCACACGGTGATGCTGCAGCAGGATGAGGTGCAGACTCCGTACCACACGGTGATGCTGCAGCAGGATGAGGTGCAGACTCCGTACCACACGGTGATGCTGCAGCAGGATGAGGTGATGCTGCAGCAGGATGAGGTGCAGACTCCGTACCACACGGTGATGCTGCAGCAGGATGAGGTACAGACTCCGTACCACACGGTGATGCTGCAGCAGGATGAGGTGCAGACTCCGTACCACACGGTGATACTGCAGCAGGATGAGGTAATGCTGCAGCAGGATGAGGTGCAGACTCCGTACCACACGGTGATGCTGCAGCAGGATGAGGTGCAGACTCCGTACCACACGGTGATGCTGCAGCAGGATGAGGTGCAGACTCCGTACCACACGGTGATGCTGCAGCAGGATGAGGTGATGCTGCAGCAGGATGAGATGCAGACTCCGTACCACACGGTGATGCTGCAGCAGGATGAGGTGCAGACTCCGTACCACACGGTGATGCTGCAGCAGGATGAGGTGCAGACTCCGTACCACACGGTGATGCTGCAGCAGGATGAGGTGCAGACTCCGTACCACACGGTGATACTGCAGCAGGATGAGGCGCAGACTCCGTACCACACGGTGATGCTGCAGCAGGATGAGGTGATACTGCAGCAGGATGAGGTGATGCTGCAGCAGGATGAGGTGCAGACTCCGTACCACACGGTGATGCTGCAGCAGGATGAGGTACAGACTCCGTACCACACGGTGATGCTGCAGCAGGATGAGGTGCAGACTCCGTACCACACGGTGATACTGCAGCAGGATGAGGTGCAGACTCCGTACCATACGGTGATACTGCAGCAGGATGAGGTAATGCTGCAGCAGGATGAGGTGCAGACTCCGTACCACACGGTGATACTGCAGCAGGATGAGGTAATGCTGCAGCAGGATGAGGTGCAGACTCCGTACCACACGGTGATACTGCAGCAGGATGAGGTAATGCTGCAGCAGGATGAGATGCAGACTCCGTACCACACGGTGATGCTGCAGCAGGATGAGGTACAGACTCCGTACCACACGGTGATGCTGCAGCAGGATGAGGTGCAGACTCCGTACCACACGGTGATGCTGCAGCAGGATGAGGTGATGCTGCAGCAGGATGAGATGCAGACTCCGTACCACACGGTGATGCTGCAGCAGGATGAGGTGCAGACTCCGTACCACACGGTGATGCTGCAGCAGGATGAGGTGCAGACTCCGTACCACACGGTGATACTGCAGCAGGATGAGGCGCAGACTCCGTACCACACGGTGATGCTGCAGCAGGATGAGGTGATACTGCAGCAGGATGAGGTGATGCTGCAGCAGGATGAGGTGCAGACTCCGTACCACACGGTGATGCTGCAGCAGGATGAGGTGCAGACTCCGTACCACACGGTGATGCTGCAGCAGGATGAGGTACAGACTCCGTACCACACGGTGATACTGCAGCAGGATGAGGTGATGCTGCAGCAGGATGAGGTACAGACTCCGTACCACACGGTGATACTGCAGCAGGATGAGGTGATACTGCAGCAGGATGAGGTGATGCTGCAGCAGGATGAGGTGCAGACTCCGTACCACACGGTGATGCTGCAGCAGGATGAGGTGATGCTGCAGCAGGATGAGGTGCAGACTCCGTACCACACGGTGATGCTGCAGCAGGATGAGGTGATGCTGCAGCAGGATGAGGTGCAGACTCCGTACCACACGGTGATGCTGCAGCAGGATGAGGTGATGCTGCAGCAGGATGAGGTGCAGACTCCGTACCACACGGTGATGCTGCAGCAGGATGAGGTGCAGACTCCGTACCACACGGTGATGCTGCAGCAGGATGAGGTAATGCTGCAGCAGGATGAGGTGCAGACTCCGTACCACACGGTGATGCTGCAGCAGGATGAGGTGCAGACTCCGTACCACACGGTGATGCTGCAGCAGGATGAGGTGCAGACTCCGTATCACACGGTGATGCTGCAGCAGGATGAGGTGCAGACTCCGTACCACACGGTGATACTGCAGCAGGATGAGGTACAGACTCCGTACCACACGGTGATGCTGCAGCAGGATGAGATGCAGACTCCGTACCACACGGTGATGCTGCAGCAGGATGAGGTGCAGACTCCGTACCACACGGTGATGCTGCAGCAGGATGAGGTGCAGACTCCGTACCACACGGTGATGCTGCAGCAGGATGAGGTGCAGACTCCGTACCACACGGTGATACTGCAGCAGGATGAGGTACAGACTCCGTACCACACGGTGATACTGCAGCAGGATGAGGTACAGACTCCGTACCACATGGTGATGCTGCAGCAGGATGAGGTGCAGACTCCGTACCACACGGTGATGCTGCAGCAGGATGAGGTGCAGACTCTGTACCACACGGTGATGCTGCAGCAGGATGAAGTGCAGACTCCGTACCACACGGTGATGCTGCAGCAGGATGAGGTGCAGACTCCGTACCACACGGTGATGCTGCAGCAGGATGAGGTGATGCTGCAGCAGGATGAGGTGCAGACTCCGTACCACACGGTGATACTGCAGCAGGATGAGGTGATGCTGCAGCAGGATGAGGTACAGACTCCGTACCACACGGTGATGCTGCAGCAGGATGAGGTGCAGACTCCGTACCACACGGTGATACTGCAGCAGGATGAGGTGCAGACTCCGTACCACACGGTGATGCTGCAGCAGGATGAGGTGCAGACTCCGTACCACACGGTGATACTGCAGCAGGATGAGGTGATGCTGCAGCAGGATGAGGTACAGACTCCGTACCACACGGTGATGCTGCAGCAGGATGAGGTGCAGACTCCGTACCACACGGTGATACTGCAGCAGGATGAGGTGCAGACTCCGTACCACACGGTGATGCTGCAGCAGGATGAGGTGCAGACTCCGTACCACACGGTGATGCTGCAGCAGGATGAGGTGCAGACTCCGTACCACACGGTGATGCTGCAGCAGGATGAGGTGCAGACTCCGTACCACACGGTGATGCTGCAGCAGGATGAGGTGCAGACTCCGTACCACACGGTGATGCTGCAGCAGGATGAGGTGCAGACTCCGTACCACACGGTGATACTGCAGCAGGATGAGGTGCAGACTCCGTACCACACGGTGATGCTGCAGCAGGATGAGGTACAGACTCCGTACCACACGGTGATGCTGCAGCAGGATGAGGTGATGCTGCAGCAGGATGAGGTGCAGACTCCGTACCACACGGTGATACTGCAGCAGGATGAGGTAATGCTGCAGCAGGATGAGGTGCAGACTCCGTACCACACGGTGATGCTGCAGCAGGATGAGGTGCAGACTCCGTACCACACGGTGATGCTGCAGCAGGATGAGGTGCAGACTCCGTACCACACGGTGACGCTGCAGCAGGATGAGGTGAAGACTCCGTACCACACGGTGATGCTGCAGCAGGATGAGGTGCAGACTCCGTACCACACGGTGATGCTGCAGCAGGATGAGGTGCAGACTCTGTACCACACGGTGATACTGCAGCAGGATGAGGTACAGACTCCGTACCACACGGTGATGCTGCAGCAGGATGAGGTGCAGACTCCGTACCACACGGTGATGCTGCAGCAGGATGAGGTGCAGACTCCGTACCACACGGTGATGCTGCAGCAGGATGAGGTGCAGACTCCGTACCACACGGTGATACTGCAGCAGGATGAGATGCAGACTCCGTACCACACGGTGATACTGCAGCAGGATGAGGTGCAGACTCCGTACCACACGGTGACGCTGCAGCAGGATGAGGTGCAGACTCCGTACCACACGGTGATACTGCAGCAGGATGAGGTGCAGACTCCGTACCACACGGTGATACTGCAGCAGGATGAGATGCAGACTCCGTACCACACGGTGACGCTGCAGCAGGATGAGGTGCAGACTCCGTACCACACGGTGATTCTGCAGCAGGATGAGGTGCAGACTCCGTACCACACGGTGATGCTGCAGCAGGATGAGGTGCAGACTCCGTACCACACGGTGATACTGCAGCAGGATGAGGTGATGCTGCAGCAGGATGAGGTGCAGACTCCGTACCACACGGTGATGCTGCAGCAGGATGAGGTGCAGACTCCGTACCGCACGGTGATGCTGCAGCAGGATGAGGTGCAGACTCCGTACCACACGGTGATGCTGCAGCAGGATGAGGTGCAGACTCCGTACCGCACGGTGATGCTGCAGCAGGATGAGGTGCAGACTCCGTACCACACGGTGATGCTGCAGCAGGATGAGGTGCAGACTCCGTACCACACGGTGATACTGCAGCAGGATGAGGTGCAGACTCCGTACCGCACGGTGATGCTGCAGCAGGATGAGGTGCAGACTCCGTACCACACGGTGATGCTGCAGCAGGATGAGGTGCAGACTCCGTACCACACGGTGATGCTGCAGCAGGATGAGGTGCAGACTCCGTACCACACGGTGATACTGCAGCAGGATGAGGTGCAGACTCCGTACCACACGGTGATGCTGCAGCAGGATGAGGTGCAGACTCCGTACCACACGGTGATACTGCAGCAGGATGAGGTGCAGACTCTGTACCACACGGTGATACTGCAGCAGGATGAGGTGCAGACTCCGTACCACACGGTGATACTGCAGCAGGATGAGGTGCAGACTCTGTACCACACGGTGATGCTGCAGCAGGATGAGGTACAGACTCCGTACCACACGGTGATGCTGCAGCAGGATGAGGTGCAGCAGCAGGATGAGGTGCAGACTCCGTACCACACGGTGATACTGCAGCAGGATGAGGTGCAGACTCCGTACCACACGGTGATGCTGCAGCAGGATGAGGTACAGACTCCGTACCACACGGTGATACTGCAGCAGGATGAGGTGCAGACTCCGTACCACACGGTGATACTGCAGCAGGATGAGGTGCAGACTCCGTACCACACGGTGATACTGCAGCAGGATGAGGTGCAGACTCCGTACCACACGGTGATGCTGCAGCAGGATGAGGTGCAGACTCCGTACCACACGGTGATACTGCAGCAGGATGAGGCGCAGACTCCGTACCACACGGTGATGCTGCAGAAGGATGAGGTGCAGACTCCGTACCACACGGTGATGCTGCAGAAGGATGAGGTGCAGACTCCGTACCACACGGTGACGCTGCAGCAGGATGAGGTGCAGACTCCGTACCACACGGTGACGCTGCAGCAGGATGAGGTGCAGACTCCGTACCACACGGTGATTCTGCAGCAGGATGAGGTGCAGACTCTGTACCACACGGTGATACTGCAGCAGGATGAGGTGCAGACTCCGTACCACACGGTGATGCTGCAGCAGGATGAGGTGCAGACTCCGTACCACACGGTGATACTGCAGCAGGATGAGGTGCAGACTCCGTACCACACGGTGATGCTGCAGCAGGATGAGGTGCAGACTCCGTACCACACGGTGATGCTGCAGCAGGATGAGGTGCAGACTCCGTACCACACGGTGATGCTGCAGCAGGATGAGGTGCAGACTCCGTACCACACGGTGATGCTGCAGCAGGATGAGGTGCAGACTCCGTACCACACGGTGATACTGCAGCAGGATGAGGTGCAGACTCCGTACCACACGGTGATGCTGCAGCAGGATGAGGTGCAGACTCCGTACCACACGGTGATGCTGCAGCAGGATGAGGTGCAGCAGCAGGATGAGGTGCAGACTCCGTACCACACGGTGATGCTGCAGCAGGATGAGGCGCAGACTCCGTACCACACGGTGATGCTGCAGCAGGATGAGGTGCAGACTCCGTACCACACGGTGATACTGCAGCAGGATGAGGTGCAGACTCTGTACCACACGGTGATGCTGCAGCAGGATGAGGTGCAGACTCCGTACCACACGGTGATGCTGCAGCAGGATGAGGTGCAGACTCCGTACCACATGGTGATGCTGCAGCAGGATGAGGTACAGACTCCGTACCACATGGTGATGCTGCAGCAGGATGAGGTACAGACTCCGTACCACACGGTGATACTGCAGCAGGATGAGGTGCAGACTCCGTACCATACGGTGATACTGCAGCAGGATGAGGTGATGTTGCAGCAGGATGAGGTGCAGACTCCGTACCACACGGTGATACTGCAGCAGGATGAGGTGCAGACTCCGTACCACACGGTGACACTGCAGCAGGATGAGGTGCAGACTCCGTACCACACGGTGATACTGCAGCAGGATGAGGTGCAGACTCCGTACCACACGGTGATACTGCAGCAGGATGAGGTGCAGACTCCGTACCACACGGTGATACTGCAGCAGGATGAGGTGCAGACTCCGTACCACACGGTGATACTGCAGCAGGATGAGGTGATACTGCAGCAGGATGAGGTGCAGACTCCGTACCACACGGTGATGCTGCAGCAGGATGAGGTGCAGACTCCGTACCACACGGTGATACTGCAGCAGGATGAGGTGCAGACTCCGTACCACACGGTGATGCTGCAGCAGGATGAGGTGCAGACTCCGTACCACACGGTGATGCTGCAGAAGGATGAGGTGCAGCAGCAGGATGAGGTGCAGACTCCGTACCACACGGTGATGCTGCAGCAGGATGAGGTGCAGACTCCGTACCACACGGTGATACTGCAGCAGGATGAGGTGCAGACTCCGTACCACACGGTGATACTGCAGCAGGATGAGGTGCAGACTCTGTACCACACGGTGATGCTGCAGCAGGATGAGGTGCAGACTCCGTACCACACGGTGATGCTGCAGCAGGATGAGGTGCAGACTCCGTACCACATGGTGATGCTGCAGCAGGATGAGGTACAGACTCCGTACCACATGGTGATGCTGCAGCAGGATGAGGTACAGACTCCGTACCACACGGTGATACTGCAGCAGGATGAGGTGCAGACTCCGTACCATACGGTGATGCTGCAGCAGGATGAGGTGATGTTGCAGCAGGATGAGGTGCAGACTCCGTACCACACGGTGATACTGCAGCAGGATGAGGTGCAGACTCCGTACCACACGGTGATACTGCAGCAGGATGAGGTGATGCTGCAGCAGGATGAGGTGCAGACTCCGTACCACACGGTGATGCTGCAGCAGGATGAGGTACAGACTCCGTACCACACGGTGATGCTGCAGCAGGATGAGGTGCAGACTCCGTACCACACGGTGACACTGCAGCAGGATGAGGTGCAGACTCCGTACCACACGGTGATACTGCAGCAGGATGAGGTGCAGACTCCGTACCACACGGTGATACTGCAGCAGGATGAGGTGCAGACTCCGTACCACACGGTGATACTGCAGCAGGATGAGGTGCAGACTCCGTACCACACGGTGATACTGCAGCAGGATGAGGTGATACTGCAGCAGGATGAGGTGCAGACTCCGTACCACACGGTGATGCTGCAGCAGGATGAGGTGCAGACTCCGTACCACACGGTGATGCTGCAGCAGGATGAGGTGCAGACTCCGTACCACACGGTGATACTGCAGCAGGATGAGGTGATGCTGCAGCAGGATGAGGTACAGACTCCGTACCACACGGTGATGCTGCTGGTCAGGATGCTCTCCATGGTGCCCCTGTGGAAGCAGTGCATGATGGGGGGCGGTTTCTGCAGGAAGTAGAGTCTCTGTTGGGCTTTCTTGGCCTGGGACGTGGTGTTGGTGTCCCAGGACAGGTCTTTGGAGATGTGGACACCCAGGAACTTGGTGCTGCATAGCTCCACCTCAGCACCGTTGATGATCAGTGGAGCTGCTGGACAGACCCTCTCCTGAAGTCCAGCACCATCTCCTTCATCTTCTCCACGTTCAGATGGAGACGTTGTCCTTGCACCACGTGAGCAGGCGGATCACCTCACTGCTGTAGTTTGTCTCATCGTTGATCAGACCCACCGCGGTCGTGTCGTCTGCAAATTTAATGAAGAGGTTGGATCTGAATGTTGGAGTGCAGTCGTGGGTCAGCAGAGTGAAGAGGGAGGGGGCTCAGCACGTATCCTTGGGGGCCCCCGTGTTCAGTGTGTTGGTGCTGGAGGTGTTGCTGCCGACCCGAACTGCCTGTGGTGTCCCTGTCAGGAAGTCCAGCAGCCAGTTGCAGAGGGAGGTGTTGGACCAGTTTGACGATGAGCTGCTGGGGGGGGAGGGGGGGGGGGGGGGTTGAATGATGAGCTGAAGTCCATGAACAGCATTCTGACATGTGAGTCCTTGGTCTCCAGGTGGGGGGCTGAGTGGAGGGCGGTGGAGATGGCATTATCGGTCAAGCGGTTGGACCGATATGCAAACTAGGGGTCCAAAGTCAGGAGGGGGGGACCTGATGTGGTGCATGGCGAGCCCATGGAAACACTTCATAATGATGGGGGTGAGTGCGACGGGGCGGTAGTCGTTGTGGCAGGTGGGGGGACGACTTCGTTACTGGGATGATGGTGGGGGCTTTCCTGGCGTTGATCCTCCTGAGTGTTCTCCTCACGCTGTCTGAGTGCTGTCGTCTGCCTCAACGCAAGCAAAGAAGTTGTTCAGCTGGTTCAGCAGGGAGGGGGAGTTGTTGCAGGTCTGTGGGAGGGCTTTTAGTCCATGATGGTCTGGATGCCCCCCCACAGGTTCCTGGAGTCTCTGCTGTCCCTGAAGCGGTTGGCGATCCTCCTGGAGTGCTGTCTCTTGGCCTCTTTGATCCCCCATGACAGGTTTGCCCTGGCTGTCCTCAGCCCCCCCCCCCGCATCGTCCACACACCTTTGTAGGGGGGGGGCTTTGTAGGCTCCCTTCTGAGTGGTGTAAACATTGTCCAGGATGTTGCTACTTCTTGTAGGAAAGCTGACAGGTCCATGTAAATGTGGAAACACACTCTTGGGGGTGGCATGGTTGAAGCCCCCAGCCAGGATGAGGAAGGCATCGGGGGGGCTGTTAGCTGCTCACTGATGAGCTGGTGGAGTTCGTTCGGTGCCTCACTCCTGTTGTCGGTGGAGCTGGGAGGGATGTAGACGGCTGCTAGCAGGATAGCAGAACATTTCCTGGGGAGGTAGAATGATGATCATTCACTCCCCCAGTGGTGAACAGTGTCTGCAATCCAGCACAGCATCGCGGCACCAGGCATCGTTAATGTAAACACACAGTCCCCTGCCGTGAGTACCCCCCATCCCCACCAACGAGCGCTCTGTCTGCCCGTAAGCATGTTAGCATGTTCCATCCATCAATTAATTCATGTTGAAAAAAGTCACACTGATGCAGGAAGTTCTCCAAAAACAAGTTTATTTAGAAAACAACATGTTTATGTTTGTGTTTGTGTTCATGTTTGTGTTCATGTTCATGTTCATGTTTATGTTTGTGTTCATGTGGGTTTGGTGAGCAGCTGCGTGGAGAACTCGTACAAATCTTTATTGACTTTCTTCAGAGTCTGAACTTCTTCTTCCAGCTCTGCAATCCGAACCTTTGTGTTGTCCCCGTCGCCAAACACCGACTGCAAAAAACAAACAGACATAAGACGTTGGACAGTTGTGGCTCAGATCTCAGTACATAAACAAGATCTCCTGTTGCAGGGGACCAGAATCAACCCGCCACCTCAGTGTGGACCAGGCCAGACCCAGCAGTCTCCAGGGTGACCGGATGCCTCACAGCCAATCATAGCTGCTGGCGTCCTACCCGGAGTTGATGCCAAGGTGTCACGGCTCTGGGCCGTGTGATTTGTTGTTGTTTGGGGTGGGTCCTGTTGCTTGTGTGTTTGTTACTGCTCTGTATGTTTTTCCTGTTTAGGACCGATTCCACGCCCCGCATTAATCAGTGGGGTTTAAAAGCTGGTGTGTGTGGCCGCTAGGCTGCCTCGTCTCAGGCTGTGTCGGCCTGCATGGATCCTTCACACCTTCATCACTCATCCACATCGCACCCACTTACTTAAATAAATGCTGTTAAAGCGTTAAGTTTGGTGTCGTCTCCCCTCTCTTTGTTGCCATCCCTGAGCCCGATGGTAACAAATGGGGGCTCGTCCGGGATTTTTGCGTGCGGCAGGTGTTTGGTAAGGCTCTGTGGTTTGTTTGGTTAAGTTTGGTTGAGTTTGGCCGCAGTGTTTACCGTGATTCTTTGTATGAGCGCGTTGTGTATTTTATGAATGAGGCTGTTCACGCGTTTGATTCTTGCAGTGTTGTTTTTGGCAGCTATCTGAGTTTTAGTCTTAGTCTTTCTGACGAAAATGCTTATTAGTTTTAGTCATATTTTAGTCATTTCTGTATCTGATGGTTTTAGTCTAGTTTTAGTCGACGAAATTAAAAAACGTTTTAGTCTAGTTTTTGTCAGGTAGGCTATATTTTTTTAAAAAGCAAAGAAAAACTGGCCACTAACTGGCCACCATGCTGCCGGTTACATGTGAGCAAATAGGTTTGTATATGAAAACAGAAAGAAACACTATGTTCCATTGCAAGTGAAGACAGCAGTTAATGGTGAGGGGAGTGCATTGTGTTGTCTTGTATTATAATCATGTGGCACCTGAAAGTTTAATTTTGTTGTTTTATTATATTGTGTATCTTTTCTTTACCTGCCAAGGGGACTGCTGATGCTAATTAGCTTACTAATGACAATCCAACATGTTGCTATGTTCATTAATATGTACTGTCCCTGTCAAATAAAAAAGTTTGAAGATAGAATAAATTTTAAAGCTTCTCATAAAAGTACTGAATGCAAAAAAGTTTTTGACACACAAACCATCAATTTATTGCAAAATTAAGGTAAAATATAGGGCTGCAAATATCTTAAATTACAAACCATTTGGGAGTCGAAACAGTCGGCTCCTTAGGAACCGACTCAAAAGAGCCGACTCTTTGGGAACCGACTCAAAAGAGCCGGCTCTTTGGGAACCGACTCAAAAGAGCCGGCTCTTTGGGAACCGACTCAAAAGAACCGGCTCTTTGGGAACCGACTCAAAAGAGCCAGCTCTTTGGGAACCGAATCAAAAAGGCCGGCTCTTTAGGAACCGACTCAAAAGAGCCGACTCTTTGGGAACCGACTCAAAAGAGCCAACTCTTTGGGAACCGAATCAAAAAGGCCGGCTCTTTAGGAACCGACTCAAAAGAGCCGGCTCTTTGGGAACCGACTCAAAAGAGCCGGCTCTTTAGGAACCGACTCAAAAGAGCCGGCTCTTTGGGAACCGACTCAAAAGAGCCGGCTCTAACCCTAACCCCTATTGTACTGAGTTGTGTAAGGATTGGGAGGAGGGTGTGCTGTGGTTACTCTTAGCAGCTAGAGAGGTTTGTCAGGAGAGTACTGGATTCAGTCCCAATGAGTTGGTTTTTGGCCATAAAGTCTGTGGTCCCTTAACTCTACTCCATGACAGGTGGGCTGCCGATGAACCTCCTTGTAATTTGTTGGACTATGTCAATGGTTTTCGTCATCGCCTCTACATGACAGGACATTTGGCTACACAGAGATTGGCAAGCACTCAGAGCAAAATGAAGCGCTTGTATGACAGGCATCCTGAGAAGCGGCAGTTCAGTGAGGGAGATCAAGTTCTAGCCTTGTTACCGGTTGTGGGGTCCCCGTTTCAGGCTAAATATCATGGTCCCTACACTGTTACGAAACGGCTCTCGGATCTAAACTACTTGATTGTGACCCCTGATAGGAAGAAGAGCCAGCAACTATGCCATATCAACCTTCTCAAATCCTATTTTGTGAGGGCGTCTTTGCCGTGTCAGTCTGATCCTTCTGTTGAGAGCTCTGCCTGTGCCATGCCTCTGTCCTCCTTGGATGAGGGGGTGGGCGTGGTGACACCGGATGACACTGTGCTTTGTGGTTGTCTGAAGAATTCAGAAACCTTGGGAAAACTGCATTTGTTGCTTTGTCATTTGCCGAGTGAAAAGTCTGTGCAGTTGGCCGAAACTGATCAGAGGTTACCCATCATTGTTTGGTGACATACCTTCTAGGACCAACTTAATCACACATGATATTGATGTGGGCGATTCAAAACCCATCTGCCAGAGATTTTTTCGTGCCTCTAGCGAGAAACAGAAGGTCATTGATAAGGAAGTGATGTACATGCTTGATAACAATCTGGCTGCTCCCTCTGCTTCCAGCTGGGCGTCGCTGTGCTTGATTGTGCAGAAGCCAGACAAGCCACCTCGCATGTGTACGGACTTCCGTAAAGTGAATGCGGTTACAAAACCTGATTCGTTTCCACTGCCACGCATCGAGGACTGTGTCGATCAAGTCGGAGGTGCCAAGTTCGTGAGTAAACTGGACCTACTTAAAGGTTATTGGCAGGTGCCTTTAACCCAGAGAGCCCAGGAAATTTCAGCATTTATTACACCTTCCGGGCTGTTCTCGTACACTGTCATGGGTTTTGGTTTAAGAAACGCCCCTGCAACGTTTCAGCGTTTGATGAATCGCGTTGTAACTGGTCTGAAGGGTTGTGCCGTTTATTTAGACGATGTTGTTGTGTACAGTGACACTTGGGATGACCACTTAAGTCAGCTTCGTGCCTTGTTTGACCGTTTAGCTCAAGGTAATCTAACTTTAAACCTGGCTAAATGTGATTTTGCTAAGGCCACAGTTACTTATTTGGGTAAGGTGGTTGGGCAGGGTCAAGTTAAGCCTGTGCTGGCTAAAGTTACGGCAGTTTCTCAGTTCCCTGTCCCGTCCACCAACAAAGAGCTCATGAGATTTTTGGGTCTTGTGGGTTACTATCGGTGTTTCTGTCGCAACTTTTCAAGTGTTGTTGCGCCTTTAACTGACTTGCTTAAGTCCAAGTCTAAGTTCATTTGGTCCGAGTTATGTCAGCAAGCTTTTGACGAAGTTAAAACCCTTCTCTGTTCAGCCCATGTTGCTCGCTCCACGGTTCGATCAGCCATTTAAGCTGCATGTTGATGCCAGCCATGTGGGAGATGGAGCTGTGCTTTTACAGACTGATGAGCAGGGTGTTGACCGTCCTGTGAGCTTCTTCTCTAAGAAGTTCAACTCTTACCAACTGAACTTTTCAGTTATAGAGAAGGAGGCGCTTGCTCTTATTCTCCCTTCTCCTCCTCTTAAATTGCTCCTAGGCGCCACGGTTGCTGAGGTTGGTGTTGGTGGACTGGGCAGTTGGTGTTGGACTACTCTGGGCTGGACATCATCTTGTGTGTGGGGTACTGCTACCATTGTTCTGGACTTTTGAGGGCCCTGTAAGGGTCCTTTTTTTTGTGGAGGGGGGTGTCACGGCTCTGGGCCATGTGATTTGTTGTTGTTTGGGGTGGGTCCTGTTGCTTGTGTGTTTGTTACTGCTCTGTATGTTTTTCCTGTTTAGGACCGATTCCACGCCCCACTCCTCTGGCTTGTTTGCGGCTCCGCCCGCATTAATTAGTGGGGTTTAAAAGCTGGTGTGTGTGGCCGCTAGGCAGCCTCGTCTCTCTTTGGGTCGGACCCAGAAAAGGTTCTGTGCTTCTAGAAACGCTTCAGTTTGCTGTCAGTCATCAAGTTTGCCAAACAAATCCAGCTGTGGCCGCCAAAGGAAAAACACCCGCTGAGAAATCTTCAACTGATGGAAGATCAGAGGGGACGAGTTAGATGGATTAGGACCAGAGCACAGCTGGATTAGAACTGGAGCTGAGCCGGAATAGAACCAGAGCTGAGCTGGATTAGAACCGGAGCTGAGCCTGTATAGATCCGGAGCTACGCCAGATTAGAACCAAAACTGAGCAGGATTAGAACCATAGCTGAGCTGGAATAGAACCAGAGCTGAGCCGGATTAGATCCGGAGATGAGCAGGATGAGAACCGAAGCTGAGCCGGATTAGATCCGGAGATGAGCAGGATGAGAACCG
Source organism: Atherinomorus stipes (assembly GCA_023101725.1). Classification (NCBI taxonomy): domain Eukaryota; kingdom Metazoa; phylum Chordata; class Actinopteri; order Atheriniformes; family Atherinidae; genus Atherinomorus; species Atherinomorus stipes. Next base: position 153,199 of record JALJCO010005349.1, read on the forward strand.
AAGCTGAGCCGGATTAGATCCGGAGATGAGCAGGATTAGAACTGGAGCTGAGCCGGTATAGAACCAGAGCTAGGCCTGATTCGAACCAAAGCTGAGCCAGAATAGAACTGGAGCTCAGCAGGATGAGAACCGGACCACAGCGGAATTAAAAACTGAACGCAGCCGGATTAGAACCGGAACACAGCTGGATTAAACCCAGAGCTCAGCAGGATAAGCAATGGAGCACAGCCAGATAAGAACCGGAGCTCATCAGGATTAAAACCGGAACACAGCCTGATAACAACTGGAGCTCAGCAGGATTAGAACCGTAAAACGGCCGGATAAGAACCCTAGCTCAGCAGGATTAGAACCGGCACACAGCCGGATTAGAACTGGAGCTTAGCAAGATTAGAACCAGAGCTCAGCAGGATAAGAACCGTAGCGGAGCAGGATTATAACTGGAGATCAGCAGGATTAGAAATGCACCTCAGCAGGATGAGAACCGGCCCACAACCAGATTAGAACCGGAACACAGCCGGATAAGAACTGGAGCTTAGCAAGATTAGAACCAGAGCTCAGCAGGATAAGAACCGTAGCGGAGCAGGATTATAACTGGAGATCAGCAGGATTAGAAATGCACCTCAGCAGGATGAGAACCGGCCCACAACCAGATTAGAACCGGAACACAGCCGGATAAGAACTGGAGCTCAGCAGGATTAGAACCGGCACACAGCCGGATTAGAACTGGAGCTTAGCAAGATTAGAACCAGAGCACAGCCAGATAAGAACCGGAGCTCAGCAGGATTAGTACTGGAACACAGCTAGATTAGAAGCTCAACACAGCCTGATTAGAACCAGAGCTCAGCAGGATAAGAACCGTAGCTGAGCAGGATTAGAACTGGAGCTCAGCAGGATTAGAACCGGAACACAGCCGGATTAGAACCGGAACACAGCTGGATTAGAACTGGAGCTCAGCAGGATTAGAACCGGAACATAGCCAGATTAGAACCGGAACGCGACAGGATTAGAACTGGAACACAGCTAAATTAGAATCGGAGTTGAGCTGGATTAGAACAGGAACACAGCCGGATTAGAACCGGAACACAGCCAGATTAAAACCAGAGCTCAGCAGGATTAGACACGGAACACAGCCATATTAGAACTGGAGCTCAGCAGGATTAGAACCGGAACATAGCCAGATTAGAACCGGAACGCGACAGGATTAGAACTGGAACACAGCTAAATTAGAACCGGAGTTGAGCTGGATTAGAACAGGAACACAGCCGGATTAGAACCGGAACACAGCCAGATTAAAACCAGAGCTCAGCAGGATAAGAAATGGAGCACAGCCGGATTAGAACCTGAGCTCATCAGCATTAGAACCGGAACACAGCCGGATTAGTACTAGAGCCCAGCAGGATTAGAACTGAAACACAGCCGGATTAGAAGTGGAGTTCAGCCAGATTAGAACCGGAGCACAGCCGGATTAGAACTGGAGTTGAGCTGGATTAGAATCAGAACACAGCTGGATTAGAACTGGAACACGGCAGGATTCGAATCGGAGTTGAGCTGGATTAGAACTGGGACACGGCAGGATTAGAACCGGAGCACAGCCGGATTAGAACCGGAGTTGAGCAGGATTAGAACCGGAACACAGCTAGATTAGAATTGAAGCTCAGCTGGATTAGAACCGGAACACAGCCGGATTAGAACCGGCACACAGCTAGATTAGAAGAAGAACACAGCTAGATTAGAAGCAGAACACGGTAGGACTAGGACCGGAACACAGCCGGATTCGAACTGTAACACAGCCGGATTAGAACCAGAGCTCAGCAGGATAAGAAATGGAGCACAGCCGGATTAGAGCCTGAGCTCATCAGCATTAGAACTGAAACACAGCCGGATTAGAAGTGGAGTTCAGCCAGATTAGAACCGGAGCACAGCCAGATTAGAACCGGAACACAGCCAGATTAGAACTGGAGTTGAGCTGGATTAGAACCAGAACACAGCTGGATTAGAACTGGAACATGGCAGGATTCGAATCGGAGTTGAGCTGGATTAGAACTGGAACACGGCAGGATTAGAACCGGAGCACAGCTGGATTAGAACCGGAGTTGAGCTGGATTAGAACTGGAACATGGCAGGATGACAACCGGAACAAGGCCGGATTAGAACCGGAGTTGAGCTGGATCAGAACCGGAACACAGCTGGATTAGAACCGGAGCACAGCCGGATTAGAACTGGAGTTTAGCTGGATCAGAACCGGAACACAGCTGGATTAGAACCGGAGCACAACCGGATTAGAACCGGAGTTGAACTGGATTAGAACTGGAACACAGCTGGATTAGAACCGGATCAAGGCAGGATTAGAACCGGAGCACAGCTGGATTAGAACTGAAACACAGCTGGATTAGAATCAAAGCTCGGCAGGATTAGAACCGGAGTTGAGCAGGATTAGAACCGGAACACAGCTAGTTTAGAATTGAAGCTCAGCAGGATTAGAACCGGAACACAGCTGGATTAGAACCGGAGCTCGGCAGGATTAGAACCAGCACACAGCCGGATTAGAACCGGCACACAGCTAGATTAGAAGCAGAACACAGCCAGATTAGAACCAGAACACGGTAGGACTAGGACCGGAACACAGCCGGATTAGAACTGGAACACAGCCGGATTAGAACCTGAGCTCATCAGCATTAGAACCGGAACATAGCCTGATTAGAACCGGGACACAGCCGGATTAGAACTGGAGCTGAGCAGGATTAGAACCAGTACACAGTTGGATTAGAACTGGAACACGACAGGTTTCGAATCGGAGTTGAGCAGGATTAGAACTGGAACACGGCAGGATTAGAACCGAAACAAGGCAGGATTAGAACTGGAGCACAGCCGGATTAGAACTGGAGTTTAGCTGGATCAGAACCGGAACACAGCTGGATTAGAACCGGAGTTGAGCAGGATTAGAACTGGAACACAGCTGGATTAGAACCGGACCAAGGCAGGATTAGAACCGGGGCACAGCCGGATTATAATTGGAGTTTAGCTGGATTAGAATCGAAGCTCAGCAGGATTAGAACCAGAGTTGAGCAGGATTAGAACCGGAACACAGCTGGATAAGACCCGGAGCTCAGCAGGATCAGAACCGGAGCACAGTCGGATTAGAACCGGAGCTCAGCAGGATTAGAATCGGAACACAGCCGGATTAGAACTGGAACACAGCTGGATTAGAACCGGACCAAGGCAGGATTAGAACCGGGGCACAGCCGGATTATAATTGGAGTTTAGCTGGATTAGAACCGGAACACAGCCGGATTAGAACCGGAGTCGAGCTGGAATAGAACCGGACCATAGCCGGATTAGAACTGGACCACAGCTAGGGCTCAGCAGGAACATCAGAGCCCTTTAGCTGTCCAGTTTCCTTGACAGGTTTTTCAGTAAGATTTTCCAACTGTTGACTCTGAAATGGTTTCTTTGAAAAGGAGTCGTTAGTGAAGCTCGTTGTAGACATGTTTGTGTCACCCCCATACTTCCTAAATCCCCCCCCCACCTTGTCGGTCACGGTGTTCATCAGGATGTGCAGCCTCTCAGCTTTCTGCAGGTACGTCTCCTCCTCCTCCTGAAATGAAAATGACATTTGTTTCTGCTCTCTCCTTTCCTCCCGTGATATCACCACCATTTTATCATTAATGTCTAAACAGCCAATCAGAAAGGCCGATGACCTGCGTGTGCAGTCCTGGCCGGACGCAGACGTCGGCAGAGTCTCCACCACCGTCAGAGGCGTTCAGGTGTCGGCTGAAGCGCGGCAGAGGAACGGCAGGCCGACTGTCGGGCAGGAACATGTTTGCTGGAGCCGCCATGATGACGGCGTTGGTCACGGGACCTGAACACACACGCGCGCACGCACGCACACACATACAGACACACACACACACACACATACAGACACACACACACACACGCACGCACGCACACACACACACACATGCATACAGACACACACATGCACACATACAGACACACACACGCACACGCACGCATACATACAGACACACACACACACACACACACACACACACACATGCATACAGACACACACATGCACACATACAGACACACACACACACACGCACGCACACACAGACACACACACACACACGTATACACACACACATACATACAGACACACACACACACACACATACAGACACGCACACACACACACGTGATGATGTCACTGTAGGTGATCATGATGGATCCGTGATCCAGGATCCATCATGATCACGGATCCATGATCCTGATCAGGATCCTGATCGTTTCCAAAAAATCCAAAGTTCTCCAGAACAACTGGACCAGTTAGGACCAGAATGGTGACATCACAAGAGGGCGGAGCTTACCTTTGTGAGCGAGGCAGCGGACGCTTTGCTTACTCTGAATGTCCCAGAGCCGGGCGGTCTCATCGTGGGACCCCGAGAGGAGCAGAGTCCCATCCATGGACACAGACAGGCAGGTCACCATGTTCCTGACGAGAGGCCAGAAGACCAGAATCTGGATCAGCGAGGACACAGGGTTTCCCACACATAGACTGGTCTGTGGTGCAGAGCCACAGGACCAGGTCCACATAAACCATGAACCCCTACTGTCCCCCACGTCCCGTATCTGTCCCACAGTTTGAGACACTGAAAGGTTGTGTGTCCAAACCCCTTTTCCACTAAGCCGGTTCAGAGCCGGGGCCTGAGAAAAACTGGTTCTTCCACCGCCTCAGCACCGGCTCCTGGCTCCCAAAACCGGTTCCAGTCCTGGCACCACTTCGTTGCTGGGCCAGAGTCAATAACCGGTTCATGTAGCTCCCGTCAGGGGCGGGGTTACCAGGACAACGCAGGAGTGTTTCCAGCCAGCGGAGCAATGCTTAAAAAAAAAAGACTAAACGGATCCAAGGAAGAGACCCGATGTTTCAGACTCAGAGGTACTAGGTTCAGTACTCGCATACGCAGCAACAGAAAAATCTGACTGGCTGGAAGTCGGTGACGCAGCGCCGAGCTTCACCATGCCGCTGCCAGAAAACCTCAGCAAACCCACAGATCATGTCCCCACACATTTAGTCAAAGCTTTAGGCTCCTCCTGTTCGAGCCGGAGGACCCGCCAGGCCTGCAGGACAGACCTGTAGACCTGTGTGAGACCAGACAGATCTGTGGACCCCTGGAGGACCTGCCAGGCCTGCAGGACAGACGGGTAGACCTGTGTGAGACCAGACAGATCTGTGGACCCATGAAGGACCTGCCAGGCCTGCAGGACAGACCTGTGTAAGACCAGACAGATCTGTGGACCCATGAAGGACCTGCCAGGCCTGCAGGACAGACCTGTGTAAGACCAGACAGATCTGTGGACCCATGAAGGACCTGCCAGGCCTGCAGGACAGACCTGTGTGAGACCAGACAGATCTGTGGACCCATGAAGGACCTGCCAGGCCTGCAGGACAGACCTGTGTGAGACCAGACAGATCTGTGGACCCATGAAGGACCTGCCAGGCCTGCAGGACAGACCTGTGTGAGACCAGACAGATCTGTGGACCCATAGAGGACCCGCCAGGCCTGCAGGACAGACGGGTAGACCTGTGTGAGACCAGACAGATCTGTGGACCCATGAAGGACCTGCCAGGCCTGCAGGACAGACCTGTGTGAGACCAGACAGATCTGTGGACCCATGAAGGACCTGCCAGGCCTGCAGGACAGACCTGTGTGAGACCAGACAGATCTGTGGACCCATGAAGGACCTGCCAGGCCTGCAGGACAGACCTGTGTGAGACCAGACAGATCTGTGGACCCATGAAGGACCTGCCAGGCCTGCAGGACAGACCTGTGTGAGACCAGACAGATCTGTGGACCCCTGGAGGACCTGCCAGGCCTGCAGGACAGACCTGTAGACCTGTGTGAGACCAGACAGATCTGTGGACCCATGAAGGACCTGCCAGGCCTGCAGGACAGACCTGTAGACCTGTGTGAGACCAGACAGATCTGTGGACCCCTGGAGGACCCGCCAGGCCTGCAGGACAGACCTGTAGACCTGTGTGAGACCAGACAGATCTGTGGACCCCTGGAGGACCTGCCAGGCCTGCAGGACAGACCTGTAGACCTGTGTGAGACCAGACCGACCGGGAGAAAGGCATCAGACCAGTCAGCTCCTGGGACTGCAGCTTCAACAGGAACAGCTGTTTGTCTAGCCAAGTCCTCCCGCTCTGCTCAACAGCACACAGGCAGCATCCAGCCACGGCAGGATGAAGCAACAGAGCAGTCTCTGAGCAACCAGTGTCGTCCATACCAAAAAAAGTCCACCACTGTCCTCTGGACTTCCTCTAATAAACCCCTTGGAGGAGGCAACACTGTCAACCGGTGCCCTTCCCCCATAGGAAAGCTGAGGCAGCAGCCATTTCCACTGGGACAGTCTGGTACACACTCTCCATAATGCACTCCCAATTTTTTTCATGGAACTCTGATGATCCCCAAAAAATGCCCAAAATTTAAATTCCCTGGCTCACCCAGCTGGGACCGCCAGGTAACAGGTACCTGGTTAGTCCATTGACCAACTCGTAAAGCTGTACTTTTATCCCAGTTCACTTTTGCTGAGGATGCTTTCCCATACAAGAGCAGCGACCGACTCACCCACTCAAAGTCCCTCTGATTTCTGATAAACACACTGATGTCATCTGCATATGCAGACACCACCAAAGGTGGACGATCAGATGGCCCTGGAAGCAAAACCCCTCATAGCTTGGCTCGCAGTTTATTCAAAAGTAGTTCAACCACCATTGAATAAAGCTGCCCCGAAATGGGACATCCCTGCCTGATCCCCCTCTCAACTTTAATTGGGCAGCTCAAACCTCCTCCCACCTTAACTAGACAGAACACTTCCCTGTACAATAAACGTAACAATGAAGCAAAACCACCTCCCACACCGAAAGCTGTCAAGGTAGAGAAAAGAAAAAAGTGATCAACACGGTCGAAGGCCTTTTCCTGGTCTGAGGAGACAATCCCAACATCAATGCTGTACAGTTTACAAAGGTCTATTAAGTCTCTCATAAGAAACAAATTGTCCATGATAGACCCGTCCAGCACACAGTATGACTGGTCCCTGTGGATGATCAGGTCCAAAAACTGTTAAGGCGATTGACAAGCACTTTTGACAATAATTTATAGTCTGTGCAGAGCAGAGCCACCGGTCTCCAGTTTCTGAGAAGAGTCAAGTCCCCGTTCTTAGGTAGCAAAGAAAGAACTGCAAACCGACACGACGCTGGTAGAAGACCTGTACTTGTGCACTCCTGAAGCACTTCCAACAGGTCCGCCCCCAGGTGCTTCCAAAAATGCTTCCAAAAGTCCGCAGGCAATCCGTCCAACCCCGGAGCCCTACCAGGAGCCATCTGACCCACAGCAGCAGCTAATTCCTCCATGGAGATGTCGGCATCCAGGACAGTTCTGCCAGCAGCACTCAGGTGAGGAAGCCCCCCTAACAACCATCCACACAGTCTGTATTACAATCCTCCTGCCTGAAGAGGGCACCATAATAATCCACAGCATGTTAGGAAGGAAGGAAGGAAGGAAGGAAGGAAGGAAGGAAGGAAATAAATAAAGTTATAAATAAGTAAATAAAAAAGAAAATGCACGGTTCCATATTAGGTTTTTTTTGTTTTTACAATGTAGCTGAAGGAATAAGCAGAAAGAAAGTCGTCACAAGACAGCTGTGAAGTCTGCAGTTGCTAGGCAACGGGACTGGAGCACTCTGGGAAATTCTAGTTGGCTAGGATGTCCCATTTCTGCAGCTACCGTTGCAGGAGGCTTCGGAGTGTGCGGACTATGTCACCTATGCAGCCTGCAACATGAGAGACAGCTGGCGTTTACTTTCCTGACACCAAGAAAGTGCAGAAACAGGATGGTTGAGTTTTTAGTTAAAGCTCACATCGAGCGACAAACGCAGGCTCTCTTGCCCCATGTTGATGACAACTTGGTGGAGTAGAAATGGAAAGGTCCAGATCAGCATGTTGAGGCAGGGCAGAAGCCTGCGGTGAGCTACCAGCCTGCTGTCCCACCACTGCCAGCAGAGGTACAGAGCTTGGGGTTACCCTTCCAGAGAAAGGAGGAAGCCAGACGGGTGCACCGACTGTACCATGGCTAAACATTTGTTTGAGGATGAAGCTGTTAGTGTCCATACATCGTAACAGGTTATTGCTCCAAGGTTATGCGCAACATCCCAGTATCATTCAGAGAAGCTGTAGCCTCAGACAGATCAACAGAGTGGGCCAATGCAATGGAGAAAACACTGCCTGAGGGCAAAAAAGCGGTGGGGGTAGATGGGTGTATGCCACTAAAACTGATGTAGATGGGACTAAGACATACTGTATAAGGCCTGATATGTTGCAAAGGGTTACAGTCAAGAGACAGGAATAGACTTTGAGGAGACATTTTCTCCTACAGCCAACTTGACAAGTGTTAGAGTGCTGAAGCTGAAAGCAGTTCAGGAGAACCTGACCTGCATCAAATGGACGTAAGAACGGCTTATTTGAATGCAACAATAGATTGGTGCCACATAAATCTCAGAGGGGTATGAGGTGAAATCTCAGTCAAATGAGCAGCTGGTGTACAGTGGTATGCAAAGGTTTGGGCACCCCTGATCATTTACACGATTTTCCTTTATAAATTATTGGTTGTTTGGATTGACAGTTTCAGTTAAATATATCATAAAGCAGATGAACACAGTGATGTTTGAGAAGTGAAATGAAGTTTATAAGATTTGCAGAAGGTTTACAATAATCATTCAAACAAAACTAAGCAGGTGCATAAATCTGGGCATTACGTCATTTTATTGATTTAGATACCTTTAGCACTAATATTTATTGGAAATATTTACAGACCACCTTCAGCTCCTAAACTAGACTCTGTAAAGAATATTATTTCTACTCTTTCTTCATTAGGCAGCTGTAAAGAAATTATTTTGATGGGGGACTTCAATATAAATTGGAAGGAACCTTCTTCACTGGATGAGTGTCATCTGTTCAATGGTGCTAATTTGACTCAGCTTATTAAAGATCTTACCAGAGTTACTCAAAATGCTGAAACTCTCTTGGACTGGGTGTTGAGCACCCATCCTCACAGAATAAGTAAAGCTGGTGTTCTTTTAGACTGTTTTAGTTATCATTCTATTGTTTATTGTATTTGGAAAATTTATACACCACGCCTACCTCCAAAATATATCAGCGTAAGGGAAACTAAATCTTTTAATTGTGAATTGTTTAGGTATGATGTGCAATAATAATAATAATAATAATGGATTAGATTTATATCACACTTTTTTTTCCTATCCAGGAACTCAAAGCGCTCACAGTAGGTCCATCATTCATTCACTCCTCATTCATACGTGGTGATGGTAAGCTACGTATGTAGTCACAGCTGCCTTGGGGCAGACTGACGGAAGCGTGGCTGCCATTTTGCACCTACGGCCCCTCCCACCACCACTGGAACATTCACACACATTCATACAAGGCAAGGGGGGTTAAGTGTCTTGCCCAAGGACACAACAACATATGGCTGGGGGATCGGGATTCGAATCACTGATCCTCCGATCATTGGCTGACCTGCTCTACCACCTGAACCACTGTCGCCCCAAATAAGCTGGTATGGGCTAGGGTTAATACCATCCATAGATTTAGGATGGGTTTTTTTTATTCTGAATTCCTGAGAGTTTTGGATAAACATGCTCCCAGGACCACTATTCAGGTAAAAGGCAATCATTTACCCTGGGTGAATGGTGAGCTTATTAGTCTTTATAAGTAAAGGGATAGAGCATGGGACAAATGCAGACGAACTAAACTTCCTGGTGACCGGGATGAGTATAAGCAGTTAAGAAAGTATTGCACAACACAAACAAGAAATGCAAGGTCTAATTACTACAGGAACAGTTTATCAAATAACTTTACTAACCCCAAAAAAATTTTGGATAAAGACTGATACTAGGCAAATCTGAGAATTCTACTGTTAACTCACTGGCTGCCATTCACGTGTTTCCACGTTAATTCAAATCCGAACATTACTGCCAATCACGTGTTTCCACGTTAATTCAAATCTGAACGTTAACTGCCATTCACGTGTTTCCACGTTAATTCAAATCCGAACGTTAACTGCCATTCACGTGTTTCCACGTTAATTCAAATCCGAACGTTAACTGCCATTCACGTGTTTCCACGTTAATTCAAATCCGAACGTTAACTGCCATTCACGTGTTTCCACGTTAATTCAAATCCGAACGTTACTGCCATTCACGTGTTTCCACGTTAATTCAAATCCGAACATTACTGCCATTCACGTGTTTCCACGTTAATTCAAATCCGAACGGTAACTGCCATTCACGTGTTTCCACGTTAATTCAAATCCGAACGTTAACTGCCAATCACGTGTTTCCACGTTAATTCAAATCCGAACGTTAACTGCCATTCACGTGTTTCCACGTTAATTCAAATCCGAAGCGTTAACTGCCGATCACGTGTTTCCACGTTAATTCAAATCCAAACGTTAACTGCCATTCACGTGTTTCCACGTTAATTCAAATCCGAACGTTAACTGCCAATCACGTGTTTCCACGTTAATTCAAATCCGAACGTTAACTGCCATTCACGTGTTTCCACGTTAATTCAAATCCGAACGTTAACTGCCATTCACGTGTTTCCACGTTAATTCAAATCCGAACGTTAACTGCCAATCACGTGTTTCCACGTTAATTCAAATCCGAACGTTAACCGCCATTCACGTGTTTCCACATTAATTCAAATCCGAACGTTAACTGCCATTCACGTGTTTCCACATTAATTCAAATCCGAACGTTAACTGCCATTCACGTGTTTCCATGTTAATTCAAATCCGAACGTTAACTGCCATTCACGTGTTTCCATGTTAATTCAAATCCGAACGTTACTGCCATTCACGTGTTTCCACGTTAATTCCAATCCGAACGTTACTGCCATTCACGTGTTTCCACGTTAATTCAAATCCGAACGTTAACTGCCATTCACGTGTTTCCACGTTAATTCAAATCCGAACGTTACTGCCATTCACGTGTTTCCATGTTAATTCAAATCCGAACGTTAACTGCCATTCACGTGTTTCCATGTTAATTCAAATCCGAACGTTAACTGCCATTCACGTGTTTCCACGTTAATTCAAATCCGAACGTTACTGCCAATCACGTGTTTCCACGTTAATTCAAATCCGAACGTTCACTGCCATTCACGTGTTTCCACGTTAATTCAAATCCGAACGTTAACTGCCATTCACGTGTTTCCATGTTAATTCAAATCCGAACGTTAACTGCCAATCACGTGTTTCCACGTTAATTCAAATCCGAACGTTAACTGCCATTCACGTGTTTCCACGTTAATTCAAATCCGAACGTTAACTGCCAATCACGTGTTTCCACGTTAATTCAAATCCGAACGTTAGCTGCCAATCACGTGTTTCCACGTTAATTCAAATCCGAACGTTAACTGCCATTCACGTGTTTCCACGTTAATTCAAATCCAAACGTTAACTGCCATTCACGTGTTTCCACGTTAATTCAAATCCGAACATTACTGCCAATCACGTGTTTCCACGTTAATTCAAATCCGAACGTTAACTGCTATTCACGTGTTTCCACGTTAATTCAAATCCGAACATTACTGCCAATCACGTGTTTCCACGTTAATTCAAATCCGAACATTACTGCCAATCACGTGTTTCCACTTTAATTCAAATCCGAACGTTAACTGCTATTCACGTGTTTCCACTTTAATTCAAATCCGAACGTTAACTGCTATTCACGTGTTTCCACGTTAATTCAAATCCGAACGTTAACTGCCAATCACGTGTTTCCACGTTAATTCAAATCCGAACGTTAACTGCCAATCACGTGTTTCCACGTTAATTCAAATCCGAACGTTAGCTGCCAATCACGTGTTTCCATGTTAATTCAAATCCGAACGTTAACTGCCAATCACGTGTTTCCACGTTAATTCAAATCCGAACGTTAGCTGCCAATCACGTGTTTCCACGTTAATTCAAATCCGAACGTTAACTGCCAATCACGTGTTTCCACGTTAATTCAAATCCGAACGTTAGCTGCCAATCACGTGTTTCCACGTTAATTCAAATCCAAACGTTAGCTGCCATTCACGTGTTTCCACATTAATTCAAATCCGAACATTACTGCCATTCACGTGTTTCCACGTTAATTAAGGGTTTTAATCTGCGGAGCTATTTTAATCCCTGGCGGAGCTTGTCAGAGAGAACCAAGAGCTCATGCTAATTTTTTCGGTAGTTTTCATCTAATCCAGCAGATGGCGGTGTCAGACAAGCTTAAAAAAAACCTACCAGGAAGTGATGCGATTCTATGATGCTTCCTGTGTTGTTAGCGGTTGTTAGAGCTAATGGCTGTTAGCCCAAGAAGTGTGCTGGATTCTGCTGCGGGGGGGAGAGAACATGGCGACCGGTCGTAATGGAAGCAGTTTAGGAGGTGGATGAAGGAGGAAAGTTTGTGGAAAAAGTGATCTGTGACAGACAGACACGATCGATCGAAGACATGATGGAAACACAGCAGCGAAGTGCAGCAGCTGAAAGTGAAAGTAAGTCTACAGCACGCGGTTGTTTCCCGCAGGGGGGGGGGGGGGGGGGGGGGGTAGCGTGCGCACCTAAGCTGCGGTAGAGGGAGGAGGGAGAGAGGGAGGGGTAGAGGAGACGTTTCTGCTCTCCGTTTCTGTCAAATACTATGCTGTGAAACAAACTTTTGGCTTATTCAGCTGGTAAATAATTATTTTGCCTCCAAAACTCTTTTCTCAGTGTTGTATTTGTTGTTTCATAGAAGTAAACAGCTGATCAGATGATGAAGGTGTTACTAAAGTAAACAAATATTGGCATCAAAGACACTTTTCCACTTTAAGCGGACATCAGTATTCAAAGCTCGTTTTCTCTGCTTTTTGGTCAGAAACAGGTATTTTCGCTACAACAAAGCCATGTTCTACTGCAGATTACTAAAGAATGGAAAAAGCTAGAAACAAATGTTTTGTTTCTGATAAAAGAAGAGAGTCTAAGCTTTCCTTTGGTACATTCAGTGTTTGCATTGGCATAGGACACAATATTCTGTGGATCTCCCAAAATCAGTGAAAATGCTTAAAAGTCCTGGCAATATGGAGCTCTGCTCGGAAAAGGTCTGGCAGTCAATGAGTTAATATGCACTGTAAATTGTAATATTGGTTTTAATAGAATCTATCTAGTTGGCAGGACTTAACTTTAACTTAGTTGTTAGTAATACTTATTTTAAATAAGTTGTAAGAACTTTGGAGGGCAACATGTTAGATAACTTAATTTACTTAAGTTGAATCAGCTTTATTAAAATGAGTACAGGGAAATCAGGGATGGTGAGGGAGCAGGTTTCCCACAATGCAGTTCACTTCTTTTAACAATAAATTGGATATAATTCACAAATAAGGGATTTATAAATGATGTTGGTAGTGTCATGTGACTACTCTCAATTTGTTTGTTTATTCCTGTACTTAACATCTACTATCATGCAGGTGCTGCACCACAACAGAAATGTATGTGGTCTGACATTAGTTGTAGCTAAAACCCCCATGGATCAAGTTCTTGCAACATAGTAAGAACATTTTGAGTTCATCATGTACTTTAAGTAAGATAAACTTGAAGTCATCATGCTGGTAAAAAAATTAACAAAAGATGGTGTGAAACATCTCATCTAATTTACGTGAAATTAATCCCATCAAGTTTCTTACCCAGCATCGTTCATGTACAGCTTAATCAAATTTATTTAGTTCAGAAAAGTTCTACAAACTTAAACTATTTTAGTTTATTCAACTTAATCACCTCTATTACAGAATACTTAATTTTTTTGAGGCAGAAAGTTTGCATATTTTTTTTTAAGTAAAGCCAACTCATTAGAATTGACAGTGTGTCTGTTAATCATGACGTCTCCAATGACCCTGCTATCATTCCCAACGCCTTTAGTTTGCATTTTTCTCAAACATCACAGGTTCAGTCCTCGCTTCTCCCTCCTGTCTCGGTGGTTAACCCCCAGTATACCAGCAATACATTGTCCTTGAGATCAGTTAGCTCGACTGAAGTTCAACAGGTCATTAGTAAGCTTTCCTCTAGTAGTGACCCTGGACCTGATGGCATTGAGACTAAGTTCATTAAAGTAGCTTCACATGTGTTATCATCCCCTTTAGCAGAACTTTTCAATATGTCTTCAGTTACCTGCGTTCTTCCCCAGGCCTGGAAATGCACAAAAGTAATTCCTTTACATAAAGGAGGTCATGCTCAAAATATGAATAGACCATTTTCAATTATTAACTGCATTGTAAAATGTTTTCAGAAAATTGTTTTTAATCAATTGTCTGATCATCTTTTTGCAATAATATATTATCTCAATGCCAATCAGGTTTCAGAAAACATTTCTCAACCACATCAGCACTATTAAAATTTACGAATGACATTTTCTCTAACTGGAACAATAATAAGTCTACAGGAGCTATCTTTATAGATCTAACTAAAGCCTTTGACCTGGTTGACCACCATCTGCTTTTAGATAAATTGCACTCTGTTGGTCACTCTAGATCAGCTCTTCTTTGGTTTAATTCTTATCTTCACTATCGCTATCAGTGTGTGTCCTATGGAGGCATTCCTCAAGGTTCCTCTTTGGGTCCATTATTATTTTCTATTTTTATCAGTGACCTGCCTCTCTGCTGCTATGACTGTTATATCCATCTTTATGCTGATGATACAGTAATTTACTGTTCCAAGAGAAACATTTATGATATCAATCGCTCTTTACAACAGGACTTTAATTCAGTTCAGCAGTGGCTTTTGATCAATAAACTTCTTATTGAAAAAACTAAATCATACTCCATGTTGTTTCAGAGGAAACGTAAATCAGCCTCCAATAATAATTTAACACTTTTCTTCTTAGATAAGTCCTCTCTTGAGCAGGTTGATATATTTAAATAGAGCTCGCAAACGTGACGTAAGCGCCACTGTAAAACGCAATGTATTGTGGGAAGAAAAGGCAGTGGAGGAAGCAGCGCAGCACGGTTGCTTTGAAACTCGTCTCGCGGACACAGCGTTAAACACAGAAATGGCTCGGAGTTGCTGAATTATAAACTGCCATAGCCGTTCTCACGACCACCATAGGAAACAAATAAATAAAGGAATAAACGTTAATCGGTTTCCAGATTGAAGGCAAACAGCACAAGACAAAAAAAGAGATGAAACCTCTCCTATCACCTTTTCATTGACAGTAACACTTACATACTATGGGACATTAATACTTTTACATGTAGTCGCTTTTTAAGCTGTTATTTTATCGTTACTTCAGCTGAATTCCATCACAATGGAAAAACAGTTTTAAAATAGATTAGGGAAAGAAAAGAAAACTGATTTAGGTCGTCACCATCACGGACACACTCAGAAGCTATTAAACTAATAAACATTTTCCCCTATTTTTACATTTACATCGTGAATGCTGTAATTGAAGTTGTTCAATGAGGTTTTGAGCTCATGCAGAGAAAAAGTTTGTTTGCTTGAAACATTAACTTTGTGCGTGTACCGATGACAGAGGCTCTGCACACCTGCAACATGCAGACCTGACTTAGATCAGACTGACCCAGCAAGCAGCCGGAGCGCTTAACTGCTGCTAACAGCGATGACAGTTCCCTGTTCCTTCACCATCAGCTGGTCGACCCGAACAACTGTTTGCAGAGTGACTTTTATGGAGTGAAGCTGCTGCATCAGACGCGTTTCACCAGCTTGGTGCACAGCGCGCGCCGAGCGGCATCCAGGACTTGGTTTGGAGGAGCTGGAGTGGTTGTTTGCGCACCTCCTCAGATAGAAAGTGGACGGGGGACATGAGTTTCCGTCCATTATTGAAGTGTTGGACTCATGTTAAGTGACAAAGATGTTTTTCCCAACATGGACTGTTTACTGGTTTTCTATAAAACTGCCAGTTCCAAGCTGCGCTGAGCTCGCAGAGAAACTGGACCGGTTTAATAATAAAGGGTCAATCCGCCGTCTTCCCTTTAAACTGAGAGCTGCAGCGCCCACAAGTAAACAGGTGAACAGGTAAACAGCGATGCGGTTGTGTCTTTTACTGCTCCTGAGCCGACAGCTGTGTTCAGATGGTTAAATGTCTGTTTGTGGTGCGTCATGGATCAGTTATGGCTGTACGTGCATTTGTGTGTTTTATTTCACTTTGTTGGTCTTATTGGGCAGCAAAGATTGATAGAGTTTTTTTTTTTTAAGATTGCGAAATGTGCTCTATTTGACTGCTTTACAGATTTATTTGAGATCATGTCACATGTGACCTGATGTACTAATACAGTTGACTATTACTGATAAAACACACACATCATGTGGAGACGTTTTGTTAATAACGTTGTATTTGAGAGAGAAACGTTCTTCTGAATGTTATTGGAGGTGGAACACTGTTGAAAATAAATTTGGCACACCCAGTATTTGCTGGTGTACACCTAATATCTTTGTTAATGCAACGCTAATGGTGCGCACAACGGTTTTCTGACCTTTGTTCCCACAATGCATTGCGTGTTCATCACGTGGTCTTGCGAGCTCTATATCTTGGGAGTTTGGCTTGACTACGATCTTTCTTTTAAGACGCATGCTCATTCTGTTACAAATAAAATTAACTACCGCTTAAAAACATTATATCTGTCAATTAACTTAGGGCTGGACGATAATTCAATATCAATATATATCGATCGATAGAGATTTTTTCAATATAAAAAAAGAGGGTCAATAAAAGTTCAATATAGAAGGACAGTTTTCCGCTGTAGCCTTTCGGGTAGCATGATGCCACAGTCACTCCTTCCACCAAACCAATCACGAACACAGACCCAGGCAAAGGCTGAACTGGAATTCACTGTTATGCCCCTTTCAGACTTGCACTGGAAAGCGGTAATATTGTGGATTCTGTCCTTTATAACGCTGCATTCAGACATGCGTACCGGTACAATGCAAGTCTGAAAATGGCTTTAGTGTGAACTATATTATAAGTAGGTAATTCAGCAAAAGCTTAAATGGCCAGGGCTGCACCTAAAATAGCTCTGAATTTGATAATGGCTTTTTTTTTCTTTTTTGATAAATATCGATATCGATCGATACAGGTTTTTTTTTTATCGATAATCTTTTTTTTCTATATCGTCCAGCCCTAAATTAACTGTTTCAATTTTCAAACCAGAAAGAGCGATTTCTCCACTACTACTTCCCATTTTAGATTATGCAGACATTGTATATTTCAATTCTATAGCCTCATGTCTTCACTCGCTTGATGTTGCCTACAATAGTTTGTCGGTTCTGCCTTCTCTGCCACTATAGGACGCACCTCTGTGAAATGTATGCACACCTGTCCAAGCTAACTCTCAGCCAGAAGGCAGTTCATTGGTTTCAGTTTATTTTTAAATGTATTTATTTTCCTTATCCCACTTACCTTAAACAGTACCTTGTTCCTTATAGCTCTTCCTATAATTTACACCATACTGATTATCTTTTTTTTACAGTTCCCAGAGTTAGAAAGGAACTTAGGAAATATGGTTTTCAGTTTAAGGCACCTCCCGACTGGAATAGCCTTCCTGACTCTGTTAGAGCTCTAACCTTGTTTCAGACGTTTCGAAATGCTCTTATTTTATTTGCAAAATATTTGTCTCCGTTATTGATCTTTTGTGTTTAAGTGTTTCTGTTTAGTATGTTTTATTTTTACTACAATAATTGACCAATAAGAGGGGGCATAATTACAGCGTAGGAGTGCTGTGTGTATGTGTGTGTTTATGTGTCACTAAAGGCATGTTTTGTTTGTATAATTTATGTGTTATCATTATATTCTATTTTTAAAACTGTTATCGACTGTCATCTTTTTGAAACTGAGGACCCCCTCAAAAACGAGATGTTTCATCTCAAGGGGTCATTCCTCATGAAATAAATGTAAATAAATAATTATTAGAACATTTGTTTTGTAAGCTCGTTTACCCTTGACCTTTCACACACAGGTGAATCCAATCATGGGAAAGGATTTTTAACTCATTGACTGCCAGAACTTTTCCAAGCAGAGTACTCCATATTGCCAGGATTTTTAAGCATTTTCACAGATTTTTGGAGAGCCACAGAATATTGTGTACTATGCTTATGCAAACACGGAATATACCAAAGGAAAGGTTAGATTCTCTTCTTTTATAAGAGAAAAAACATGTGTTTCTAGCTTTTTCTGTCCTTTAGTAATCTGCAGTAGAACATGGCTTTGTTGCAGCAAAAATGCTGCTTTTGACCAAAAAGCAGAGAAAACGAGCTTTAGATGGTGCAATGCGCTTCAAGTGGAAAAGTGTCTTTGATGCCAATATTTTTTACTTTAGTAACATCTTCATCATCTGATCAGCTGTTTACTTCTATGAAACAACAAATACAACACTGAGAAAAGAGTTTTGGAGGCAAAATAATTATTCACAAGCTAAATAAGCCACATCAAGTTTGTTTCACAACATAACATTTGGCAGAAATGTCTGTCTTTCTGTCCCTTCCTCCCTCATTCTACCCATCCACTTCTGCTGGTGCAAGTTGTTCTCTTTGCAGTGGCAAAATGGGAGCCTCAAAACAACTCTCAAATGACCTGAAAACAAAGATTGTTCAACATCATGGATGAGAAGAAGGATACAAAAAGCTATCTCAGAGATTTCAGCTGTCAGTTTCCACTGTTAGGAACATAGTGAGGAAATGGAAGACCACAGGTACAGTTCAAGTCAAGGCCCGAAGTGGCAGGGCAAGAAAAATATCAGATTAGCAGAGGCGAATGATGGTGAGAACAATCAAAGTCAACCCACAGACCAGCTCCAAAGACCTACAACAAGATCTTGCTGCAGATGGTGTCATTGTGCATTGTTCAACTATTCAGCACACTTTCCACAAGAAGATGCTGTATGGGAGAGAAATTCAGAAGAAAACTTTTCTGCACACACGCCACAAATGGGGTCGTTTGAGGTATGTTAAAGCACATTTGGACAAGCCAGCTTCATTTTGGAATAAGATGCTGTGGACTGATGAAACTAAATTTGGCCATAACAAGGAGTGGTATACATGGTGGAAGAAGAACACAGCATTCCAAGAGAAACACTTGCTACCCACAGTAAAATTTGGTGGCGGTTCCATCATGCTGTGGGGCTGTGTGGCCAGTAGGGCTGTGTTTAAAAAAATAGATTTTACAATGCTGAATTGATCGTCATATTAATTTCCCAAGATCGATTCAAAGATCGATCTTTTTCCTTTTTTAAAATGTCCATTTACTATACTGCCTCTGGTTAAGTGCAGTGGCTCAGCCGCTCCGCTAGGGGGAGATAGTGAGCTGGACAGAGAGTAGGCCTACTAAAGCTACAGCTAAGTATGATCCAGCTTGCGGTTTCACTCACGGTCTGGCTTCAGTTCTTTGCTCGACTGAGTAAAGCTCCTCCCATAATAGCATCTGATTGGTTAAAATAATGAAGCTCTGAGTCATTTGCTCTACTGATTGGTTCATAGCCCAGAGGTCTGGCTCTGACTTCTGGAGTTTTCAATAAATGGCGTCCACTCACAGCTGAGAGCTGATGAGCTCAAATGAAGTTGGTCTCCCGTGAGTCTGATTGTTTCATAACCACCGTTTCAACCTGCTGACATTATGACATCAGTAGTTTAGGGTTTTATTTTTAAGAAAGATTTTTTTAGTTTGCTTTTAGGCAAGTCTCAGCATAGTTTCTGTTCACACATGTGGAGTCTGGAGGAAAAACTCAGCATAGGTAAGGGAACTGAACCGGCTCTGATAAAACCAGTTACAGTACAGACAGTATTTGCACAAATGAAGCTGCGCTCTGACATAAAATAACCTGATTGAAAAACAATGAATTTGAAATATATATTCAAAATATATCAATTGAAGATACTTAATAATTATTCAATACTTTTCTGCATTTATATAGTTTTGTATGGTCATTTAGTAGTTTTATGAAAAAAAATGCCTGAATTTTTAATATTTTTTCAGTCTCTCAATGGTCAAGAGCCTTTTTTTGTTTACATTAGCTACATTCTAGGTAAAGCACTTAGAAATACTCCCACCAGTGACACCACAGCAGAAAAAAACCTTTATTAGCTGGTTTATCTTGCAGCTGAAAACGCTTTTGTACTTCTGAGTGCATTTCAAAGACTAAAAGACATAAATGGTTGCAATAACCTGCAAAGTGTTCAGAGGTATTTATTCTAATCTTGTACATTTAGAAAAGATTTGGATCACGATGTTTTGTTGTTTTAGTGAGTGAGATATGATGAAAACCATTCTGATTTGTGTATTTTTTTTATCTTCATGGCATTCTTTCAAGAGCATTGTAAGTTATTACTGTCCATTGATGTTCATAACCTTGACGCTTAAGTTGTATAGATTATAAAAAATATAAAACACTTTAGGATATCCAAGTTTTTATATATATTTTAGTTATCTATAACTGTCTTTTAATCCTTTAGCTTTTAGCTCCAGTGTTTCCTCATGGGGGCCCTCCACATTGGGAGTTGTGTCCGGTCTGCCTGCGGGGGTCATTTCTTGAGGATCCCCTGGGCCCGGCAGACTGGGGAGCCCTACACCATGTGTGAGGCTTGCCCTGGTCTGTTTGGTTTGGGGTGGTCTCTCTGGCAGCGCTCCCTATGACGCCTCTCAGCTTGGATGCCCCCTATAGGTGGTTTTTCCTCACCTGGATCCTCAGTGCTTTGCCATGTCACCGTACCGGTTACCAGATTAGACTTTCTTGCTGGGTGCTGTGTGTATGCGTGCATGGGTGTGCGCTAGCATGTATGCTCATGTATATGTATGTGGGTCTTTTTATGGGGGTGGGAGGGACGGGGGTTTCATGTTTCTTTAATTGTCTTTATTGTTTTAAAGGACTTTGTGTTGCACTTTATTTGTATGAAAAGTGCGATATAAATAAAGTTTGATTGCTTGAATGATCCCAAGAAATGACCCCACCATGCACAAAAAAAACAGGCAGGCACAGACGGGCCATTTCTACTGCAGTTAAAAAAGGCTTAAGCATACTCCTACATATCTACGCTAGTTTTCTAGCCAACTCCTCATTACCAGCTGTTTCTAAGGTTTCAGTTTGGCTTTTACTTTTTAATTACTGTTACCTAACTTACCCCCTTCAGCAACGATGCTATTTTCTTGTCCTGTTATTGGTCAACCCATTTGTTCGTCAAAAGATGACTGCCCAGGACAACCCCACAAGTGCATCAGGAACGGGGCGGTGCCCCCAGAAGCCGTGGAGATGACTGCCCAGGACAACCCCACAAGTGCATCAGGAACGGGGCGGTGCCCCCAGAAGCCGTGGAGATGACTGCCCAGGACAACCCCACAAGTGCATCAGGAACGGGGCGGTGCCCCCAGAAGCCGTGGAGATGACCACCCAGGACAACCCCACAAGTGCATCAGGAATGGGGCGGTGCCCCCAGAAGCCATGGAGATGACCGCCCAGGACTACCCCACAAGTGCATCAGGAATGGGGCGGTGCCCCCAGAAGCCATGGAGATGACCGCCCAGGACAACCCCACAAGTGCATCAGGAATGGGGCGGTGCCCCCAGAAGCCATGGAGATGACCGCCCAGGACTACCCCACAAGTGCATCAGGAATGGGGCGGTGCCCCCAGAAGCCGTGGAGATGACTGCCCAGGACAACCCTACAAGTGCATCAGGAACGGGGCGGTGTCCCCAGAAGCCGTGGAGATGACCGCCCAGGACTACCCCACAAGTGCATCAGGAATGGGGCGGTGCCCCCAGAAGCCGTGGAGATGACCGCCCAGGACAACCCCACAAGTGCATCAGGAATGGGGCGGTGCACCCAGAAGCCGTGGAGATGACTGCCCAGGACAACCCCACAAGTGCATCAGGAATGGGGCGGTGCCCCCAGAAGCCGTGGAGATGACCGCCCAGGACTACCCCACAAGTGCATCAGGAATGGGGCGGTGCACCCAGAAGCCGTGGAGATGACTGCCCAGGACTACCCCACAAGTGCATCAGGAATGGGGCGGTGCCCCCAGAAGCCGTGGAGATGACCGCCCAGGACTACCCCACAAGTGCATCAGGAACGGGGCAGTGTCCCCAGAAGCCGTGGAGATGACCGCCCAGGACTACCCCACAAGTGCATCAGGAATGGGGCGGTGCCCCCAGAAGCCGTGGAGATGACCGCCCAGGACAACCCCACAAGTGCGTCAGGAAAGCAGCTTTCACACAGGTGTGCCGGCAGAAGCTTCCCTGAACCTGAAGAGGACGATACCGGGAACTCACCTGTGACCTTTAAACACCTGGTTTCCTTCAGGTTCTGACTGGAAGGATTTATCCCGCGTCAGACTCTGTGGAGCAAATGCAATAAAATATAATCATTTTCAGGACATTAATGTTTGTTTATTTTTACTAAACTTGCTAAATGTGTTTATAGGAGCGATGTTTGTGCTGTGTGAAATGAGTGTTTAGTGAGTGAATATGTGGTGTAAGTCCTATCCTCGCTCATCGTTGTGTGGGCATGAGTAGCACATTATTTCTTCATAACCTTTTGGCAATCAGAACCTTGGACAGTTGCAGCGAGCTGCGCTGTTTGGTGAGTGCATGCATGTGTGTGTGTCGTGTGTGCACAAGTGAGTATGAGTGTGAACAGTTGCAGTGTGATTTCCAACTCGTCACTGTGTTTAGGCTTTTTAAAATAAAACTTTGTCAGTGTTAGGTAACCGGTGCCCGCAGCCAAAAATATCTGCCCGCCAGATTCTCATGACTCTTCTGTTCAGCACAACAAAGCAGCCAGATGATCATTCTCCTGCTACGATGCTGGACAGCACAAGTAAGAGAGAGAAATAAAAGATGTCTGCAGTCTGTTAGGGTCGAGGCAGCCGGTCGAGGCAGATGGCCGCCCTACCTGAGCCGGGTCCTGCCGGAGGTTTTTCCTCCCTGTTAAAAGGGTGTTTTCCTTCCCACTGTCGCCACCCCTCCGTGCTTGCTCAGGATGGGGGATTGGACCGGGTCAAGTCAAGATTCGATCCAATCTGTTGGTTTCCTTAACCAGGCTGTTATGAATCTGACCTGAACTTTTCTGTCTGTTTAAGCGCCCTGAGGTTACATTGTCATAAATGGACGCTATACAAATAAAGTTGAATTGAATTGATTTGAATTTAATTTGTTTGTACAGTTCTGTCTGGCAGCGCAGACATGGTGATTTTAACGGCGCTGTCCCTTTAAGAAAGTCGAAGGCGTGCAACGCCAGTCAGGGGGTGGAGGGTTGGGGGGAGATCAGGGGAGAGATGTCGGGAGCAGAGGAAGTTAGAAGTGAGAGGAAACTCTTTGTTTCTGAATGTTGGAACTGAACACACAGTTCCTGTCTGCAGCGGAGTCCTGCACCTGCCTCACCTCAGCGTTAACGTGGAGAGTTAACCGCCTTGTTTGGAGCTGGAAGCAGAGAAGTTTACCAGATGGTCAGTCGGAGTTTTAAACGATGTGGAGCATCACAGTTACTAAACACACAGACAGGGCTTAAAGCAAATAAAAGTCCTGAGCCTGAACTTTTTCTGGATGAGTGAGGTTGTTTAAACAGAGTTTACTTACATTTACATCTGAGAATTTGGCCAAAAATAGAGGTGATTTTTTGTGACTAGGGTCTAAATCGTGATGTAACATGTGTCTAAATCGTGATGTTCTTGCTGCTCGATGTGTATATCAGTTTCCGCAAGTACAATGTCTTTTTTTTTTTTCCTTTTTGCAAGTCCAAGTCATGTCTCCAGTGTTATGGCTGAAGTCCACATTGCAAGTCTCTTTCAGCTGTGATCAGTAATCAGTCATGTGCCCTGTGTCTGCTCTGCTTAGAAGATTGAATTATAATATCCAGGAATTTAAACTCCACACTCAGCCTTCATCTCCCAGCATTCTGTAACAGCACTGATCTTTAGTTTAACTTGGACAATTTCTTTGCTTTACCATATTAGAAAAACCTGTAGATGAACATGGAAATTTATTCAGACTATCTACGCTCTTAACTTATCTTTGAGTTTTTAATGTGTACAGAGATCCACCTGGACCCGCAGAGATGCTCTAAACTAGCATTTTTCTGAATGTGAAGAGGAGGCTAAGCTGCACCTTAGTGCAGGATCACCACCTGCAGGTTTTACATGTTTCCCTGCTGCAACACCTGATCCAAATGACAGCTTGCTATAAAGTTCTACACAAGCCTCTTAATGACCCGCTGATAGTTTGACTCAGTTCTATTGGAGCAGGTAAACATGTAAAACCTGCAGGACAGATGTCCACAGCTGCTTATCCTTCACTAGTGCATGAGGAAAATCTTTATTTAGGCTTTAAATAACTGTGCCAGCTGAGTACAGCAGATATTATACTTTTTTTTTTTAACTGAAAAATTCTCAATATTATAATTGATTTAGACCATCTACTAGCAGTTTTAATAACTATTCTTTGCATTCTTAAACGAGCAACAACTGCTCTAATAAACGGACTCAGTAAAACTGCGATGTTTCCAGTGGATCTGATCCCAGTTTGGTCCCAGTTTAACGCCATCACGGCAGTCCCAGTTTATGGAAACTGTCCAGTAAACGTCTCATTTTTCTCCTGAACACATTTAGGAATCATCTGATGGAGTTATGTTATAACTGATGACGTCTGCATTACGTCTCAGGAGATGACAGCTTTCAACACGGTCAGTAGACACGGGATCAGACAGAGACCACCACAAAATAAATAAGTTTTCTTTTAAAAAAACAAAAAAAACCTTCACGAGTCTAACACTGAGTCCAAATCCAGCCCGTGAGTCTGGAAGAGCGATGTGCGCTCTCTTTCTTGCACCAACTACTCCAAGGCTGCCGTATCTAACTAGTTCTTCCATCCCTCGCCCAGCATCGGTTATTTTCAAGTCCTTTATCAGTTAGGACAGTTTCATAAACTCAGCCTCCATGGTAAGATGTTCCATAGCTGACGTTAGCAAGCAGCCGTTCACTGCTGCTGGATCTGGATCTGGATCATCATGATGTTCCATAGCTGATGTTAGCAAGCAGCCGTTTACTGCTGCTGGATCTGGATCATCATGATGTTCCATAGCTGACGTTAGCAAGCAGCCGTTTACTGCTGCTGGATCGGGATCATCATGATGTTCCATAGCTGATGTTAGCAAGCAGCCGTTTACTGCTGCTGGATCGGGATCATCATGATGTTCCATAGCTGACGTTAGCAAGCAGCCGTTCACTGCTGCTGGATCTGGATCATCATGATGTTCCATAGCTGACGTTAGCAAGCAGCCGTTTACTGCTGCTGGATCTGGATCATCATGATGTTCCATAGCTGACGTTAGCAAGCAGCCGTTCACTGCTGCTGGATCTGGATCTGGATCATCATGATGTTCCATAGCTGACGTTAGCAAGCAGCCGTTTACTGCTGCTGGATCTGGATCATCATGATGTTCCATAGCTGATGTTAGCAAGCAGCCGTTTACTGCTGCTGGATCTGGATCATCATGATGTTCCATAGCTGATGTTAGCAAGCAGCCGTTTACTGCTGCTGGATCTGGATCATCATGATGTTCCATAGCTGATGTTAGCAAGCAGCCGTTTACTGCTGCTGGATCTGGATCATCATGATGTTCCATAGCTGACGTTAGCAAGCAGCCGTTTACTGCTGCTGGATCTGGATCATCATGATGTTCCATAGCTGATGTTAGCAAGCAGCCGTTTACTGCTGCTGGATCGGGATCATCATGATGTTCCATAGCTGACGTTAGCAAGCAGCCGTTCACTGCTGCTGGATCTGGATCATCATGATGTTCCATAGCTGACGTTAGCAAGCAGCCGTTTACTGCTGCTGGATCTGGATCTGGATCATCATGATGTTCCATAGCTGACGTTAGCAAGCAGCCGTTCACTGCTGCTGGATCTGGATCTGGATCATCATGATGTTCCATAGCTGACGTTAGCAAGCAGCCGTTTACTGCTGCTGGATCTGGATCATCATGATGTTCCATAGCTGACGTTAGCAAGCAGCCGTTTACTGCTGCTGGATCTGGATCATCATGATGTTCCATAGCTGATGTTAGCAAGCAGCCGTTTACTGCTGCTGGATCTGGATCATCATGATGTTCCATAGCTGACGTTAGCAAGCAGCCGTTTACTGCTGCTGGATCATCATGATGTTCCATAGCTGACGTTAGCAAGCAGCCGTTCACTGCTGCTGGATCTGGATCTGGATCATCATGATGTTCCATAGCTGATGTTAGCAAGCAGCCGTTTACTGCTGCTGGATCTGGATCATCATGATGTTCCATAGCTGACGTTGGCAAGCAGCCGTTCACTGCTGCTGGATCGAGATCATCATGATGTTCCATAGCTGATGTTAGCAAGCAGCCGTTTACTGCTGCTGGATCTGGATCATCATGATGTTCCATAGCTGACGTTAGCAAGCAGCCGTTCACTGCTGCTGGATCTGGATCATCATGATGTTCCATAGCTGATGTTAGCAAGCAGCCGTTTACTGCTGCTGGATCTGGATCTGGATCATCATGATGTTCCATAGCTGACGTTAGCAAGCAGCCGTTCACTGCTGCTGGATCAGGATCATCATGATGTTCCATAGCTGACGTTAGCAAGCAGCCGTTTACTGCTGCTGGATCGGGATCATCATGATGTTCCATAGCTGGCGTTAGCAAGCAGCCGTTTACTGCTGCTGGATCTGGATCATCATGATGTTCCATAGCTGACGTTAGCAAGCAGCCGTTCACGGCTGCTGGATCTGGATCATCATGATGTTCCATAGCTGACGTTAGCAAGCAGCCGTTTACTGCTGCTGGATCGGGATCATCATGATGTTCCATAGCTGACGTTAGCAAGCAGCCGTTCACTGCTGCTGGATCTGGATCTGGATCATCATGATGTTCCATAGCTGACGTTAGCAAGCAGCCGTTTACTGCTGCTGGATCGGGATCATCATGATGTTCCATAGCTGACGTTAGCAAGCAGCCGTTTACTGCTGCTGGATCTGGATCTGGATCATCATGATGTTCCATAGCTGACGTTAGCAAGCAGCCGTTCACTGCTGTTGGATCGGGATCATCATGATGTTCCATAGCTGACGTTAGCAAGCAGCCGTTTACTGCTGGATCTGGATCTGGATCATCATGATGTTCCATAGCTGACGTTAGCAAGCAGCCGTTTACTGCTGCTGGATCTGGATCATCATGATGTTCCATAGCTGATGTTAGCAAGCAGCCGTTCACTGCTGCTGGATCGGGATCATCATGATGTTCCATAGCTGACGTTAGCAAGCAGCCGTTTACTGCTGCTGGATCTGGATCATCATGATGTTCCATAGCTGACGTTAGCAGGCAGCCGTTCACTGCTGCTGGATCGGGATCATCATGATGTTCCATAGCTGACGTTAGCAAGCAGCCGTTCACTGCTGCTGGATCTGGATCTGGATCATCATGATGTTCCATAGCTGACGTTAGCAAGCAGCCGTTTACTGCTGCTGGATCTGGATCATCATGATGTTCCATAGCTGATGTTAGCAAGCAGCCGTTTACTGCTGCTGGATCATCGTGATGTTCCATAGCTGATGCTAGCAAGCAGCCGTTTACTGCTGCTGGATCTGGATCTGGATCATCATGATGTTCCATAGCTGACGTTAGCAAGCAGCCGTTTACTGCTGCTGGATCTGGATCTGGATCATCATGATGTTCCATAGCTGATGCTAGCAAGCAGCCGTTCACTGCTGCTGGATCATCATGATGTTCCATAGCTGACGTTAGCAAGCAGCCGTTTACTGCTGCTGGATCTGGATCTGGATCATCATGATGTTCCATAGCTGACGTTAGCAAGCAGCCGTTCACTGCTGCTGGATCTGGATCTGGATCATCATGATGTTCCATAGCTGATGCTAGCAAGCAGCCGTTCACTGCTGCTGGATCATCATGATGTTCCATAGCTGACGTTAGCAAGCAGCCTGAACGGCTGCTGGATCTGGATCATCATGATGTTCCATTGCTGACGTTAGCAAGCAGCCGTTCACTGCTGCTGGATCTGGATCATCATGATGTTCCATTGCTGGCGTTAGCAAGCAGCCGTTCACTGCTGCTGGATCTGGATCATCATGATGTTCCATAGCTGACGTTAGCAAGCAGCCGTTCACTGCTGCTGGATCTGGATCATCATGATGTTCCATAGCTGGCGTTAGCAAGCAGCCGTTCACTGCTGCTGGATCTGGATCATCATGATGTTCCATTGCTGGCGTTAGCAAGCAGCCGTTTACTGCTGCTGGATCATCATGATGTTCCATAGCTGACGTTAGCAAGCAGCCGTTCACTGCTGCTGGATCTGGATCATCATGATGTTCCATAGCTGATGCTAGCAAGCAGCCGTTCACTGCTGCTGGATCATCATGATGTTCCATAGCTGACGTTAGCAAGCAGCCGTTCACTGCTGCTGGATCTGGATCATCATGATGTTCCATTGCTGACGTTAGCAAGCAGCCGTTCACTGCTGCTGGATCTGGATCATCATGATGTTCCATTGCTGACGTTAGCAAGCAGCCGTTTACTGCTGCTGGATCATCATGATGTTCCATAGCTGACGTTAGCAAGCAGCCGTTCACTGCTGCTGGATCATCATGATGTTCCATTGCTGACGTTAGCAAGCAGCCGTTCACTGCTGCTGGATCTGGATCATCATGATGTTCCATTGCTGACGTTAGCAAGCAGCCGTTTACTGCTGCTGGATCATCATGATGTTCCATAGCTGACGTTAGCAAGCAGCCGTTCACTGCTGCTGGATCATCATGATGTTCCATTGCTGACGTTAGCAAGCAGCCGTTTACTGCTGCTGGATCATCATGATGTTCCATAGCTGACGTTAGCAAGCAGCCGTTTACTGCTGCTGGATCATAATGATGTTCCATAGCTGACGTTAGCAAGCAGCCGTTTACTGCTGCTGGATCATCATGATGTTCCATAGCTGATGCTAGCAAGCAGCCGTTTACTGCTGCTGGATCATCATGATGTTCCATAGCTGATGCTAGCAAGCAGCCGTTTACTGCTGCTGGATCTGGATCATTATCCAACCACCCTGCTCGACTTGTGACTGGGTAGAAATGCGCTCTGATGAGCTCCTAACTGTGTTGATCTTACTGTATATCACTGGTAAATTAACATAACAAGGGCGCAGATAGGATTTTTGAACTGGGGGGGACCAAGCCTTTAGCAAATGATTTCATTTAAATATGTTATCTTTGCGTAATTTGGGCTTTTACTCGGGTCGCAGTCTCACATAGTTGCTACCACCATCAGGCTCTCACACACAGTCCCATCACTCCACGATATGATACAGAAATACAGATATTACGACCATGTGTGTGATCACAGTCCTACGCTGTTCATGCTTCCCTGTAATTTACTCACTCTGTCAGCTACTGAGCAGGACATGACCAGAAGAGACCACCATGTCACTGATAATCAGTGTTTGCAGCACCAGAGCGTTATAATTCATGGTGGTGATGATGATGTTGTGAATGTACAGCAGAACGTAGCCAACCATATACAGCGGCAAGCAGCACAGCACAGGGAGAAGTGGAACCAGATCCAACAACCAATAGAAACATGTCTCTCATCCACCAGCATAGACCCCGCCCATCAAGTGCATTTCAATTCACAAGCAAAACTTTGGAAGTTGCAACCAAAAAGGACAAATTTGTAACCAAATTTTTAAAAAACTTGAAATCAAAGAGGACTGATTCATAAGATAAATACTTGTATGTTTTTACTTTCAAACATTATTAATGATTAAAGCTGAAGAAACATGCTATTTTTATTTCTCAATTGCAACCTATTCTGTTTTGATCTCAAAAATATTTTGTGATTGCCCCTGACTTTATTTTGCTCTCAGATCTCTTTTTTGGTTTCAAATACAGTATATTCTATTTATTTGATTCAATGATAAAGAAACAAAATTCTCTCCATAGATAACTGCAACAGGCACACATGCAGGTAGAAATTTCTCCTGAGCACCCTGAGGTATGAACTTGTGGTGTGTTCAAATGAAGATGGTGTGTGTCGGAAGTGGGAGCTCAGATCATCGTAATCGTATGGTGGAGTGCTCCCAACACTAAGCAGCCTTATACAACAAAACAACGAACTACTGTGAGCAGCAGGCAGCATGAGTTATGTGTCGGGTTAGTGATATGAATCCGACTTTCTGAGCTGAAGATCCAATTTCACGGAGGATTATGACTGCAGCTCTGATTTGGAGTTAGGAAATTCCACGATGCACAACGGTAATGCACGACGTAAATGCACGACATAAATGCACAACGTCAATGTACGACGTACATGCACGACGTAAATGTAAGACGTAAATGCACAACGTAAATGCACAACGTAAATGCACAACGTACATATACGACGTAAATGCCGACGTAAATGCACGACATAAATGCACAACGTCAATGTACGACGTACATGTACGACGTAAATGTAAGACGTAAATGCACGACGTAAATGCACAACGTAAATGCACAACGTACATATACGACGTAAATGCCGACGTAAATGCACGACATAAATGCACAACGTCAATGTACGACGTACATGCACGACGTAAATGCACAACGTAAATGCACAACGTACATATACGACGTAAATGACGGCGTAAATGCACGACATAAATGCACGTCAATGTACGACGTAAATGCACGACGTAAATGCACAACGTAAATGCACAACGTACATATACGACGTAAATGCACAACGTACATATACGACGTAAATGCCGACGTAAATGCACGACATAAATGCACGTCAATGTACGACGTACATGCACGACGTAAATGTACGACGTAAATGCACAACGTAAATGCACAACGTACATATACGACGTAAATGCCAACGTAAATGCATGACGTAAATTTACGACGTAAAAGCATGACGTAAATACGACGTAAATGCCAACGTAAATGCACGACGTAAATGCACAACGTACATATACGACGTAAATGCCGACGTAAATGCACGACGTAAATTTACGACGTAAAAGCATGACGTAAATACACAACGTAAATGCACAACGTAAATGCACAACGTACATATACGACGTAAATGCCGACGTAAATTTACGACGTGAAAGCATGACGTAAATACACGACGTAAATGCCGGCGTAAATGCATGCGTAAAGCATGACATAAATACCCGGCGTAAATGCACGGCGTAAATGCTGGCGTAAATGCAGCGTAAATGCATGGCGTAAATACGGCGTAAATGCCGGCGTAAATGCCGACGTAAATACACGACGTAAATGCCGGCGTAAATGCTGGCGTAAATGCACGACGTAAATGCATGACGTAAATACGACGTAAATGCCGACGTAAATACACGGCGTAAATGCCGACGTAAATGCATGACGTAAAAGCATGACATAAATACGACGTAAATGCACGACGTAAATGCTGACGTAAATGCACGACGTAAATGCTGACGTAAATGCATGACATAAATACACGACGTAAATGCACGACGTAAATGCATGACGTAAATGCATGACGTAAAAGCATGACATAAATACCGCAGCGTAAATGCACGACGTAAATGCTGGCGTAAATACACGACGTAAATGCCGACGTAAATGCATGACGTAAAAGCATGACATAAATACACGACGTAAATGCACGACGTAAATGCTGACGTAAATGCACGACGTAAATGCCGACGTAAATACACGACGTAAATGCCGACGTAAATACACAACGTAAATGCCGACGTAAATGCACGACGTAAATGCAGACGTAAATACACGACGTAAATGCAGACGTAAATATACAACGTCAATGCCGACGTCAATGCCGATGTAAATGCACGACGTAAATGCACGACGTAAACATATGACGTAAATGCACAACGTAAATATACTACGTTAATGTACGACGTAAATGGCGACGTCTGTTTCTCGCGTTGCCCTGCGCGGCTGCCTTCATACTTCCTTGCATCTTCTGCGTTCCCATGGTTCATAGATCAGTTTGTCCACTGCCTGTCCCCGTGTCCCCGCAATGTGATGTCGTAGAGTATTTTCGGACACAGCCTCTCTTCAAAAGCTGCAGTCGTGTCTACAGATGCTCCTCTCTGTGTTTGCCGTCTTCTTGATTAGGTGCTTTTACTGGGCTGTGGACCCCGACTGTTTTGTGTTGTTATTCTTCCGGTTCCTGTTCTTCTCTGGTTTGTATCGGCTACACAGCTCAACACTAATCCCATGGTTTCCGGTGGTATTGCTCCATCTTCTGCGTCGAGCCTAAATGGACCTTTACCCAGGGTAAAGTGGGGGGGACAGATCAGTGTCATTAAAAAACTTAGGGGGACAAGTCCCCTCCGTCCCCAGTGCCATTTGCGCCCTTGAACGTAACCATTTGTAATGTGGGATTATACGCAACTTTTTACCACCTTATTATATGAAGTTGTAACAGTGAAGTTTTTTTTCTGACTGGCCGCAAAATCACCACACGCCGGAAATCCGTCACGGTGCCGGAAAACGTTAAGCCCTGCACAGAATCGCTGCTTTAGGATAAAGAAGCCCAGACAGAAAGACCAGGAGAACAACTGGTTTGTTCCTGAACGCTGCTGAGAGTGTTTAGTTCACAGCATCTCCACCTTATAAACAGCAGGTTCCTCCTCTACCTGCTGTAGGCCACAATACAGCCCACCACATCCAACAGTGTGTTAAATATGTAGAAATAAAAATAAACTCGTGTTTGGACACATCTACAAATAACACAACATGTTTTCCAGCACATTTCCCCTTTGGAAGTAAACGTAGCCTATTTAATTATTCCTTCATTGATAATGTGGTGACTAATATCTGCGACCACAACCAACAATTTCACACAGATTTCAGAACATTTAAGTCCTGAACTGGCAAAATATGATCAAATAAAGCACATCTGCTGGACTTCAGACCATCTAGCTTGAAGCAGAAACTTAAATGGCTCGTGTTAGAAAGAGTTTGTAAAAAAACAAACTATAGCTCTCTGTGTACCACTGCAATCTTACAGTTCAAACAACTGTCACGTCAGCACCTCATGAATACAAAAACCTGAAAATATAAAATACAGCACAGATGTAGCCAAAAGGTCTATTTGGAAGGATGAAATTAAAAACATAAATGACCAAACATTCTCTGCAACAACGTCAGAGGTGGTGGGTCAAAATAGTAAAAGAAAAAAAAATTCAATAAATAACAAATAAAAATACAAAGAATACATGGTTGTTCTGTTAACTACAGTATATATATCTATATATATTTGCAATATGTCAGTATGTCAGTTTGCTCATTGAAATGGACATTCTTGTCTGTTCTGATGTGCCACATGGGGTTGCTAACGAGCCTGTTAACGAGCCACTGATGTGAACCAGTTGTGTTGCAGCAGGGTAACAATGAAACACTGGGATGCATGTCGGGTCTGAAGGGGTGTGCGTCCGGCCTCCGCAGATGTACGTGGAGCCTACGGCGGTCATGAAGAGTATAAATGTGAGTATAAATGCAGCTGAGGTCGGAAGACGCGACTCACCTGAGTGCATAAGGACACCTGGAATATGTTCCCGTCGCTTCCTCCACAGAACAAGAAGTACTCGCAGGGGTCAAAGGTCACGGACATGATTTCCACATCAAAGAGGACGGACAGCAGCAGATCACCAGAGGACAGCTCCCACACCTGCACAGGTAGATGGAGGACACCATCAATGAAAACACCATCAATGAAGGACACCAATAGAGGACACCATCAATGGAGGACACCAATGGAAACACCATCAATGAAGGACACCAATAGAGGACACCATCAATGGAGGACACCAATAGAGGACACCATCAATGGAGGACACCAATAGAGGACACCATCAATGGAGGACACCAAAGGAGGACACCATCAATGGAGGACACCAATGGAGGACACCTGTGTACGTGGAGAGTTTGGAGACCTCTTTTTCTTTACCACCTACCCATCTTTCCTCATGTCACCGTTTTCTTTCTGCAAAGGTGCGCCCTGCGAGGGGCTGCTTGACCACGGTCTGCCTGATCCTGTCTAGTTATGTTTTTGTCTATGTGTCTTGGACGGGTTGTACTGAAACATGAATTTCCTTTGGGGATCAATAAAGTATCTTTGATTTGATCGATGGAAACACCATCAATGGAGAACACCATCAATGGAGAACACCAATGCAGGACACCATCAATGGAGGACACCAATGGAGAACACCATCAATGGAGAACACCATCAATGGAGAACACCATCAATGGAGAACACCATCAATGGAGAACACCATCAATGGAGAACACCAATGGAGGACACCATCAATGGAGGACACCAATGCAGGACACCATCAATGGAGGACACCAATGGAGAACACCATCAATGGAGGACACCAATGCAGGACACCATCAATGGAGGACACCAATGGAGAACACCATCAATGGAGAACACTATCAATGGAGAACACCAATGGAGGACACCATCAATGGAGGACACCAATGCAGGACACCATCAATGGAGGACACCAATGGAGAACACCATCAATGGAGGACACCAATGCAGGACACCATCAATGGAGGACACCAATGGAGAACACCATCAATGGAGGACACCAATGGAGGACACCATCAATGGAAACACCATCAATGGAGGACACCATCAGTGGAGAACACCATCAATGGAGGACACCATCAATGGAGGACACCATCAGTGGAGAACACCATCAATGGAGAACACCATCAGTGGAGGACACCATCAATGGAGGACACCAATGGAGGACACCATCAATGGAGGACACCAATGCAGGACACCATCAATGGAGAACACCATCAATGGAGAACACCAATGGAGGACACCATCAATGGAGGACACCATCAATGGAGGACACCAATGGAGAACACCATCAATGGAGGACACCAATGGAGGACACCATCAATGGAAACACCATCAATGGAGGACACCATCAGTGGAGGACACCATCAATGGAGGACACCATCAATGGAGGACACCATCAATGGAGGACACTAATGCAGGACACCATCAATGGAGGACACCAATGGAGAACACCATCAATGGAGGACACCAATGGAGGACACCATCAATGGAAACACCATCAATGGAGGACACCATCAGTGGAGGACACCATCAGTGGAGGACACCATCAGTGGAGGACACCATCAGTGGAGAACACCATCAGTGGAGGACACCATCAGTGGAGAACACCATCAATGGAGAACACCATCAATGGAGAACACCAATGGAGGACACCATTAATGGAGGACACTATCAATGGAGGACACTATCAATGGAGGACACCATCAATGGAGGACACCATCAATGGAGGAAACAGAAACAGAAAAAGAGACAATGTAAAACATCATAAAAATGTAAAGCTAAATACTGGGAAAAATTAAGAACAAACAAGATTAAGAGCTATGAAAACAACCAACAGAGAATCAGAACAGGCTACTCAGGGGAGCGCAGGGTGTACATAAAAGAGTGTGAAATCTTTAGTAAATAAACTAGTTAGAATTCAAAGCTAGACAAAAAAATAGGTCTTTAGCTTTGATTTAAAAGATCCCAGTTCAGTCGTGAGACGAATGTCGGGGGGGGCAGCGACTTCCACAATCTCGGGCCAGCAGCCGAGAACGAGCGGTCGCCCCACTGTTTTCGTTTCGTTCTTGGGACTTCTAAGAGAAGTTGCCCAACAGAACGAAGGGCCCTGCTGGGGTCCCGGCGGAGGGCTTTGAAAACAAACAAAAGTAATTTAAAATCAATTTGGAAGCGGGCAGGGAGTAGAAAAGACTGTAATTGTTTAAGAACAAGCTTTTCTAGTAGCTTTGAGAGAAAGGGAAGGTGGGAGACTGGTCTAAAATTTTGTAGCAGAAGAGGATCAAGATGTGTTTTTTTCAAAATAGGCCTGACCACAGCGTGTTTGGAGGCAGCAGGGACAGATCCTAGAGATAGACAGCAACCTGGCCGAAATAATGTCTCATGGACAACCTGTAGGTTTCAAGCTGCTAACAACATCACTAAGGTGTGATAAAGAGATGGTCTCAAAATGCTCGAAAACCTGTACAGGAGCAGTGTGGACATCAGTCACAGCAGAGGGGCTAGCAGCAATGCTTTTCCTAACAGACAGAACTTTCTCAATGAAAAAAGCAGCAAATTCATCAGCAGTAGCAGGAAAAGTATTTGAGAGACCAACATTGGGATTAATAACAGAGTTAATGGTACTGAATAGGACTCTGGGATTATGTGAGCTGTTTGCTACAATGGACGACAGATACTTAGCTTTAGCGTCTTTCATGGCTTTCTGATAAGTGGTCACACTTTCTCTCAGCAAACCCAGGGAAACATGCAACTTATCCTTCTTCCAGCGACGTTCAGCTTGTCTGCATTTCCGTCTTAGCAGATGGATATGGTCATTAATCCAGGGATCCTTTTTGGTGGAGGATGGAACAGAGCGAAGGGGAGCAATACAATCCAGGATATCGGAGCAGGTAGAGTTGAAGGTTGAGAGCAGGACGTCAGGGCAGAGGGGGGGCGAGTCATTGGCAGCAAGCAGCTGTGAGGTGTTGAAGGCGGCAGCAAAGTCGGTAGCCGTAGCTGGAGTAAAAGCTCGCCGCTTGCGGGCTGGGAGAGCAGGCTTAATGGGGGAAGGAGGGGCCACCACATCAAAGATGACAGGAAAGTGATCCGATAAGGTGGCAGCAGAAATGTCCCTGATGGAGACCGAGAGACCGTAAGAAAGGACTAGGTCAAGGATATGTCCACGCTCGTGAGTGGGAGAGGTGACCAGCTGGGTGAGGCCAAAGGAGTCGATGAGGCTCTTAAACTCGTTTGCCAGATGATTCATGGGACAGCAGACATGAACGTTAAAGTTGCCACAGATCAGAAACTTGTCAAACCTGGGGATGAATTCAGACATAAATTCAGAGAATTCCTGAAGGAAGTCCTTGCTGGTCCTTGGAGGACGATACACTGTCGCGCACAGTACAGGGCAGGTGAGATCGTTCACCATCAGCTGGACTTCAAAACTGGAGTAGGTATCCACAGGTAACAGCCTACAACTGAAACCATCCTTGAAAACAGCATCAACACCACGACCAGCCGCGCAAGGGGAGTTGAGTACCGCACAGCCGGGGGGGAGGAGTTCCGCGAAGGCGCTGTCATCGCCGGGCTTCAGCCAGGTCTCCGTGAGGAGGAGGAAATCCAGGTTCCGTGATGCAAAAAAGTCGTTGAGGATGAAGGTCTTGTTCGACACAGATCTGATGTTGATCAGAGCCATCTGGATAAGTGAGCAGTCAGCGGAGCCGGAGGAGGAAGCGCGGATCAGCGGCCGGAGGTTTCCGGGCACACAGCCCCGCCGGGAAGCCCGCGCCGGTCGGCGGGGAAAGGTAAACACGCCGGAGTCTGGAAGAATCAGCCGGAGACACCGGGGTCTCAGTTCGTCAGGAGCTCGAAGGTTTAAGCCCAGGGAAACCATAGAAGATCCAGTTGGGGGACGACAGGAGGGAAGACGGGTAGATCCATGGAGTAATTTCCATTTGACGATGGCTCCTCCACGTTTTCCACGTCTTCGGCGGCGGCCGGATCTGCGGGCGCACCAGCAAGGGAGACGCCGCAGGTAGGGCGGTGTCGCAGTCAGGAGAGGCGGCGGTGCATTAAACTGGCCATCAGAGCTCCAGATCGGCATGTTCAGCATAGAATCGCGGATAAGGAAAAGATCCATGCGATCGTACACCAGTAGTGACATCACGCCCGAGTAACGAGGGACAGGAACAGAAAAACCAACAAGAGAACAGAGAGCGACGGACGGCTGGCAGAGACCACGGGCGCCATCTTCCACCAAGTAATTGTGTTGGTGCTCATTGGAGTTTTAACATGGAGGTTATTTCTAAACAGCGATTGGATTAAAAAGAAAAAAAAAGTCTCTCCCACACTGCACCGGATGCGGTGGATACCCTCAGTCATAGAACTTGTCATGTCCAAAAAGATTCAACTGTATTTTATACTTTCTCCGCGACCTGTCGGCACCCACAGGATTTTTACCTGTGAGACGTTGAAACCAAACCACCGCATGACTGTTGTTTGAGCGACAGAAGGAGACAGGCAGCCTGCTAGCAGCTGCGACTCTGGCCTTGTAAACAAACAGCCTCCACGTGCTGCGTCGGCAGCCCGTGATGTCACTTTAAGGGGCAGCTTAGAAATACCCTGAATAGATCTGCACCTACGGATTGGCTCATGTTTACCCCTACTGATTTTTACCGATCTAGGATTTTTTTCTATATCAGGGCCGATCCCGATCTGAGGATCGGAGCATCCCTAGAGAATACCATCAATGGAGGACACCATCAATGGAGGACACCATCAATGGAGGACACCATCAATGGAAACACCATCAATGGAGGACACCATCAATGGAGGACACCATCAATGGAGGACACCATCAATGGAGGACACCATCAATGGAGAACACCATCAATGGAGAACACCATCAATGGAGAACACCATCAATGGAGGACACCATCAATGGAGGACACCATCAATGGAGAACATCACCAATGGAGAACACCATCAATGGAGAACACCATCAATGGAGAACATCACCAATGGAGAACACCATCAATGGAGGACACCATCAATGGAGGACACCACCAATGGAGAACACCACCAATGGAGAACACCACCAATGGAGAACACCACCAATGGAGAACACCACCAATGGAGAACACCACCAATGGAAACACCATCAATGGAGAACACCATCAATGGAGAACACCATCAATGGAGAACACCACCAATGGAAACACCATCAATGGAGAACACCATCAATGGAGAACACCATCAATGGAGGACACCACCAATGGAGAACACCATCAATGAAAACACCATCAATGGAGAACACCATCAATGGAGAACACCATCAATGGAGAACACCACCAATGGAAACACCATCAATGGAAACACCATCAATGGAGGACACCACCAATGGAGAACACCACCAATGGAGAACACCACCAATGGAAACACCATCAATGGAGAACACCATCAATGGAAACACCATCAATGGAGAATACCATCAATGGAGAATACCATCAATGGAGGACACCATCAATGGAGAACACCATCAATGGAGGACACCATCAATGGAGAATACCATCAATGGAGGACACCATCAATGGAGAACACCCTCAATGGAGAACACCATCAATGGAGGACACCAATGGAGGACACCGTCAATAGAGGACACCATCAATGGAGAACACCATCAATGAAAACACCATCAATGGAGGACACCCTCAATGGAGGACACCCTCAATGGAGAACACCATCAATGGAGGACACCATCAATGGAGGACACCATCAATGGAGGACACCATCAATGGATAATACCGTCAATGGAGGACACCGTCAATGGAGGACACCGTCAATGGAGGACACCATCAATGGAGAACACCATCAATGGAGAACACCATCAATGGAGGACACCATCACGGTCTGTTCTCCATGGTAACGGCTGCTACCTGTCCTAGCTGTCTTACTTTTACAGTCTGTTCTCCATGGTAACGGCTGCTACCTGTTCTAGCTGTCTTACCTTCACAGTCTGGTCCAATGATGCAGTGGCAACTCGGGCCTGAGCTCCCATCATTCCACAGTGCAGGTCTGTGATTGGAAGAGAGTGACGAGACAGGATGTGACGAGGCTCAGGGGCGTGGCTTACATCCAGCTGGATGACACTGACACAGGACGGACAGGTGAGATATTCAGAGGACAAGGTCAGAGACACAGAGAAGGTGTGGCCCAGGTGTCTATAAGCTGTCTCAGCTGTGGTACAGGTGTGTCTCATGATGTGTCTCAGATGTGTCTCAGGTGTGCCTCAAGTGATCTAAAGTGCGTCTCAGTTGTGTCTCATGATGTGTCTCAAGGTGTCTACAAGCTGTCTCATGATGTGTCTCAGATATGTCTCAGGTGTGCCTCAGGTGTGCCTCAGGTGTGCCTCAGGTGACATCAGATGTGTGTCAGGTGTGTCTCAGGCACATCTCAGGTGCATCTAGGCGAGTCTCAGGTGTGTTTCAGGTGCATCTAGGAGAGTCTCAGGTGTGCCTCAGGTGATCTTAGGTGTGTTTTAGGTGAGTCTCATGATGTGTCTCATGATGTGTCTCAAGTGTGTCGCAGGTGTGTTTCAGGTGATATCAGGTGCATCTCAAGATGCGTCTCAGGTGTGGTCAGGCAATATCAGGAGCGTCTCAGGTGTGTCTCCGGCACATCTCAGGTGCATCTAGGTGAGTCTTAGGTGTGCCTCAGGTGATATCAGGTGTGTCTCAGGCACAACTCAGGTGCATCTCAGCTGCGTCTCAGGTGCATCTAGGTGAGCCTCAGGTGATGTCAGGTGCGTCTGAGGTTTGTCTCAGGTGTGTCTCATGATGTGTCTCAGGTGTGTCTTAGGTGCGTCTTAGGTGTGTCTCAGGTGCGTCTTAGGTGTGTCTCAGGTGCGTCTTAGGTGTGTCTAAGGTGCATCTCAGGTGTTTCTCACCTGCTCAGACTCCAGACCAGAGCCAGATTGTCTTTCCCTGCAGAAACGAAGTGGCTGCCGTCATCGGTGAACTGCAGACAAGTGACGTCCTGATAGTGTCGACTGAGGACCGACAGCAGTTTACCTGTACAAACCTGGACCAAAGATATAAAACACTTCTCAGATGCCTCTACTGAAAGCTGTTCCCATGGCAACCAGACAGCTACTCAACAGGAAGGTAAAACTGAAACCAGACAAGAAGAAGCAGCTGACCTCCCACAGGTAGACGGCCTCAGAGACTCCAGCAGCAAGGAAGAGTCCGTCAGGTGATGAAGACAGACAGGTGACAACACCTGGACACACGATCTTTTGCTGCAGCTGGTCCTGCACACACAGGAAGCAGGTCCTGTTACCACGGCAACAGCCCTCACAACACGACGACGAGTACTAGGGTGACTACCACTGCTGATACAGCAGTCACTCGCAACAGTCAGGATCTCAACAGTCAGAATCTCAGCGGTCAGAATTAACCGTCAGAATCAACAGTCAGACTCTCAGCAGTCAAAATCTCCGTGGCCAGAATTAACAGTCAGTATCTCAGCACTCAGAATCAACAGTCAGAATTTCGACAGTCAGAATCTCAGCGGTCAGAATCAACAGTGAGAATCTCAGCAGTCAGAATCAACAGTCAGAATTTCGACAGTCAGAATCTCAGCGGTCAGAATCAACAGTGAAAATCTCAGCACTCCGAATCAACAGTCAGAATTTCAACAGTCAGAATCTCAGCGGTCAGAATCAACAGTGAAAATCTCAGCAGTCAGAATCAACAGTCAGAATTTCGACAGTCAGAATCTCAGCGGTCAGAATCAACAGTGAAAATCTCAGCAGTCAGAATCAACAGTCAGAATTTCAACAGTCAGAATCTCAGCGGTCAGAATCAACAGTCAGAATCTCAGCAGTCAGAATCAACAGTCAGAATTTCAACAGTCAGAATCTCAGCCGTTAGAATCTCAGCTGTCAGAATCAACAGTCAGAATCTTGACAGTCAGAATCAACAGTCAGAATCTCAACAGCATTCAGGCTCAGCCGTCAGACTCAACAACAGTCAGACTCTCAGACTCTCAACAGCAGTCAGACTCTCAACAACAGTCAGACTCTCAACAGCAGTCAGACTCTCAACAGCAGTCAGACTCTCAACAGCAGTCAGACTCTCAACAGCAGTCAGACTCTCAACAGCAGTCAGACTCTCAACAGCAGTCAGACTCTCAACAGCAG
Source organism: Atherinomorus stipes (assembly GCA_023101725.1). Classification (NCBI taxonomy): domain Eukaryota; kingdom Metazoa; phylum Chordata; class Actinopteri; order Atheriniformes; family Atherinidae; genus Atherinomorus; species Atherinomorus stipes. Next base: position 195,102 of record JALJCO010005349.1, read on the forward strand.
TCAGACTCTCAACAGCAGTCAGACTCTCAACAGCAGTCAGACTCTCAACAGCAGTCAGACTCTCAACAGCAGTCAGACTCTCAACAGCAGTCAGACTCTCAACAACAGTCAGACTCTCAACAACAGTCAGACTCTCAACAACAGTCAGACTCTCAACAGCAGTCAGACTCTCAACAGCAGTCAGACTCTCAACAGCAGTCAGACTCTCAACATTAGTCAGACTCTCAACAACAGTCAGACTCTCAACAGCAGTCAGACTCTCAACAACAGTCAGACTCTCAACAGCAGTCAGACTCTCAACAGCAGTCAGACTCTCAACAGCAGTCAGACTCTCAACAGCAGTCAGACTCTCAACAGCAGTCAGACTCTCAACAGCAGTCAGACTCTTAACAGCAGTCAGACTCTCAACGACAGTCAGACTCTCAACAGTCAGACTCTCAACAGTAGTCAGACTCTCAACAGTAGTCAGACTCTCAACAGCAGTCAGACTCTCAACAGCAGTCAGACTCTCAACAGTAGTCAGACTCTCAACAGCAGTCAGACTCTCAACAGTAGTCAGACTCTCAACAGCAGTCAGACTCTCAACGACAGTCAGACTCTCAACAGTCAGACTCTCAACAGTAGTCAGACTCTCAACAGTAGTCAGACTCTCAACAGCAGTCAGACTCTCAACAGTAGTCAGACTCTCAACAGCAGTCAGACTCTCAACAGCAGTCAGACTCTCAACAGCAGTCACTCTCAACAGCAGTCAGACTTTCAACATTAGTCAGACTCTCAACAACAGTCAGACTCTCAACAGCAGTCAGACTCTCAACAGCAGTCAGACTCTCAACAGCAGTCAGACTCTCAACAGCAGTCAGACTCTCAACATTAGTCAGACTCTCAACAACAGTCAGACTCTCAACAGCAGTCAGACTCTCAACAATAGTCAGACTCTCAACAACAGTCAGACTCTCAACAGCAGTCCTCTCAAAGCAGTCACTCTCAACAGCAGTCCCTCAACAGCAGTCAGACAGACAGTCAGACTCTCAACAACAGTCAGACTCTCAACAGCAGTCAGACTCTCAACAGCAGTCAGACTCTCAACAGTCAGACTCTCAACATTAGTCAGACTCTCAACAGCAGTCAGACTCTCAACATTAGTCAGACTCTCAACAGCAGTCAGACTCTCAACAGCAGTCAGACTCTCAACAGCAGTCACTCTCAACAGCAGTCAGACTTTCAACAGTCAGACTCTCAACAGTCAGACTCTCAGCAGTCAGACTCTCAACAGCAGTCAGACTCTCAACAGCAGTCAGACTTTCACAGTCAGACTCTCAACAGTCAGACTTTCAACAGTCAGACTCTCAACAGCAGTCAGACTCTCAACAACAGTCAGACTCTCAACAGCAGTCAGACTTTCAACAGCAGTCAGACTTTCAACAGTCAGACTCTCAACAACAGTCAGACTCTCAACAGCAGTCAGACTCTCAACAGCAGTCAGACTCTCAACAGCAGTCAGACTCTCAACAGCAGTCAGACTCTCAACAGCAGTCAGACTCTCAACAGCAGTCAGACTCTCAACAGCAGTCAGACTCTCAGCAACAGTCAGACTCTCAACAGCAGTCAGACTCAACAGCAGTCAGACTCTCAACAACAGTCAGACTCTCAACAGCAGTCAGACTCTCAACAGCAGTCAGACTCTCACAGCAGTCAGACTCTCAACAGCAGTCAGACTCTCAACAGCAGTCAGACTCTCAACAGCAGTCAGACTCTTAACAGCAGTCAGACTCTCAACGACAGTCAGACTCTCAACAGTCAGACTCTCAACAGTAGTCAGACTCTCAACAGTAGTCAGACTCTCAACAACAGTCAGACTCTCAACAGCAGTCACTCTCAACAGCAGTCAGACTTTCAACAGTCAGACTCTCAACAACAGTCAGACTCTCAACAACAGTCAGACTCTCAACAGCAGTCAGACTCTCAACAGCAGTCAGACTCTCAACAGCAGTCAGACTCTCAACAGCAGTCAGACTCTCAACAGCAGTCAGACTCTCAACATTAGTCAGACTCTCAACAGCAGTCAGACTCTCAACATTAGTCAGACTCTCAACAGCAGTCAGACTCTCAACAGCAGTCAGACTCTCAACAGCAGTCACTCTCAACAGTCAGACTTTCAAGCAGTCAGACTCAACAACAGTCAGACTCAACAGCAGTCAGACTCTCAACAGCAGTCAGACTCAACAGCAGTCAGACTCTCAACAGCAGTCAGACTTTCAACAGTCAGACTCTCAGCAGTCAGACTTTCAACAGTCAGACTCTCAACAGCAGTCAGACTCTCAACAGCAGTCAGACTCTCAACAGCAGTCAGACTTTCAACAGCAGTCAGACTTTCAACAGTCAGACTCTCAACAACAGTCAGACTCTCAACAGCAGTCAGACTCTCAACAGCAGTCAGACTCTCAACAGCAGTCAGACTCTCAACAGCAGTCAGACTCTCAACAGCAGTCAGACTCTCAACAGCAGTCAGACTCTCAACAACAGTCAGACTCTCAACAGCAGTCAGACTCTCAACAGCAGTCAGACTCTCAACAGCAGTCAGACTCTCAACAGCAGTCAGACTCTCAACAGCAGTCAGACTCTCAACAGCAGTCAGACTCTCAACAGCAGTCAGACTCTCAACAGCAGTCAGACTCTTAACAGCAGTCAGACTCTCAACGACAGTCAGACTCTCAACAGTCAGACTCTCAACAGTAGTCAGACTCTCAACAGTAGTCAGACTCTCAACAGCAGTCAGACTCTCAACAGCAGTCAGACTCTCAACAGCAGTCAGACTCTCAACAGCAGTCAGACTCTCAACAGCAGTCAGACTCTCAACAACAGTCAGACTCTCAACAACAGTCAGACTCTCAACAACAGTCAGACTCTCAACAACAGTCAGACTCTCAACAGCAGTCAGACTTTCAACAGTCAGACTCTCAACAACAGTCAGACTCTCAACATTAGTCAGACTCTCAACAGCAGTCAGACTCTCAACATTAGTCAGACTCTCAACAGCAGTCAGACTCTCAACAGCAGTCAGACTCTCAACAGCAGTCAGACTCTCAACAGCAGTCAGACTCTCAACAGCAGTCAGACTCTCAACATTAGTCAGACTCAACAGCAGTCAGACTCTCAACATTAGTCAGACTCTCAACAGCAGTCAGACTCTCAACAGCAGTCAGACTTTCAACAGTCAGACTCTCAACAACAGTCAGACTCTCAACAGCAGTCAGACTCTCAACAGCAGTCAGACTCTTAACAGCAGTCAGACTCTCAACAGCAGTCAGACTCTTAACAGCAGTCAGACTCTTAACAGCAGTCAGACTTTCAACAGTCAGACTCTCAACAGCAGTCAGACTTTCAACAGTCAGACTCTCAACAGCAGTCAGACTCTCAACAGCAGTCAGACTCTCAACAGTCAGACTCTCAACAGTCAGACTCTCAACAGTCAGACTCTCAACAGTCAGACTCTCAACAGTCAGACTCTCAACAGTCAGACTCTCAACAGTCAGACTCTCAACAGCAGTCAGACTCTCAACAGCAGTCAGACTCTCAACAGCAGTCAGACTCTCAACAACAGTCAGACTCTCAACAACAGTCAGACTCTCAACAACAGTCAGACTCTCAACAACAGTCAGACTCTCAACAGCAGTCAGACTCTCAACAGCAGTCAGACTCAGCGGTCAGAATCAACAATCAATTCTGAATCAATTCGACTTCCGGGTAAGATGGCGCACTGTACAGAGTAAGTCCTCTTAGCTTTGCAAGCTTGGTTCTGATTAAACTGAAAATAAACGGAAAAATCCACTGCTACGAACTAAAAACTTCTTAACTCAGCCAGAGAAAAAATGAACAAATCAAAGAAATCTCCTATTAAAAACATCGCCTTTAAACAAGCGGAAAACCAAAGAGAGCACAGTTATGATACAGCCATACCTATGGATGCTACAGCTAACTCTAGCAAACGGAACAGACGAAACGCCAACAAACACCACAGAAAAAAGCCAACAAGAAAAAAAAATCCAAGAATACATCCCCAGAAGAATCAAATATGGAAATAATGGATGTAATCTTAAAAGCAATTGACTCACTCGGAAAAAGAGTGGACGACCGCATGGAGGATATTCAAGCTCAGATGAAACATGGCACGATGCTAGCTGCAATCGCCAAGGTGGTACAGCTCAATGCAGAGGAACTGAAAGAATGCAAAACGAAGGTAAACTCTCTGGAGAAGCAAGCGGACATGCTCAAAAAAGAAAACGAAGCCATGAAAGACCTCATCCCCGAGCTAGAACGGTACAAGAGAAGATGGTGTCTCCGTGTCAAAGGGAAAAAAGAAACTGTTAACGAAAACATAAGGCGGACATCATAAAACTCCTGTGCCAAATTGCACCCGACCTGAAAGAGAAAATGGATGATGCGGTAGATGTCCTATACAAAGTGGGGAAGATATCCGACAACCGACCTCAACAGATCATCATTCTCTTCGCCAAACGAATAATAAGAGACGACATCTGGATGAGATCAAAGACGGCACCGATATGTAAATCTGAGGGAATCCACTTCGCAGAAGACCTGACGAGGGAGGACCTGCTGGCGAGACAGGCGATGTGGCCGCGGATCGAACAGGCGAGAAAGGACGGCAAGGCGGCGGGCTTTAGAGGTCCATACGGCTTCATCCAGGGCAGACGCATTGTAGAAAAACAGAGGATGCAAGATAAAGGCTGAAGCGGATCCGGATACTCGCAGTGAAGACGACCTAATATGGGACCCTCACTAGGGTATTATCCACCTCCTCAACACTCTTCTCTCTATACCAAAAGCCAGTGTTCTTATGTTCCATTTTTCAGTTCAAAGTTAACATTTCTCTTTCTTCTGTTAATACAAGGACTCAAAGACTCGATTAAACGTAAAGCTGTATTTTTGTTTTGTAAAGGGCAATAAATCGAATTGCATTTTTCTTCAAGAAACACATTCAGACCAAGCTGATGTTAAATTTTGGTCTCAACAGTGGGGGGATAAAATCCTGTTTAGCCATGGAACAAACCGATCTGCAGGAACAGCCATATGCTTCAGTAGATGGCCTGGTGAAATAATAACTCACGAAACTGATGATGAGGGTCACTGGACTGCATGTGTGTTAAAGATGGACAGTGCCTTCTTAATTATGGTTAATCTTTATGGTTACAACAATGCACTAAAAACAGAAAATTGTTACATCGGATAACAAGTGTTATCAAACGGCTCCAAACTAAGTTTACAACAGAACATATTGTGGTGGGAGGAGACTTTAACATAACACCGGATGAATGGATGGACAGGTGGCCAACAAGATACTCACAAGTTCATCACAACCAAATAATTAAAATTTCATGACTGAAAACTGCCTGATGGATATCTGGAGAACCTTAAACATAGACAGTAAACAGTTCACTTGGTTTAAAGCTAATGGGCAAGCTAAGTCCAGGATAGATTATTGGTTAGTATCGAATGTATTAGAAAGATGTTACAGAAACAAAAATCTCTGGCAGCCCCTAAGCGATCACTGTACGATAGATATTACTATCAAATCATAATAAAGGAAAATATAAAGACGATTGGAAGTTTAATTCCAATTTATTGCTCAATGAAGATTATTGTACAGGAATTAGAAATCTAATTCTGGAAATACGAAATGATGATAATTTAGCCAAACCAACGCAAAAATGGGAATTCCTAAAATTTTCTGTTAGAAAATATTCTATATCCTTTAGTAAAAAAATGAAAAAGGAAAATAACAAAAAGGAATCCGAATTGGTCCAAACCTTATTCAACTATTACAATAAAATTAATTGGAATGAAGACAAAGAAAATATAAATAACATTAGGGCTGTAACGATACACCAACTCACAATTCGATTCGTATCACGATTTTTGACCCACGATTCGATACACGATTTTTTTTTTCTAATTTAAAAAAATTTGTTTATTTTTTTTTTTTTACTTTAATTTTTTTTAAGTATTTTATTTAAATGGCATTTATAACATTTAACTTAATGTAACAAATAGCCTGAACATAGCTGAAGACAATAATCAAAATGATTGAATTATTAACCAAGGATAAAACATTTCTCTTTTTTGAAAAATAAAAATAATTGAACTGTGCTGTTAATCAAAAATGAAGTTAAATAACAAATAAGTCCTTGACAGCTTTCTACATCAAACCTGTTTATCTAAAGCTGGAGTTCTTCAGGAACAGCATCATGTCCACATGTCGGGTGAGAGGCTGCTCTGCTCCCTGCAGAGGAGAATTTCAGTGGAAAGATGTGGGGAGATGGTGACGTCATGATGGCCGAGCATGAGCTGATGTTAACCCGAAATAATGATGACATAGCAGCGCGTCTCAGAGAGGAGGAAAGCATTCACACCTCACTTTCCCGCTGCTGGAACAGCTGATTTTCAGTTGCATCGCTGGAAACTCCAACATGCTGAAAATCAGCTGTTCAAAGTGAAATCAAGGGAAGGAGGTCTGGACGCTTTCACTGCTCCGCAGGGATCCGCCAAGCTATCGGTCTTTTTCTTCAGGCTGGATCGAAGAATAATATTATTTTCTTTATTATTATTGGTTTATTTCTTCACACATGCGTGCGCACACGCGCGGTGTCCTGTTGGTCGTTTTGTGGCTTTCACGGGGAGTCCCTACCGACACTGCCCCCCCCCCCCCCCCCCCCGGAAGATTGGGCGAGCTGTGTGAGGGACCGGCCGGGACTCAGCACTCCAAGCGGGGGCTGGTCAGGACAGGACCCCCACTGATTAACCATCACAAGTCAGAGCAAATAAAAACGCCTGAACCAGCAGCGGGGGGGGGGGGGTTTCACCACCATCCCGCCACGCGTCCACCACCGGCCGTCCACGCGCTCGGTCCAGCTTGACGTCCTACGCGCGTCTGGCCTGCCGAACACGAACAGGACCCCCCTCCTGTCTTTCACTGGTCTCAGTGTCTGCAGACCTGCCATCGCTCCTCATCACACCCCCGAGCTGGATGCGCGCGAGCGGCTCATCAGGTACCGATGGAAAACTGGAACCAGCGGGTCCAGAACCAGGACTACCGGGTCCGGAACCAGCGGGTCCAGACCTGCCATCGCTCCTCATCACACCCCCGAGCTGGATGCGCGCGAGCGGCTCATCAGGTACCGATGAGCTGAACTACCGGGTCCAGAACCAGGACTACCGGGTCCGGAACCAGCGGGTCCAGACCTGGGACCCGGACTGGTCCTAGCTGGACTACCGGGTCCGGAACCAGGACTACCGGGTCCGGAACCAGCGGGTCCAGACCTGGGACCCGCTGGTTCCAGCTGGACTACCGGGTCCGGGACCAGCGGGTCCAGACCTGGGACCCGCTGGTTCCAGCTAGACTACCGGGTCCGGGACCAGCGGGTCCAGACCTGGGACCCGCTGGTTCCAGCTGAACTACCGGGTCCGGAACCAGCGGGTCCAGGTGCTCCTACCTTCCTCTGGACCTCCCAGACGTTGATGAAGTTCTTGGCCAGCTGCGCGGACAGCAGGAACTCCCCGCGCAGCAGCGCGAGGCTCCGGGCCGCGCTGTTCCCGCCTCGGTAGGACAGCAGGCTGGACCCGCTGTGGAGGTCGAACACGGTCCAGTTCCAGAGCTGCGAGCCGGCGTCGCTGCTCACGATCACCTCCAGCGGAGCCGCCATCTTCATTCTAACACAGCACGCACGCTGGAAGCGTGTGACGCTGTGTGACGTCACGTCGGGGCGGGACAGACCGGGAATTGATTTTTGTTTTTTTAAATTCTTTATTCGAAGTCGTTGTACCCCCCCCCCCCCCCCCCAACTCCAATTCAAATTTTTTCTTTAATAAGAAACTTTATTTAATAAAATGTACAAGCAAATGTGGCAATTCTCGATTGTGTAATTCTACAGAGGACCTAACAGCAACTCGTAGATGAGAAAATCAGACAAAATTGATTAAAACAAGGTTTAAAAAAAGGAAAAAAAAGTCTGTAATGCGTCGCTAGGTGGCAGCAGTTCCTAACAGCTCTCATAGCTTTTGTGATTTTTTCAAATATAGTTGTCTTTTTTAAAGGGATATTCCGTAAGTTCTCCTGTGTTTTATTCACAAAAACTGATTATTTGGTTCAAAAGTGTTTTTTCATTAATCAGTAATCACTCCCATCAACAAACTGAAGTGCTCCTCTAAGATCTAAATTTGCCGTTCGTATCATTCATTTACACATCGAGCGGGGCGGCTCGGTGGGGGCTGCCATGTCGTATCTCCATGTTTTTGCGTTCAGGAGAACCGTGACAGTAGGAAAACACAGAAACTCACCGGACACACCGGAGTTTTCAGCTCAGTTCGAGGTAATGCCTTTGAAAAGTCACCGCGCTGCAGTGGGAGAAACCAGCGTCTCACTGATGCTGCGTTCACGTGCAGTCGGGCAGACGGCCGTTGGTATCAAACCAGATGTTATTTTAATCAATGAAGCCGAGCGAAATACGGTAAAACATGGGTCAGGGAAAACAATACGACATCGCCATGACAACCGAACAGATGTGGACTGATGTCACTGTAACTGACGGACCACGTCTTCACATAGAGGCCGGTGATAACTTTACATGCAGCGGCTGTCGTCGGTCTGTCCGGATTCACGCGAACGCAGCATGAAAAGTACGAGGGAGCTGCTCGCGATTACACAGTGTCCCTTTAATTGACATTACTTGTCAGATTAGGTTTTTCTGGGAGGACTTTTTATGCTGGTTTGAAGGCTGTGCAACTCAGGAGATTTTTCTTCATATATTTGGCTTTTTTACTACTTGTTTTGATGTGTATCCATGGCAATAGAAAAATAGTTTACCACAGGGATCAACTGTTAAAACTCTCCCAAACCAAGTTTATTAGCGAAATAACACATCAAATCCCAGTGGAGTTAGGAGAGAAAGAGACAAGAGCACCTAACTGCAGTTACAATGACCGGCCTGGGTGCCGCCATACATCCAATCCATACAGGAAGTCTCATGTGGAAGTTAGTTAAATACCGCCAAGAGTACATATCTGCAGTTTGCAAACAGATGTGTATAGTGTAGTCGGGTGGTTAGGGGTCAGGGGTTAGGGTCAGATTTTAGTAAGTTACATGAAAAAGAAACTTCCGATTGGAACTCCAGGTGTGGATTGGATATATGGTGACGTACCGTGACTGCAGTTGAGTTCCTCTCGAAAGAGAAGAGGATGCAGGGCAGGGGTAAGGCAGAGAGAAAACGGTGGGGATTTAAACCGTTTCTTCCAACTCTTGTGATGGGTAACGTGAGATCACTAGCTAACAAGATGGACGACCTTGAAGTGCTAACAAGGTCTCAGAGAGAGAGCAGAGAATGCAGTATCATGTGTTTCACCGAGACTTGGCTGCATGAACACATCCCGGACTGTAATGCGTCTGTACACGGCTTCAAGACGGTCCGTGCAGACCGAAATAAACAGCTCAGCGGGAAGCGGAAGGGAGGCGGAATTGCAGTGCTGGTCAATCAGCGTTGGTGCCATCCAGGACACGTCACTGTCAAGGAGAAGATCTGCACAAGAGACATTGAACTGTTAGCTGTGAGTTTCCGTCCATATTATTTACCCAGAGAGTTTGCCTGTGTTATTCTGGTAGCGGTTTATATAATACCAGGTACCGCACCAGAGACAGCCTGTGATGTCATCAGCTCCGTTGTGGCTAAACTACAAACACAGCATCCAAACTCATTCATGGCGATCTCTGGAGACTTCAACAACGTCTCCCTCTCTGCTACGTTGCCAACTTTCCAGCAGTTTGTCAGCTGCTCCACCAGAGAAAATAAGATGTTGGACTTATTTTATGCAAATACAAAGAATGCATACAGCTCCTCTGCCCTGCCTCCTTTAGGAAGATCAGATCATAATCTGGTTCTTCTCACCTCCACCTACAAGCCCATCGTTCAGCAGCAGGCAGTCATTAGGAGGACGATTAAAACCTGGTCTACTGAGGCTGAAGATGCTCTGAGAGGGTGCTTTGAGGCCACAGACTGGAATGTCCTCTGTGAACCTCATGGAGATGACATCAACACCATGACTGAGTGTGTGACAGATTACATAAACTTCTGTGTGGACAGCATCGTTCCAACAAGAACAGTGAGGTGCTTCCCCAATAACAAACCCTGGATCACCAGTGACCTGAAAAAGCTGCTGAACATCAAAAAGAAAGCTTTCAGGGATGGAGACAGGGAGTTACTGAAGACCACACAAAAACAACTGAAAACACAGACTAAGAAGTGAAGGAGGACGACAGGAAGAAGTTGGAGAGCAGCTCCAGCAGAACAACGTGAGGGATGTGTGGTCGGGAATGAAGAAAATCACTGGCTTCAAGTTAAAGGGGGACCAGACTGATGGAGGTCTGGACAGAGCTAACAAACTGAACATGTTCTTCAATAGGTTCAGTTCCCCCCTGCCGACAACCCAACACACCACACACCCTCCATGAGCCCACAGCTTTCCTGTCCCACCCCCACTCTGTCACCCTGCACCTCAGTCATGGACCTGAACACAACCTCCTCTCCCCCCACATCAGGACATCCTGAGACCTCCTCTGTGTCCACATCAGGACATCCTGAGACCTCCTCTGTCTCCACATCAGGACATCCTGAGACCTCCTCTATGTCCACATCAGGACATACTGAGACCTCCTCTGTCTCCACATCAGGACATCCTGAGACCTCCTCTGTCTCCACATCAGGACATCCTGAGACCTCCTCTGTCTCCACATCAGGACATCCTGAGACCTCCTCTGTCTGCTATAGCTGCTTTGCTATGTGAGAAGCTCCATAACTTCCAGGTGGATCCTCCACAACCACCTGGATCTACGACTACCTCACAAACAGACCACAGTTTGTGAGACTGAAAGGTTGTGTGTCTGAGATGGTGATCAGCAGCACTGGAGCACCACAAGGAACTGTACTCTCACCATTCCTCTTTACACTGTACACCTCAGACTTCCAGAACAACTCTGATCCTGTCATCTGCAGAAATACTCTGATGACTCTGCAGTTGTGGGGTGTATCAGTGATGGACAAGAAGCCGAGTACAGGGAACTGGTCAGTCAGTTTGTGAAATGGTAACAATCAGCTCATCTTAGATACCAGCAAGACTAAAGAGATGATTGTTGACTTCAGGAGGAGCAAGAATAAGCAGCATAGTCCTGTCTACATCCTGGAAGAGGAGGTGGAGGTGGTGGAGAACTACAAATACCTGGAGTTCAGCTGGACAACAGACTCGATTGGAAATGCAACACTGACTACATCTACAAGAAAGGTCAGAGCAGACTCTACAGACCAGAACCAGAACCAGAACCAGGAAATGCAACAGTGACTACATCTACAAGAAAGGTCAGAGCAGACTCTACAGACCAGAACCAGGACCAGAACCAGAACCAGGAAATGCAACACTGACTACATCTACAAGAAAGGTCAGAGCAGACTCTACAGACCAGAACCAGGACCAGAACCAGAACCAGGAAATGCAACACTGACTACATCTACAAGAAAGGTCAGAGCAGACTCTACAGACCAGAACCAGAACCAGGACCAGAACCAGAACCAGGAAATGCAACAGTGACTACATCTACAAGAAAGGTCAGAGCAGACTCTACAGACCAGAACCAGGACCAGAACCAGGACCAGGAAATGCAACACTGACTACATCTACAAGAAAGGTCAGAGCAGACTCTACAGACCAGAACCAGAACCAGGACCAGAACCAGAACCAGGAAATGCAACAGTGACTACATCTACAAGAAAGGTCAGAGCAGACTCTACAGACCAGAACCAGGACCAGAACCAGGACCAGGACCAGAACCAGGAAATGCAACACTGACTACATCTACAAGAAAGGTCAGAGCAGACTCTACAGACCAGAACCAGGACCAGAACCAGAACCAGGAAATGCAACAGTGACTACATCTACAAGAAAGGTCAGAGCAGACTCTACAGACCAGAACCAGGACCAGAACCAGGACCAGGACCAGAACCAGGAAATGCAACACTGACTACATCTACAAGAAAGGTCAGAGCAGACTCTACAGACCAGAACCAGGACCAGAACCAGGAAATGCAACACTGACTACATCTACAAGAAAGGTCAGAGCAGACTCTACAGACCAGAACCAGGACCAGGACCAGGACCAGGACCAGAACCAGGAAATGCAACACTGACTACATCTACAAGAAAGGTCAGAGCAGACTCTACAGACCAGAACCAGGACCAGAACCAGAACCAGAACCAGGAAATGCAACACTGACTACATCTACAAGAAAGGTCAGAGCAGACTCTACAGACCAGAACCAGGACCAGAACCAGAACCAGAACCAGGAAATGCAACATTGACTACATCTACAAGAAAGGTCAGAGCAGACTCTACAGACCAGAACCAGGACCAGAACCAGGAAATGCAACAGTGACTACATCTACAAGAAAGGTCAGAGCAGACTCTACAGACCAGAACCAGGACCAGAACCAGAGACTTGAAGAAACTAAACAAGCTGACCGTCAGGTTCACTGTAGGACGGAGAGATCCAGAAATTCATTCCTGCAGCAGCATCACCCTGAAGAACAAGACTGACTGATAATTGTTATCGTGTTATTTCATATAAATGTTACATTGTTTAAAAAAAAAGAGAAGAAAAGAAAAGAAAAAGAGTGAGCTTTTTACAATGTTGAATTTCCTTTCTGGGATAAATTAAGTATTTTTCATTTCATTCCATTTGGGAATGTCTGGGATATTCTGTCATATCTGAGAATATCTGGGATGTTATAATGCATCTTGGAATACCTGGGATTTTTTTGTCATATCTGGGAAAGTCTGGGATATTCAATCTAAGTTCTCTGCCATCCATCACTTTATATCTAAAATACAGTTTAAAAGGGTGTTAACTGGCTCCAGGTCATCAGGAGACACAGTGATGTAAAGCTCGGTATCATCAGCATAGCTGTGAAAGTCAATGCCGTGTCTCCTGATGACGTCCCCAAGTGGTAACATGTAAAGGTTAAAAAGAACTGGGCCTAAAATTGATCCTTGGGGTACCCCACATTTTACTTTATGGGTCCTTGAAGGGCATGTGTCCAAACTTTACAAAAAAAAGTCAATCTGTGAGATAGGAGTAAAACCATTTTAAAACAGTACCTGAGAGGCCCACTGAACTTCTCAGTCTGTGTAATAAAACCTGGTGATCTACTGTGTCAAATGCCGCACTTAAATCCAGTAGAACCAGAACAGAAAGATTCTGTGCGTCCAAATGACATCTGAAGTCATTAACAATCTTTAAAAGGGCCGTCTCAGTACTGTGGTTTGTTCTAAAACCAGACTGGCATTTTTCCAAAATATTGTTTCTATTCAAAAACTCATGTAGCTGAATAAAAACAACTTTTTCGATCATTTTACTTAAAAACGGTAAGTTGGATACTGGTCTGCAGTTATCAAGGATGTTGGGGTCTAAACTACTGTTCTTCAGATGGGGCATCACCACCGCCATTTTAAAGGCTGATGGGAAAACACCCATCTGAGGAGATCACAATGTTTAAAAGCTCATGTTCAAGGAAACCATAAAATTTCTTTAAAAGCGTTATTCTCAGCAACCTTCTTACAGATAAATGATACATGTGTTTTCCAATTAAATTTTTTAACACTGAAAACACCCAACACTCATACTGCACTCTAATGAGCGACTGATCAGAGATATACGCATCTTTATTGAAAAGTAATCTCTCTATTCCTGGCACGAATAACATCTATGAAGTTTTTTAACATTAACTCATTGACCGCTAGATGTTTTCAGAGCAGATCTCCATATTGCCAGGATTTTTAAGCATTTTCATATTTTTGGAGAGCCACAGAATATTGTGTACTATGCCTGGTACAACTTAGTTTATTTAACTTTATGGCATTTTTTAAAACTAGCATCACTGGGTCGGCTAGACGTTGCTCTCATTGCAGCAGACTGTGGTCATCTGATAGCTCTGGGTGTCCGGCGTGCAGTGCATGATGCTCCTGGTGGAAGCGATGGAGCTCATCTGAGTCCAGTTTCTCCGCGAGCTCCTTTCCAAAGATGAGCAGCGTTACCATGGAAACAGGCTCCACAGAGCAACTGGAACAGCAATGTTACCAGAATACCAGTAAACAGTTCATTTTGGGGAAAGAAATCTTTGTCACAAGTCCAAAACTTCCATAATGAATGGGAACTGATGTCTCCGTCCACTTTCCAGTTCATGAGTGACACAAACAGTCAATTCAGAGGCTCCAAACCAACTGACTGATTGACAGCTGCTTGTCCCGCCTCCCTGTCTCGTGTTGTCTGTTGTGACAGCACACAACGATCAGACGGTTGTCTGTCTGGTGCCGTTCTTGTAGTGTGACCTACACTACATGTGATTTCATGACACAATGTCTGTTAATCTGACATAGCGACCGTCGTGAACCATGACAAAAATAGTGCAGTCTGATCCTGAAACTATTTGTTTCTGTCTTTTTCCGTTCTTCAGTAATCTGCAGTAGAACATGAGGTAGTTGCAGCAAAAATGCTGCTTTTCACAAAAAGCCGAGAAAAAAAGCGTTTATGCAGCGATGCACTTCAAGTGGAAAAGTGACTTTTATGCAGATATTTTTACTTTAGTAACACCTCCAACATCTGAACAGCTGTTTACTTCTATGAAACAACAACACTGAGGAAAGAGTTTTGGCGGAAAATAATTATTCACCAGCTGTATAAGCCACAAGTTTGTTACACAACATAACATTTGACAGAAATGTCTGCCTTTCTATCCCGTCCTGATTTCTTATATTTTTGCATGTTTGTCACTTAAATGTTTCAGATCATCAAACAAATTTAAATATTAGACCAAGATAACACAAGTAAACACAAAATGCAGTTTTTAGATGAAGGTTTTTATTAGTAAGGGGGGGGGGAATCCAACCCTCCATGTCCCTGTGTGAGAAAGTGATCTTCCCCTAAACCTAATAACTGGTTGTTCCACCTTAGCAGCAACAACTGCATCAAGCGTTTGTGATAACTGGCAGTGAGTCTTCTACAGCGCTGTGGAGGAATTTTGTTCCACTCATCTTTGCAGAATTGTTGTAATTCAGCCACATTGGAGGCTTTTCCAGCATGAACCGCCTTTTAAGCTCATGCCACAGCATCTCAATGGGATTCAGGTGGGGGCTTTGACTAGGCCACTCCAAAGTCTTCATGTTGTTGTTCTTAAGCCATTCAGAGGTGGACTTGCTGGTGTGTTCTGGATCATTGTTCTGCTGCAGAACCCAAGTGCGCTTCAGCTTGAGGTCACCAACAGATGGCCGGACGTTCTCCTTCAGGATTTTTTGGTAGAAGCAGAATTCATGGTTCCATTTACCACAGCAAGTCTTCCAGGTCCTGAAGCAGCAAAACAGCCCCAGACCATCACACTACCACCACCATGTTTTACTGTTGCTATGATGTTCCTTTTCTGAAATGCCGTGTTCCTTTTACGCCAGATGTAATGGGACCTCCACCTTCCAGAAAGTTCCACTTTTGTCTCGTCAGTCCACAGAGTATTTTCCCAAAAGTCTTGGGGATCATCAAGATGCTTTCTGGCTAAACTGAGACGAGCCTTTATGTTCTTTTTGCTCAGCAGTGGTTTTGGTCTTGGAACTCTGCCATGCAGCCATTTTTGCCCCCCAGTCTCTTTCTGATGGGGGAGTCATGAACACTGACCTTCATTGAGGCAAGTGAGGCCTGCAGTTCTTGGATGTTGTTCTGGGGTCTTTTGTGACCTCTTGGATGAGTCGTCGCTGTGCTCTTGGGGTCATTTTGGTCGGCCGGCCCCTCCTGGGAAGGTTCACCACTGTTCCATGTTTTCACCATTTGTGGATAATGGTTCTCACTGTGGTTCTCTGGAGTCCCAAAGCTTTAGAAATGGCTTTGGAACCTTTTCCAGACTGATAGATCTCAATGACTTTGTTTCTCATTTGCTCCTGAATTTCTTTGGATGGCAGCATGATGTCTAGCTTTGGAGGATCTTTTGGTCTACTTCACTTTGTCAGGCAGGTCCTATTTAAGGGATTTCTGATGGAGAACAGGTGTGGCAGTAATCAGGCCTGGATGTGGATAGAGAAGCTGAACTCAGCTTTCCAAAGATGATGAACCACAGTTCATTTATGTTTCCAGGGGGGGGGGGGGGGGGGGGGGGGGGGGCTACTTTTTCACATAGGACCATGGAGGTTTGGATTTTTCCTCCCTTACTAATAAAAACCTTAATTTAAAAACTGCATTTTAACAGTTTTAACTGCAAACAACACACATCTTACACACACAGTCATGACCGGGGGGGTGGGGGGAACAGGGTCCTTTCATACCCCGGTCTCCCGGGCGCTACTGGGGAGAGGGGGAGTAGTGGCTGCTCCACGCGCTAGTGGTTAAGGCTGGCTGCGGGGGATCTGCTGGCCTGGGGGATGCCTGGCCTGCTGCGTCCGGGGGGGTGGGGGGATGGGGGGTGGGTGGGGTGGTGGGGAACGTGTTGGGGGCTTGGAGCTCGCGGCTCCTTCCCCGGCCCGAGCTACCACTCAGGAGGCACGAGGGCATGGGCAAGAGAGAGGTGGGTATGTGAGAATAATGAATGAGAGTGTGAAAGAGGAAATGTGGGAGGGAGGAACTTGGGCTGGAAGAGGAAGGAGATGTGGGTAAGTGGTTGGAGGAAAGGGGGAGGAGATGTGGGTAAGTGGTTGGAGGAAAGGGGGAGGAGATGTGGGTAAGTGGTTGGAGGAAAGGGGGGAGGAGATGTGGGTAAGTGGTTGGAGGAAAGGGGGGATGGAGGAAGGAGTGGCATGCTCGTGAGTGTCTAGTAAGGATGGTCGTGAGGGGCTGAAGGAAGGAAGGGCGGGACTGTGATAGGTCAGAGGGATGGGCGGGGCTGGACATGTAAGGGGGGGACTGTATGGGGTATTGGGGGTATAGGGAGGTGGGGGCGTATGTGTGGGGGGGTGGGGGAGGGGTTGGTGCAGTTATGTGGGGGGAGTACATGTGTGTGTTAGAGGGTATGAGGGAGGTGGGGGTAGGTGTGGACGGTAGAGGGAGGAGAGTGTTGGGGGGTGGAGGGGGGAGTGGGTGTGGGTATGTAAGGTCGGAGAGCGGAGTGGGTGGGTGTATGTGTGTGTGGGGGGGGGTACATGGAGGTGTTGGGGTAGGTGTGTGGGGAGTGTGTGTGTGAGCGTGGTGGCGGGGTAGGGGGGTGGTAGCAGGGGTGGCGTCCTGGTGTCAGGTGTGTGGGGCAGAGACGTTGGAGTGGGGGCTGGCCTGCCCTGGGGGGGTGTCGTCTGGGGGGTCCGGTCCTCCTGGGTTTCAGTTGGGCCGCCTGGGTCGGGGGGGGGGGGGGGGTGGCTGCTCCTGGGCGCTTGGGCCCTGGGCCCGGCGCTGTCTCCGCTCCGGGGGACGCCCGGCGCCTGGTGGGGTCGGCAGTTGCTGGTCTTGGTCCGCTGGGGCCTGGGCCCCCAGACCGCGGGGGGCTCCGGCTGGGGCCACCTTTGCCGCCCTTCGGGGGATGCATGTCCGCTCTTTGGGGGGGGGGGGGGGTAGCTGGGATCTGGGTCTCTGGGTGGCTGCTCGGGGCCTGGGTCGTGAGCCTTGCGGGCTTCCTCCTCCTTGCAGAGACAAGGCTGCATCTGCATGACTGTATCACCACGGAGACCCTTTATTATGCATGTTGACACTGTGACACTGCTTCCCATTGCGATGACTAGGTTGTACCTCTTCTCTGCTTCCCATTGCGCTGACTAGGTTGTACCTCTTCTCTACTTCCCATTGCGATGACTAGGTTGTACCTCTTCTCTACTTCCCATTGCGATGACTAGGTTGTACCTCTTCTCTGCTTCCCATTGCGCTGACTAGGTTGTACCTCTTCTCTACTTCCCATTGCGATGACTAGGTTGTACCTCTTCTCTACTTCCCATTGTGCTGACTAGGTTGTACCTCTTCTCTGCGTAGTTCTGCGTGTGTTTGTATGATCTGAGGATATTTAAGCCACCTGCAGGTCCTCCTGTAGGGGATTGCTTGTTTTGTTTTCCAACAGAGACCTTGGTTGTTTAGGGATCGTGGTACAGATGTACCAGTGAACTGTGTAAGTGGATTCATGTTTTCTCTCCTCTCTCTCTTCCTCTTCCTTACTCCTTTCTCTCTGTTTCACTTTCTATCATTACCTCTGTTAACTTTCATTTCTCCCTTGTCAGGCCCAGCAGTATGAAATGGAATGGTGTAATAGACAAATGTTTAAATAAAGAAATAAAATGAATAAACATGATATCAAGTGGAGCCTTATATTCATAAAGCTCCGCTTGATAAAGCAAAACTGTTCAACAGAATAAAGCAATCAGATTTCCATTCTGCTGCTACCATGCTGTACAGGACAAGTAAAGAAAAAAAAATAAATAAAAACTGCATTTTGTGTTTACTTGTGTTCTTTGTCTCACATTTAAATTTGTTTGATGATCTGAAACATTTCAGTCTGAAGGAGGCTCTTTTTGCAGCTGTAAACTCCTGGTTTTCAGTTGTTCAGGGCCGGCTGGCCGTCGTAACCCTCCTGTGTCTCCTCATCATGGTCCTGGTGTCTTGTAAGTTGTCCTGTCTGGTCCTGACCTGGACCTCCGCTCCGTCCCGTGTCGGGACGTTCAGTCATTTCTGGTCATGTGACAGCAGGTGTTGGAGGTGGTTTCCTCCTGATGAACAGCACGTCGCCGTCAGGCAGCAACTCCCCGGACGTATTTGTCTCTGTTTCCGACCCTGCTGATGTAAACAGTCTGTGTCTCGTCAGGTTAATTAGTTCTGACTCATTGCTCTGGTTAATCCTCCTTCCTCTGTCACATCGGCCAATCAGAGCCGCTCGTGTCATCCTCTCCCCTCCCCCACCCGTGTGTGTGCGTCCAGTCTCTCTCCAGCAGTCTGGTTGCGGTGGCAGCAGCCGTTGGTGGACGGACCTCCTATGAAGCGTCGCTGCTTTCCTCTGAGAGGAGACCACAGCCTGCGGACCCCCAACTCTCTCCCAGTGTGAGTAACCTTCAGGTGTCTACCTGCCAGGTGTGACATCACTGCTGCTCTTCCAGATGATGTCATCACTGCATCAACCCGCAGCTTTCTGCAGTAGAAATATTTGACCTGCTCAGTAAACTGACGCAGGTCCACCTGTCTGGACTCTGGTCCTGGTCTGTTTGCAGGTCGGGGGTCAGGCTTCAGGACCAGGTGTGGTCGGAGGGCACAGCGTCAACGCTGAGCGATGAAGCCCGGAGTGGATCGGCCGTAGGGTCAACGAGGAGAAGCCCGGCGCCATCCCCACCCCGTCGCCTACGCTTCGAGGACGAGACGGAGATGGAGGCGGAGTTTCGTTACCTGGAGCGGAGCCGGGGGGGCCGGCCAGGGACGGCGGTCCTCGTGTGCAAACCAGACCTGAATCTCTACGTGAATGGGAGGGCGGGGCTGCAGCAGCGAGGATGCAGCAGAGGGAGGCTGTCAGGTCAGCATGACCCCCCTGGTGGGACTGTCGACCTGGACCAGAACCTCCGTGGACACCCCCCCCTACCCGAGGCCAGGCGGCGGCCACGGAGCGGGCGCCGCCTCAACCTGCGCACCGAGCCGCTTAGAGAGACCTACATCGGCTGCGTGGCGTCAAACGGGGGAGGAGGCGGGGACACGCAGGTGAGACCAAAGCCTGCTCACTTGAAACTAAATGGAACCCAGCCACATGGAGCTCCGCCCACTATCGACCTGCCAATCAACCCTTATGCCTCTAACACAGAGGCCTTACCACGTCGCCCCTCAGACTCTCCCACCTTCAACTACCCAGCTTCCTGGTCTCCCCCTGCTGTGACATCACTGATGATGTCAGACCAGACATCACTGATGATGTCACAGGGTGGGATATCCAGTCCGGCAGGACAGGGTCTGAACCAGGACTGCCAAGAACACCAGAAACCTGCCACCACCAAGTCCCAGAGAGAGCCCCGACCTCTGGATGGAGGTTGTTCCTCCACCTCCTTCTCCTCCTCCTCATCATCACTATCATCATCATCATCATCATCATCATGGAGGAGGTCAAAGATTACAGGTGAAATAGCTCACCTGAGACACCTGGTCTGACAGATAACCAGACCACGTGAGACCGTCTGTGTCTCAAACCGCACACCTGCCCGAGTTCACTGGAACTCAGTGTGTAGTGCGCACTGTGTACTTCTACTGAAGTGCGCACTATTGTCGCTAAATGCTGACACAAACAAAACACTCCACTGACAGGAAGTGACGGACTAGCTTTGCCCGCTAACGTGAGCTAACCGCGGCCTCAAACACACGACCAGATCATAACTGTCATCAGGGAATGAACAGCTTTGCAGCTACATATACATTAGTAATTACTGTATGTTAAAAATGTTACCCTTAAATCAGTACAACACCGCCTCCGCTGCAGCAGGGGGCGCCACCACTTCGTTCACCGCCGTTATTCAGCTCTGAAAGCAGTTTGAAAGTCCTGCCTCTTCCTTTACGTCAGCAAGATGGTGTCCATTTAGTGTGAGTACTGTGCTTCGTTCTGCACTTCGTTTTTGGCCTTTATTAGGGCATCTGGGTATGTCAGACCACTGAATTTTAGCTAAAATGACAGCACAAACGCACTACACACTCATGGATAGTGCAGTGCTCAAGTGTGTGGTTTGAGACATGGCCCAGGTCTGTGTGGTCTCACCTGGTTCACTCGATCACTGTCCGACACGACCATTTATTCACCGACGTGACCGTTCACTATCTGACACGACCATTTATTCACCGACGTGACCGTTCACTATCTGACACGACCGTTTACTCACCAACGTTACCGTTCACTATCTGACACGACCGTTTACTCACCAACGTTACCGTTCACTATCTGACACGACCGTTTACTCACCAACGTTACCGTTCACTATCTGACACGACCGTTTACTCACCAACGTTACCGTTCACTATCTGACACGACCGTTTACTCACCAACGTTACCGTTCACTATCTGACACGACCGTTTACTCACCAACGTTACCGTTCACTATCTGACACGACTGTTTACTCACCAACGTTACCGTTCACTATCTGACACGACTGTTTACTCACCGACGTGACCGTTCACTATCTGACACGACTGTTTACTCACCGACGTTACCGTTCACTATCTGACACGACCGTTTACTCACCAACGTTACCGTTCACTATCTGACACGACCGTTTACTCACCAACGTTACCGTTCACTATCCGACACGACCGTTTACTCACCGATGTTACCGTTCACTATCCGACACGACCGTTTATTCACCGACGTGACCGTTCACTATCTGACACGACTGTTTACTCACCGACGTTACCGTTCACTATCTGACACGACTGTTTACTCACCGACGTTACCGTTCACTATCTGACACGACTGTTTACTCACCAACGTTACCGTTCACTATCTGACACGACCGTTTACTCACCGACGTTACCGTTCACTATCTGACACGACCGTTTACTCACCAACGTTACCGTTCACTATCTGACACGACCGTTTACTCACCGACGTTACCGTTCACTATCTGACACGACCGTTTACTCACCAACGTTACCGTTCACTATCTGACACGACTGTTTACTCACCGACGTGACCGTTCACTATCTGACACGACTGTTTACTCACCGACGTTACCGTTCACTGTCCGACACGACCATTTACTCACCGACGTGACCGTTCACTATCTGAACGACTGTTTACTCACCGACGTTACGTTCACTATCTGACACGACCGTTTACTCACCGACGTTACCGTTCACTATCTGACACGACCGTTTACTCACCGACGTTACCGCCCCTACACTGTCCGACCACGACCGTTTACTCACCACCGGCGTTACCGTTCACTATCTGACACGACCGTTTACTCACCGACGTTACCGTTCACTGTCCGACACGACCGTTTACTCACCAACGTTACCGTTCACTATCTGACACGACCGTTTACTCACCAACGTTACCGTACACTGTCCGACACGACCGTTTACTCACCGACGTTACCGTACACTGTCCGACACGACCGTTTACTCACCGACGTTACCGTTCACTATCTGACACGACCGTTTATTCACCGACGTGACCGTTCACTATCTGACACGACCGTTTACTCACCAACGTTACCGTTCACTATCTGACACGACCGTTTACTCACCAACGTTACCGTTCACTATCTGACACGACCGTTTACTCACCAACGTTACCGTTCACTATCTGACACGACCGTTTACTCACCAACGTTACCGTTCACTATCCGACACGACCATTTACTCACCAACGTTACCGTTCACTATCTGACACGACTGTTTACTCACCGACGTGACCGTTCACTATCTGACACGACTGTTTACTCACCGACGTTACCGTTCACTGTCCGACACGACCATTTACTCACCGACGTGACCGTTCACTATCTGACACGACTGTTTACTCACCGACGTTACCGTTCACTATCTGACACGACCGTTTACTCACCGACGTTACCGTTCACTGTCCGACACGACCGTTTACTCACCGACGTTACCGTACACTGTCCGACACGACCGTTTACTCACCGACGTTACCGTACACTGTCCGACACGACCGTTTACTCACCGACGTTACCGTTCACTATCTGACACGACCGTTTACTCACCGACGTTACCGTTCACTGTCCGACACGACCGTTTACTCACCAACGTTACCGTTCACTGTCCGACACGACCGTTTACTCACCGACGTGACCGTTCACTGTCCGACACGACCATTTATTCACCGACGTGACCGTTCACTACACAAAACTACCGTTTACTCACCGACGTTACCGTTCACTATCTGACACGACCGTTTACTCACCAACGTTACCGTTCACTACACGAAACGACCGTTTACTCACCGACGTTACCGTTCACTATCCGACACGACTGTTTACTCACCAACGTTACCGTTCACTACACGAAACGACCGTTTACTCACCGACGTTACCGTTCACTATCCGACACGACCGTTTACTCACCAACGTTACCGTTCACTATCTGACACAAACGTTTACTCACCGATGTTACCGTTCACTATCTGACACGACCGTTTACTCACCGACGTTACCGTTCACTATCCGACACGACCGTTTACTCACCGACGTTACCGTTCACTATCTGACACGACCGTTTACTCACCGACGTTACCGTTCACTATCTGACACGACCGTTTACTCACCGACGTTACCGTTCACTATCTGACACGACCGTTTACTCACCAACGTTACCGGTCACTATCTGACACAAACGTTTACTCACCGATGTTACCGTTCACTATCTGACACGACCGTTTACTCACCGACGTTACCGTTCACTATCCGACACGACCGTTTACTCACCGACGTGTCGGTTCACTGTCCGACACGACTGTTTACTCACCGACGTTACCGTTCACTATCTGACACGACTGTTTACTCACCGACGTTACCGTTCACTATCTGACACGACCGTTTACTCACCGACGTTACCGTTCACTATCTGACACGACTGTTTACTCACCAACGTTACCGTTCACTATCCGACACGACTGTTTACTCACCGACGTTACCGTTCACTATCCGACACGACCGTTTACTCACCGACGTGACCGTTCACTATCTGACACGACCGTTTACTCACCAACGTTACCGTTCACTATCTGACACGACCGTTTACTCACCAACGTTACCGTTCACTATCTGACACGACCGTTTACTCACCAACGTTACCGTTCACTATCTGACACGACTGTTTACTCACCAACGTTACCGTTCACTATCTGACACGACCGTTTACTCACCGACGTTACCGTTCACTATCCGACACGACCGTTTACTCACCGACGTTACCGTTCACTATCTGACACGACCGTTTACTCACCGACGTTACCGTTCACTATCTGACACGACCGTTTACTCACCGACGTTACCGTTCACTATCTGACACGACTGTTTACTCACCGACGTTACCGTTCACTATCTGACACGACCGTTTACTCACCGACTTTACCGTTCACTACACGACACGACCGTTTACTCACCAACGTTACCGTTCACTACACGACACGACTGTTTACTCACCAACGTTACCGTTCATTATCTGACACGACCGTTTACTCACCGACGTTACTGTTCACTACACGACACGACTGTTTACTCACCGACGTTACCGTTCACTATCCGACACGACCGTTTACTCACCGACGTTACCGTTCACTATCCGACACGACCGTTTATTCACCGACGTTACCGTTCACTATCCGACACGACTGTTTATTCTCCGACTTTACCGTTCACTATCCGACACGACCGTTTATTCACCGACGTTACCGTTCACTATCCGACACGACCGTTTATTCACCGACGTTACCGTTCACTATCCGACACGACTGTTTATTCACCGACGTTACCGTTCACTATCCGACACGACCGTTTATTCACCGACGTTACCGTTCACTATCCGACACGACCGTTTATTCACCGACGTTACCGTTCACTATCCGACACGACCGTTTACTCACCGACGTTACCGTTCACTACACGACACGACCGTTTACTCACCGACGTTACCGTTCACTATCTGACACGACCGTTTACTCACCGACGTTACCGTTCACTATCTGACACGACCGTTTACTCACCGACGTTACCGTTCACTATCCGACACGACCGTTTACTCACCGACGTGTCGGTTCACTGTCCGACACGACTGTTTACTCACCGACGTTACCGTTCACTATCTGACACGACTGTTTACTCACCGACGTTACCGTTCACTACACGACACGACCATTTACTCACCGATGTTACCGTTCACTATCTGACACGACCGTTTACTCACCGACGTTACCGTTCACTATCCGACACGACCGTTTACTCACCGACGTTACCGTTCACTATCTGACACGACTGTTTACTCACCAACGTTACCGTTCACTATCTGACACGACCGTTTACTCACCGATGTTACCGTTCACTATCTGACACGACCGTTTACTCACCAACGTTACCGTTCACTATCTGACACGACCGTTTACTCACCGACGTTACCGTTCACTACACGACACGACCGTTTACTCACCGACGTTACCGTTCACTATCTGACACGACCGTTTACTCACCGACGTTACCGTTCACTATCTGACACGACCGTTTACTCACCGACGTTACCGTTCACTATCTGACACGACCGTTTACTCACCGACGTTACCGTTCACTGTCCGACACGACTGTTTACTCACCGACGTTACCGTTCACTATCTGACACGACCGTTTACTCACCGACTTTACCGTTCACTATCTGACACGACCGTTTACTCACCGACGTTACCGTTCACTATCCGACACGACCGTTTACTCACCGACGTGACCGTTCACTATCTGACACGACCGTTTACTCACCAACGTTACCGTTCACTATCTGACACGACCGTTTACTCACCAACGTTACCGTTCACTATCTGACACGACTGTTTACTCACCAACGTTACCGTTCACTATCTGACACGACCGTTTACTCACCAACGTTACCGTTCACTATCTGACACGACTGTTTACTCACCAACGTTACCGTTCACTATCTGACACGACCGTTTACTCACCAACGTTACCGTTCACTATCCGACACGACTGTTTACTCACCGACGTTACCGTTCACTATCCGACACGACCGTTTACTCACCGACGTTACCGTTCACTGTCCGACACGACCGTTTACTCACCAACGTTACCGTTCACTATCTGACACGACCGTTTACTCACCAACGTTACCGTACACTGTCCGACACGACCGTTTACTCACCGACGTTACCGTTCACTACACGACACGACCATTTACTCACCGATGTTACCGTTCACTATCTGACACGACCGTTTACTCACCGACGTTACCGTTCACTATCCGACACGACCGTTTACTCACCGACGTTACCGTTCACTATCTGACACGACTGTTTACTCACCAACGTTACCGTTCACTATCTGACACGACCGTTTACTCACCGATGTTACCGTTCACTATCTGACACGACCGTTTACTCACCAACGTTACCGTTCACTATCTGACACGACCGTTTACTCACCGACGTTACCGTTCACTACACGACACGACCGTTTACTCACCGACGTTACCGTTCACTATCTGACACGACCGTTTACTCACCGACGTTACCGTTCACTATCGACACCGACCACCGGCGCGTTCACTATCTGACACGACCGTTTACTCACCGACGTTACCGTTCACTATCTGACACGACCGTTTACTCACCGACGTTACCGTTCACTGTCCGACACGACTGTTTACTCACCGACGTTACCGTTCACTATCTGACACGACCGTTTACTCACCGACTTTACCGTTCACTATCTGACACGACCGTTTACTCACCGACGTTACCGTTCACTATCCGACACGACCGTTTACTCACCGACGTGACCGTTCACTATCTGACACGACCGTTTACTCACCAACGTTACCGTTCACTATCTGACACGACCGTTTACTCACCAACGTTACCGCTCACTATCTGACACGACTGTTTACTCACCAACGTTACCGTTCACTATCTGACACGACCGTTTACTCACCAACGTTACCGTTCACTATCTGACACGACTGTTTACTCACCAACGTTACCGTTCACTATCTGACACGACCGTTTACTCACCAACGTTACCGTTCACTATCCGACACGACTGTTTACTCACCGACGTTACCGTTCACTATCCGACACGACCGTTTACTCACCGACGTTACCGTTCACTATCTGACACGACCGTTTACTCACCAACGTTACCGTTCACTATCTGACACAAACGTTTACTCACCGACTTTACCGTTCACTATCTGACACGACTGTTTACTCACCAACGTTACCGTTCACTATCCGACACGACCATTTACTCACCGACGTTACCGTTCACTATCCGACACGACCGTTTACTCACCGACGTGACCGTTCACTATCTGACACGACCGTTTACTCACCAACGTTACCGTTCACTATCTGACACGACTGTTTACTCACCAACGTTACCGTTCACTATCTGACACGACCGTTTACTCACCAACGTTACCGTTCACTATCTGACACGACTGTTTACTCACCAACGTTACCGTTCACTATCTGACACGACCGTTTACTCACCAACGTTACCGTTCACTATCCGACAGACTGTTTACTCACCGACGTTACCGTTCACTATCCGACACGACCGTTTACTCACCGACGTTACCGTTCACTATCTGACACGACCGTTTACTCACCGACGTTACCGTTCACTATCCGACACGACTGTTTACTCACCGACGTTACCGTTCACTATCCGACACGACTGTTTACTCACCAACGTAACCGTTCACTATCTGACACGACCGTTTACTCACCGACGTTACCGTTCACTATCTGACACGACCGTTTACTCACCGACTTTACCGTTTACTACACGACACGACCGTTTACTCACCGACGTTACCGTTCACTATCTGACACGACTGTTTACTCACCGACGTTACCGTTCACTATCTGACACGACCGTTTACTCACCGACGTTACCGTTCACTATCTGACACGACTGTTTACTCACCGACGTTACCGTTCACTATCCGACACGACTGTTTACTCACCGACGTTACCGTTCACTATCTGACACGACTGTTTACTCACCGACGTTACCGTTCACTATCTGACACGACCGTTTACTCACCGACGTTACCGTTCACTATCTGACACGACCGTTTACTCACCGACTTTACCGTTTACTACACGACACGACCGTTTACTCACCGACGTTACCGTTCACTACACGACACGACTGTTTACTCACCGACGTTACCGTTCACTACACGACACGACTGTTTACTCACCGACGTTACCGTTCACTATCTGACACGACCGTTTACTCACCGACGTTACTGTTCACTACACGACACGACCGTTTATTCACCGACGTTACCGTTCACTATCCGACACGACCGTTTACTCACCGACGTTACCGTTCACTATCCGACACGACCGTTTACTCACCGACGTTACCGTTCACTGTCCGACACGACCGTTTACTCACCGACGTTACCGTTCACTATCCGACACGACCGTTTACTCACCAACGTTACCGTTCACTACACGACACGACTGTTTACTCACCGACGTTACCGTTCACTATCCGACACGACCGTTTACTCACCGACGTTACCGTTCACTATCCGACACGACTGTTTACTCACCGACGTGTCGGTTCACTATCGGACACGACTGTTTACTCACCAACGTTACCGTTCACTACACGACACGACTGTTTACTCACCGACGTTACCGTTCACTATCCGACACGACCGTTTACTCACCGACGTGACCGTTCACTATCCAACACGACCGTTTACTCACCGACGTGACCGTTCACTATCCAACACGACCGTTTACTCACCGACGTTACCGTTCACTATCCGACACGACCGTTTACTCACCGACGTTACCGTTCACTATCCGACACGACCGTTTACTCACCGACGTTACCGTTCACTATCCGACACGACCGTTTACTCACCGATGTTACCGTTCACTATCTGACACGACTGTTTACTCACCGACGTTACCGTTCACTATCTGACACGACCGTTTACTCACCGACGTTACCGTTCACTATCCGACACGACCGTTTACTCACCGACGTTACCGTTCACTATCCGACACGACCGTTTACTCACCGACGTTACCGTTCACTATCCGACACGACTGTTTACTCACCGACGTTACCGTTCACTATCTGACACGACTGTTTACTCACCGACGTTACCGTTCACTATCTGACACGACCGTTTACTCACCGACGTTACCGTTCACTACACGACACGACTGTTTACTCACCGACGTTACTGTTCACTATCCGACACGACCGTTTATTCACCGACGTTACCGTTCACTATCTGACACGACCGTTTACTCACCGACGTTACCGTTCACTACACGACACGACTGTTTACTCACCGACGTTACCGTTCACTACACGACACGACTGTTTACTCACCGACGTTACCGTTCACTATCTGACACGACCGTTTACTCACCGACGTTACTGTTCACTACACGACACGACTGTTTACTCACCGACGTTACCGTTCACTATCCGACACGACCGTTTACTCACCGACGTTACTGTTCACTATCCGACACGACCGTTTATTCACCGACGTTACCGTTCACTATCCGACACGACCGTTTACTCACCGACGTTACTGTTCACTATCCGACACGACCGTTTACTCACCGACGTTACCGTTCACTATCCGACACGACCGTTTACTCACCGACGTTACCGTTCACTATCCGACATGTTGACTGTTCAGATGGACTTAACATGGAATCCTATCACATTTTATTTTTTATTTTAATATCTTGACACTCCAGTATTTCCAGTAAAACCAGTAATGTCTTATCCTCTCTATCTCAGCAGAGGACAAAGCCCCGCCTCCCTTCAACAGGAGTGATGGACAGGTCACACAGCCAATCTTTGCAGACCTCCAAAGTGAAGATGGATTAAACCGTGAACCGTGAGTTTAACCACCAACTGATTATGCATGAATACAACCACCACTGGATGGCATGCAGGACACGCAGGGTATGCAGGGCTCACAGGTCACACAGGGTACACAGGGTATGCAAGGTATGCAGGGTACGCAGGGTATGCAGGGTATGCAGGATACGCAGGGTACGCAGGGTATGCAGGGTACGCAGGGTATGCAGGGTACGCAGGGTACGCAGGGTACGCAGGGTATGCAGGGTACGCAGGACACGCAGGGTACGCAGGGTACGCAGGGTATGCAGGGTACGCAGGGTATGCAGGGTACGCAGGGTACGCAGGGTATGCAGGGTACGCAGGACACGCAGGGTATGCAGGGCTCGCAGGTCACACAGGGTACACAGGGTATGCAAGGTATGCAGGGTACGCAGGGTATGCAGGGTATGCAGGATACGCAGGGTACGCAGGGTATGCAGGGTATGCAGGGTACGCAGGGTATGCAGGGTACGCAGGGTATGCAGGGTACGCAGGGTACGCAGGGTATGCAGGGTACGCAGGACACGCAGGGTACGCAGGGTACGCAGGGTATGCAGGGTACGCAGGACACGCAGGGTATGCAGGGTACGCAGGGTACGCAGGACACGCAGGGTATGCAGGGTACGCAGGGTACGCAGGGTATGCAGGGTACGCAGGGTACGCAGGGTACGCAGGGTATGCAGGGTACGCAGGACACGCAGGGTATGCAGGGTACGCAGGGTACGCAGGACACGCAGGGTATGCAGGGTACGCAGGGTATGCAGGGTACGCAGGGTACGCAGGGTATGCAGGGTACGCAGGGTATGCAGGGTACGCAGGGTATGCAGGGCTCGCAGGTCACACAGGGTACGCAGGGTATGCAGGGTACGCAGGGTATGCAGGGCTCGCAGGTCACACAGGGTACGCAGGGTATGCAGGGTACGCAGGGTATGCAGGGCACACAGGGTACGCAGGGTATGCAGGGTATGCAGGGTATGCAGGGTACGCAGGGTATGCAGGGCTCGCAGGTCACACAGGGTACGCAGGGTATGCAGGGTACGCATACGCAGGTTACGCAGGGTACGCAGGGTACGCAGGGTATGCAGGGTATGCAGGGTACGCAGGGTACGCAGGACACGCAGGGTATGCAGGGTACCCAGGGTACGCAGGTCACACAGGGTACGCAGGGTATGCAGGGTACGCAGGGTACGCAGGGTACGCAGGGTACACAGGGTACGCAGGGTATGCAGGGTACGCAGGTCACACAGGGTACGCAGGGTACGCAGGGTACGCAGGGTATGCAGGGTATGCAGGGTACGCAGGGTACGCAGGACACGCAGGGTATGCAGGGTACGCAGGACACGCAGGGTATGCAGGGTACGCAGGGTATGCAGGGTATGCAGGGTATGCAGGGTACAAAGGCACACATGGGTCAATCAGCCATACACAGAGCAGAAGATCTTGCAGTACAGATGGTAGCGAGGAGTGGTAAGTAAGTAATTAAATTTTATTTATAAAGTGCTTTTCACAGATAAAAATCAAATAGTGCTGAACATAAAAGGATAACTGTTACAACAAAATGACATAACTAACATATTAAAAGGAAAAGATAATAAAAAACAATAAAATTATAAAACTCAGTCAATCACAATCAAATCAATCAAAAGCTTTCCTAAATAAATACATCTTCAGCAGCTCACGTGGTGGTCCAGCTGCTTCATTGCGTTGTCACAGGGGGAAGGGGGTATCCTCCTGATATTCTGTTTTATATATCTGAATATTTTTTGGCGCATGTTCATACTTTAGAAAAGATCCTGCACAGGTTTATAAACGAGACCCTGGTCTCCATCCCACCACTGACTCCTGCTGTCGGGTCTGAAAAACTGGGTCGGGAGAGGTCCGGGAACTGCTTTGGGATGAGCTAAATGGTTAATGGTGAATGGACTGTACTAATAGATGGATTTCTCGTTTACAAACATTGGCAGTTGCTAGGCAACCAGGGGGCAAAAAGCCTGTTTGTCTTGCAGTCTACGGCCAAACGCTCATATCGTTCATAAAAACAAACACTAACTTGGTAAGGGAGTCATCACCCGGAAACGGCATTTTTCTGGTTAAAACATGGATGTTATTCGTGTTGGACCTCATTTGAAATCTGCCTGAAAAACCTGAGTTAGAAAGCGGCTTAAACTTTGGTTTAGACTCTTTGTTCAAACCAAAATGGTCCCAACAGTCTGCAGCAGGTTCTGCTCCGTGTCGTCTTCACCACCTCTGGTCTGGACTCTGGTCTGGACTCTGGTCTGGGACTCACCTGCATTGCTGTCGGTAAGTTTCGCTGCTTGTGGAACGTTCTGCTTTATTGTGGATGAAATCCTGGCAGACAGCAGACAGACTCGCTAACTGCTAACAAGCTAACGGTAGAAACTCTGATTTAGGACCCCGTACTTCGTATTAAATCTCCGGGATGCGTTGTTATGCAGCATGAATGTCTGTGAACGGCTCCACCACCACTTTCTTCTTTTTATTCTCCGTGTGTGAGCAGAGGACGGCTGTTTCACAGCTACAGTGTTGGAATGCAGCCGTGATCAATAACTGGTTGCGGCTGTGATACTGGTATTGTTCCAGTACCAGTCTCCCCACTACAACACGGGAATCATTTCTGCCACCGCGGTGGTTTAATCTGACATGGTGACCATGGTGACCATGGTGAAAGACTGAATAAATCATGGATCTGAACCTGCAGAAGTTATCAGAGGGTTTCTGAACACAGTCCCCCACTGCTTTATCACCAGATTACTCCTACTGTCCTGTTATCACCATGGTAACTGTTTACAGGCATGTAACCGAACAAATACCAGGACTCAAACATTGTATTTCCTGCCACTTTCACGTCATCATGACCTCATCTGCATTAAAAGTGGAGTCTTGCATGTAAACACGTCTTCTCATAGTTCAGTAAAGCTTTCCTGGGTTTTCTTGTCCCCTGGTTGCGGCGCATCCTATCTGTCACGTTGCTCGGAAACCATCTATATAGCGCTTTTCTAGTCATACTGACCACTCAAAACGTTTTACACTGCAGGTCGCATCCATCCAGTCACACACACATTCATACCCCAACAGGCACATGAAGAGGCAACGTGGGGTTCAGTGTCTTGCCCAAGCAAACGTTGGCATGTAGTCTGGGGAAGCCTGAAATCCATCCCCTGACCCTCCCGGTGAAGGACGACTGCTCTTCCACCTGAGCTGCCGTCGGGTCCGGGAACTGGGTCCGGATGGGTCCGGGAACTGGTTCGGGACCAGCTACCCGTCTCTTCTGTGGAGATGATGTCTCAGGAAACGTGAAGCTGGACAACGTTTGAAGACATTTCTGTCTCCTGCAGCTTCAGCAGAGACCAACCGGCTCGTCTGTCCCTCCGTCATCTCTTCTCCTCCGTCAGGCTGGGCAGGACTCGATCCGGCAGCCTCGACCGACTCTGCTCAAAGCCCAGCGCCCCCGTCCCTGACCACACCCCAACAGGTCCTGGGAAGTCCTGCAGCCCTCTGAAGAAGTCTCCGTCTGTTCAGTCTCTCTGTGGGGTAAGAAGATCTCGGGCTTTACCTGTCTCACTCTGTCTCATGCTCATTCTTCTCTAACCTGTCTCACTCTGTCTCAAACTCATTCTTTTCTGACCTGTCTCACTCTGTCTCATGCTCATTTTTCTCTAACCTGTCTCACTCTGTCTCATGCTCATTCTTTTCTGACCTGTCTCACTCTGTCTCAAACTCATTCTTTTCTGACCTGTCTCACTCTGTCTCACATCTCATGCTCATTTTTCTCTGACCTGTCTCACTCTGTCTCACATCTCATGCTCATTCTTCTCTGACCTGTCTCACTCTGTCTCATGCTCATTCTTTTCTGACCTGTCTCACTCTGTCTCAAACTCATTCTTTTCTGACCTGTCTCACTCTGTCTCATGCTCATTCTTCTCTGACCTGTCTCACTCTGTCTCATGCTCATTCTTTTCTGACCTGTCTCACTCTGTCTCACATCTCATGCTCATTCTTCTCTGACCTGTCTCATTCTGTCTCATGCTCATTCTTGTCTGACCTGTCTCACTGTCTCATGTCTCATGCTCATTCTGGTTTGACCTGTCTCACTCTGTCTCATGTTCATTCTTCTCTGACCTGTCTCACTCTGTCTCATGTTCATTCTTGTCTGACCTGTCTCAGTCTCTCATGTCTCATGCTCAGTCTGGTTTGACCTGTCTCACTCTATCTCATGCTCATTCCTTTCTGACCTGTCTCACTCTGTCTCATGTCTCATTCTTCTCTGACCTGTCTCACTCTGTCTCATGTCTCATTCTTCTCTGACCTGTCTCACTGTCTCATAGTCATTCCTTTCTGACCCGTCTCAGTCTTTTATGTGTCATGCTAATTCTTTTCTGTACTGTCTCACTCTGTCTTATGTCTCAAGTCATTCTTGTCTGACTTGTCTGACTTTGTCTCATGTCTCATGCTTAGTCTTGTCTGACCCGTCCGTCTCTCGTCGGTCCTGCAGGGCTCGCCTGTCCTGCAGTTCAGGAAATCGTTGTCAGTCCAGAGTTTTGGGTCAGAACTCAAGAAGAAGAACCGTTCTGCTGACGACAGACCAGCCTCTGAGCAGTAAGCTGCCTCCTTTCAGCATTCACCCATCTCTGATTGAGGAATCCGTCAGTACTCCACATTGGTCTGTCTGTCTGTCTGTCGTCAGGTTTCCATCTCGGTGTCTCAGCGTTGAGGACATCAGCCACCCACGTTCGGTCCGGTCAGTGGGCCGGGTTCTTCAGGTCTGTCCTGACGGGACGTTCCTGCTGGAGCTCAGCTGGCCGGCTGGCAAGGAATTCATCATCACCCGAGCCAAGGGACGACGCGACTCCGGTACTGCTACTAATACTAATACTAATACTAATACTACTGATACTACTGTCAGTACTACTGGAGCTAAGCCGGCTGTACAAGTTCATCATCAGCTATACCAAGGCACAACGTGACTCCGGTATTACTATTAATACTACTGATACAACTGATGCTACTGTTATTGACACTGCTGAAACAACAGTAAGCTGTTACTATGAACTTGGACTGAGTTAGCTGCGTATACTCGACTTAATATTACTGTGAATACATCACATTATAATGTAGGAAATACTGATTACTGCTGAATATTCTGTCTGTCCATTCGTCTGCGCTCCAGGAGTTAAATGACTGTTCACCAAGCAGGAGTTAAATGACCATTTATTGTGTTCTGCTGGAGTTAAATGACTATTTACTATGCGGGAGTTAAATGACCGTTTATCATATTCTGAGTGAGTTAAATGACCGCTGACTGTGTTCAGCAGGAATTAAATGACCATTTACCGTTTTCTGCAAAAGTTAAGTGACCGTTTACCATGTTCTGCTGGAGTTAATTTACCGTTTACCGTGTTCTGTGGGAGTTAATTTTTTTAGTGTTCTGCGGCTGTAAACTTTCTCCATGTTCTGCGTGAGTTAACTTTCTCCGTGTTCTGCGTGAGTTAACTTTCTCCATGTTCTGCGTGAGTTAACTTTCTCCATGTTCTGCGTGAGTTAACTTTCTCCGTGTTCTGTGTGAGTTAACTTTCTCCATGTTCTGCGGCTGTAAACTTTCTCCGTGTTCTGCGCGAGTTAACTTTCTCCATGTTCTGCGTGAGTTAACTTTCTCCATGTTCTGCGTGAGTTAACTTTCTCCATGTTCTGCGTGAGTTAACTTTCTCCGTGTTCTGTGTGAGTTAACTTTCTCCATGTTCTGCGGCTGTAAACTTTCTCCGTGTTCTGCGCGAGTTAACTTTCTCCATGTTCTGCGTGAGTTAACTTTCTCCGTGTTCTGCGTGAGTTAACTTTCTCCATGTTCTGCGTGAGTTAACTTTCTCCATGTTCTGCGTGAGTTAACTTTCTCCGTGTTCTGTGTGAGTTAACTTTCTCCATGTTCTGCGGCTGTAAACTTTCTCCGTGTTCTGCGTGAGTTAACTTTCTCCTTGTTCTGCGGCTGTTAACTTTCTCCATGTTCTGCGGAGTAACTTTCTCCATGTTCTGCGTGAGTTAACTTTCTCCTTGTTCTGCGGCTGTTACTTTTCTCTATGTTCTGCATGAGTTAACTTTCTCCATGTTCTGCGGCTGTAAACTTTCTCCGTGTTCTGCGCGAGTTAACTTTCTCTATGTTCTGCGTGAGTTAACTTTCTCCGTGTTCTGCGTGAGTTAACTTTCTCCATGTTCTGTGTGAGTTAACTTTCTCCATGTTCTGCGTGAGTTAACTTTCTCCATGTTCTGCGTGAGTTAACTTTCCAATGTTCTGCGGCTGTAAACTTTCTCCGTGTTCTGCGCGAGTTAACTTTCTCCATGTTCTGCGGCTGTTAACTTTCTCCATGTTCTGCGCGAGTTAACTTTCTCCTTGTTCTGCGGCTGTTAACTTTCTCCATGTTCTGCGCGAGTTAACTTTCTCCATGTTCTGCGTGAGTTAACTTTCTCCTTGTTCTGCGGCTGTTACTTTTCTCTATGTTCTGCATGAGTTAACTTTCTCCATGTTCTGCGGCTGTAAACTTTCTCCGTGTTCTGCGCGAGTTAACTTTCTCCGTGTTCTGCGTGAGTTAACTTTCTCCTTGTTCTGCGGCTGTTAACTTTCTCCATGTTCTGCGCGAGTTAACTTTCTCCATTTTCTGCGTGAGTTAACTTTCTCCATGTTCTGCGGCTGTAAACTTTCTCCTTGTTCTGCGTGAGTTAACTTTCTCCATGTTCTGCGTGAGTTAACTTTCTCCATGTTCTGCGTGAGTTAACTTTCTCCTTGTTCTGCGCGAGTTAACTTTCTCCATGTTCTGCGTGAGTTAACTTTCTCCATGTTCTGCGTGAGTTAACTTTCTCCATGTTCTGCGTGAGTTAACTTTCTCCATGTTCTGCGTGAGTTAACTTTCTCCATGTTCTGCGTGAGTTAACTTTCTCCATGTTCTGCGTGAGTTAACTTTCTCCATGTTCTGCGTGAGTTAACTTTCTCCATGTTCTGCATGAGTTAACTTTCTCCGTGTTCTGCGTGAGTTAACTTTCTCCATGTTTTGCGTGAGTTAACTTTCTCCATGTTCTGCGTGAGTTAACTTTCTCCATGTTCTGCGTGAGTTAACTTTCTCCGTGTTCTGCATTTGTTAACTTTCCCTGTGTTCTGTAGGTGTTAACTTTGCCCTGTTCCTGCTCCCACTCAGGGAGATTTTTAGAAGACATGGCATGTCATACCACTTCTATGCAGATGACTGCCAAATTTATATGCAGATAATCAAAACTGGCCTCTGCCCCCTGACGCCCCTACTTAGCTGTCTAAGTGACGTTATGGTTTGGTTAGCCCAAAATTATTTAATGTTTAACGAGGGAAAGACTGAGATCATGATGTTTGGTAACACCCTTGTTGACTTGGGACCCCTCCAAAACCACGTGCGTCCCAAAGTCCCCAGCCTTGGCGTCACCTTGGACAGCGATATTAAACTTGATAAACAAGTTAATACCCTTTTAAAATCTAGTTTTTATCATCTTCGTCTTTTATCTAAAGTGAAACCTTTTTTATCTTTTAATCTTTTTGAACAAGTTGTGCAGCTTTTATTTCTTGACGTTTGGACGACTGCAGCGCTCTTTATTCAGGTCTCTGCGATACCGCACTTTCCCGTTTGCAGCTAGTCCAGAACTCCGCGGCACGACTTTTAACAGGAGCATGGAAACGTGAACATTTTGGCGTTTCACTCACGTCGTATTTGCGTTAACTCCTCATAAACCGCAAATGGTACGGTCACCCCGATGGTCTCTTTGTGTTCAGAAGGCACGTGGGATTTCTAGTTGTGCTCTGCATTCAGAAATCTGTAAGCGTGTGGAGGGGGCGGATCCTCAAAGTTGACCTCGCCATGAAACACGAAACTGATATAACTCTGGCATAAAACCAGATATCTGCACCAAAATTGCTACGTATGATGCTGGCCAGATGCTGAACACACCTATGTGACCATTTCCGGTTTTCATCTTAGCCCCGCCCCCTGGGGACAGGAAGTGTCACTTTTCAGTGTTTGGGGTCCAGAACTTCAATGATGAAGCCAATGGATTTGAAAGTGCTTCCAAACGTGTCAAACCCTTCCATGATGCCACAATAAAAAACTCAAGTCGATACGCCAAACGTAACCATGGCGAATATAAACCCAACGCCATGGAAACAGGAAGTACATGGAAATGACACAAAGAAAGGTCCGATCTCCACCAAAATTGCTACAGATGATTA
This sequence comes from Atherinomorus stipes, assembly GCA_023101725.1. NCBI lineage: Eukaryota > Metazoa > Chordata > Actinopteri > Atheriniformes > Atherinidae > Atherinomorus > Atherinomorus stipes. The sequence goes on from JALJCO010005349.1 coordinate 233,016, forward strand.
TGGTCATCCCCTGAACTCATTCACGTGGAGATATTTCGGATATCTTCAAAAATGGCTCAATAGCGCCCCCTGCAAATCTTCCAATGATCAGCCCCGCCCACCACAATGACCCACAAGCATGAAATTTGGCACAGTGGTTGAACATGTCAGGACCTACAAAAAACCCTCTTGGACCATTTGGATTAATACGACAGGAAGTCGGCCATTTTGAAAAAAGTGAGATTTTTCTGGCGATTTCTTGATGACATATTTGCGTTAACTCCTCAGAGACCGCTAATGGTACAGCCATCACGATAGTCTCTTTCTGTTCACAAGGCATGTGAGATTTCTAGTTGTGCTCTGCATTAAGAAATCTGTAAGCGCGTGGAGGGGGCGGAGCCTCACAGTTGGCCTTCTCGCCATGAAACACGAAACTGAAATAACTTTGGCATTAAACCACATATCTGCACCAAAATTGATACATGTGATGCTGGTCAAATGCTGAACACACCTATATGACCATTTCCGGTTTTTGCTTTAGCCCCGCCCCCTACTGACAGGAAGTGCCTCTTAATGACATACACAATGGCCAGATCTCTACCAAAATTGGCACAGATGATGATGTTCATAACCTGATCTCATTTACATGGACATATGTTCCAGAATTTTTAATGTGGCTCTACAGCGCCCCCTACAAACCTTCAAATGATCATTTTGGCCGACCCGATCAACCGAAGGCCATGAAATTCAGCACCCTGGTAGAGCATGACATGGATTCCATGGATACGTGTTCCTGAAGTTTAAATGTGGCTCTACAGCGCCCCCTACAAACCTTTAAATGAACATTCTGAGCTAACACATCAACCAAACGGCATGAAATTCGGCACACTGGTAGAACATGACACGGACTACGCGGTGCGTAGGCCGGAGCGGCGCCAGAGGTGCGAGGGCCTTCATCGCCGCTTGCGGCTTTAATTTTATTTTTATTTCATTTTTATTGCTGGGTATTTTTATGTGCAGCACTTTGGAGACATGTTCTGACTGAAATGTGCTTTATGAATAAAGTGGATTGGATTAACTTTCTTCGTGTTCTGCGGCTGTTAACTGTCTCCGTGTTCTGCAGGAATTCATTTTCTTCGTGTTTTGCAGGTGTTAATTTTCTCCTTGTTCTGCAGCTGTTAACTATCTCAGTGTTCTGCAGGAATTAATTTTCTTCGTGTTCTGCAGCTGTTAACGATCTCCATGTTTTGCAGGTGTTAATTTTCTTCGTGTTCTGCAGGTGTTAATTTTCTTCGTGTTCTGCGGCTGTTAACTATCTCAGTGTTCTGCAGTAATTAATTTTCTTCGTGTTCTGCAGCTGTTAACGATCTCCATGTTTTGCAGGTGTTAATTTTCTTCGTGTTCTGCAGGTGTTAATTTTCTTCGTGTTCTGCGGCTGTTAACTGTCTCCGTGTTCCGTAGGTGTTAACTTTCTTCGTAATCTGCGACTGTGAACTATCTCCGTGTTCTGCAGGAATTCATTTTCTTCATGTTCTGCAGCTGTTAACTATCTCAGTGTTCTGCAGGAATTAATTTTCTTCGTGTTCTGCAGCTGTTAACGATCTCCATGTTCTGCAGGTGTTAATTTTCTTCGTGTTCTGCGACTGTGAACTATCTCCGTGTTCTGCAGGAATTCATTTTCTTTGTGTTCTGCAGGTGTTAATTTTCTTCGTGTTCTGCAGCTGTTAACTATCTCCGTGTTCTGCAGGAATGAATTTTCTTCGTGTTCTGCAGGTGTTAATTTTCTTCGTGTTCTGCAGCTGTTAACTATCTCTGTGTTCTGCGGCTGTTAACTATCTCTGTGTTCTGCGGCTGTTAACTTTCTCCGTGTTCTGCAGGTGTTAACTTTCTCCGTGTTCTGCAGGTGTTTATTTTCTCTGTGTTCTGTGGCTGTTAACTTTCTCTATGTTCTGCAGATGTTAACGTTCCTCGTGTTCTGCAGGTGTTAACTTTCTCTGTGTTCTGCAGCTGTTAATGTTCTTCATGTTCTGCAGGTGTTAAATTTCTCCGTGTTCTGCAGCTGTTAATGTTCTTCATGTTCTGCGGCTGTTATCTTTCTCCGTGTTCTGCAGGTGTTAACTTTCTCCGTGTTCTGCAGGTGTTTACTTTCTCTGTGTTCTGTGGCTGTTAACTTTCTCTATGTTCTGCAGATGTTAACGTTCCTCGTGTTCTGCAGGTGTTAACTTTCTCTGTGTTCTGCAGCTGTTAATGTTCTTCATGTTCTGCGGCTGTTATCTTTCTCCGTGCGTTCCAGGTGTGTACGTGGAGGACATGGCTGACAGTCGGACAGAGAAGCTTTACGGGGGGCTTTTGGCTGTTGGAGACGAGATCGTGGAGGTGAATGGGGAGAAGGTGGCCGGTCTCAGTCTGGACCAGGTGACCCATCTGCTGATCCAGAACCCATCTACCACTGTTCGAGTCCTCAGGCATCGTCGGGCGTCTCCACAGTGACCTGACTGTTAATGCTGATATCAAGAAGACGTGCAATCACCCACCATGGTCATGTGCATATTTGGACCAGGGGGCGGGACTACACACTGATTGCTGGTACTTATTGTCGATCACAACTGATTCTGTCCTTTTGTTCTTGATCTCAAAAATAAAAATTCTCTAGAAAATGTTTTTACAGAAATTCAGCACCTAAATTGTGACATTTTTGTCTCAGTTGATGTTTTTTAATAAGAAAAAAAATGGCATGAACTTCCTCCATACCCTAATCCCCCCCACCCGACCCACGTGGCCCAACCGACACCCAGGAGGACCGGACCCCCCAGACGACCCCCGCAGCACAGGCCAGCCTCGACCCCGACGTCCCTGCCCAGGGCGCTACCACCCCCTACACCACCACCACACTCGCACACAGGCACACACTCCCCACACACATACCCCCAAAACCCACATGTACTCCCCCCACAGACATGCACCATCCCGCTCCACCCTCCGACCTTACATACCCACACACACTCCTCCCTCCACCCCCAACACCCTCCTCCTTCTACCCTACACACATACCCCCACCTCCAGATACCCTCCAACACCCACATGCACTCCCCCCACACACATGCACCAACCTGCCCCTCACTCTTACTCTTGCCTCTGTGCCTCCTGGGTGGTAGCCGGGCCGGGGAAGGAGCCATGAGGTCCAAGCCCCCGGCACGTTCCTCCCCACCCCACCCACCCACCCTCCATCCCCCACCCTCGAACGCAGCAGAACAGGCATCCAACAAGCCAGCAGACCCCCCGCAATGCAGCCGACCATAACCACTAGCTCGTGAAGCAGCCACTACCCCCCTCCCCCCAGTAGCGCCCGGGAGACCGGGGTATGAAACGACCCTGTTGTGTGTGTGTGTGTCCGGCTCATTGTTTGCATTTAGAGAGGCAGTACCAAGTCATGTCTGGAGTGGGGTCGCACAGGCAGTACAGGGGGTCGCACAGGGGGCAGGCCCCCCCTTTCCATACACTATGTGGGCCGCCGCTCAGAAGTGGTTGTGAGCTGTCATTATTTTATGTGTTTAGGTGTCTAAGCGTGGTTAAAACTGGGGAGCAGGCTGTCTCTAGATGCGGCAAACAAAGACACTTCGGTGCCCCTTCCTCACCACGCCCGCTTGACACGCACCCTCCCCAAGACCCTACGTGTGTGTGTGTGTGAGGTAGAGCAGGGGGGGAGAGAGGTCTTGGGAATGAAGACCAGAGGAGAGTGAATTCCCCTCTGGAAGTTGAGTCGTGTCGGCATTAGGTACCCCTGCTTCCCGGGATCCCTCCAGGGCAGAAGGGGCCGCCCACACGGCCAAGCGACCGGCATTCACTGCAAAAGGGCCAGTGGCGGCCCCTGGGGGCGCCCAACCACCCCAGGTCAGGCAGGGGGGACAGGGACAGGAGCAAACGAGGGCAGTGGAAGGGCCAGAGCCTACAGGCCCACCATCCCCAGGCCCTGCAGAACCCCTTTTGTTCTATCAACCCCCACACCACACCCCAAACAATCACACAGCTTTACCCTTGTCAACACCCCCCCACCCCATCCACATCCTCCTCCCACACAGCCATCTAATCCCCGCTCATCTGCCCCACTGGTCCCCCCCCCCCCCCCCCTTCTCCTCACCCAAGCCCACACCCCCACCACGGCCCTGACATACACAATCCCCCAACCCCGCCAGAACCCCTGCCCTTCCACCCTCCCCTACACCACCCACATTCACACATCTGCCCCGCATCCCATCCCCTCACAGATCCACCCCCAAACCCCTCCACCCGCACTCAAACACACATCTCCCGTATACCCTCACCCGCCCACTCACCCCTGTACACTCCCACAAGCAACCATACACATCCCCCTGCACTCACACTCACACCCACCCTCCAGTCATTATTACATTATTCATTATTACAATTATTGTGCGATACAACGCCATAGATGCCAACATACCCATAATGCTTAGTGGCTCCCATTCCCTTGTTATGTACGTGAGGGAGCATCAATGGGTCTACCACAGCAACAAGATTGACATCCGTTACCATGGTAATAAGGTGGTGGTGATGATTTGTAGTAAGAAGTTGGGGTTTCTGATGTAAAGGGTGAGGTGCACCATCATCAATCTCTAAATCAATCAACAATCAATAACTTGTTTGTTTTCTGGAGTTTATTGAAATGAACACTTTCTGACACAAAAAGTGAACATTATGAAGTCATCATTGGTGGACTGATAACATTCTCCTTGTTCACTCAGCTGATTTCCTTCCACTGCCTTATTATTGATCTGATTATTGATCAATTCATTATTAAACGCTTGTCTTTGCAGACTCACATCCAGATTTTTAACCCGACACATTTTTATCGCCACCATGTACCAGAATTCTGATGATGTGGCGGGCTCGGACACACACAGGTGGACTTCATGATCAATAAACCTCGTATCAACCTGTCAGTTACATGATCAGTACAACAAACAAAGATCAAACAGTTAAAATCACAAACAGTTCACAACAAAATAAGCAAAAAAAAAAAAAAAACAAAGCAAAACTGTAAACAAAAACTAAAAGTTTTAGTGTTTAAAAACCAGTTCAACCAGAACTAAAACTGAACTAAACTGGAGTAGAGGGTCTAAACCTTTCTCTTCTGTCATTCCATCAGGCTGATCTGAAGTCAGTTCAGACGCTGCATTCAATGTATATGGGAAATGAGAGCTCAGCATGACCTGATCCCTGAACTGTATCAGAGGGAAACTTTCTGGTCTGAACAGATTTCATCAGCAGGAGACAGACGTGAGCTGAAATGCTCAAAAAGTGCTTCAACCAATAAATAACCAAACAAAGATGTTAACATCAGAAGCTGCCTTCTAGAACCTTGATCAGAAATCCTCCAGGTAGCAAACGCACGGCGCTCCGTGTAAGCCCACCAATCACAACACAGATTTATTCATTACCAACACTATCCGTGCATCTCACATATGGTGTTGGTCAGACTGCCGGCCGGAACCGGCAGTTTCTGGAAGGTAGCTGATCAGGTCCTCTTTAACATGACCGGGACTTCGGGTGTTCCCAAGTCCCCCCTCCCTCGAGTGTCGGCGGGACTTCAGGGTGTTCCTGGGGACCCCCTCCCTCTGCTACAACTGATGACTTACTTACTTACCCTTTCCCACAGGCTAGAAAACCTATTTAAACCCAAAAATATCATCTTTTCATTGCCATGGGAAGTCCGATTTGGTCAGTCCAGTTTGGTCAATGCGGGTCCAACATTGACCAAAGCCGGGTTTGGGAACGCCAGAGCCGGGTTTGGGAACGCCAGAGCCAGGTTTGGGAACGCCAGAGCCGGGTTTGGGAACGCCAGAGCCGGGTTTGGGAACGCCAGAGCCGGGTTTGGGAATGCCAGAGCCGGGTTTGGGAACACCAGACCCAGGCTTGGTAACGCCACATCAAGGTCCACATTTACTTCTACAAGGGTCCTGAAAGCCGGTTCTACAGCTGGCTGGAACGTCTGGTTTATGAAGGAAACAGCAAGATATGGAGACACTGGCTGGAAACCTGTGAGGTGGCGTGGAGGTGGAGCAGCAGGAGATACGCCATGCGACTGGACGGTCCTCCAACCTGGGAACATGAAGATACTACACATAGTCCCCACCAGAGGGGATGTAACTCAAGAAAACTCGTGTTGCACTAGTAACACTGGTTACACTGGTTAAACTGGTAACACTAGTTATTCTCAAATTTTTAAATTAACAAAATCCAAACAAACAAAACAGACAGAATCAGAAATGTTTCCTTTGCCGAGTCCAGGCCAGAGGTGCCTGCCACAGTCGAGTCCAGTACGGTTCAGTCCAGTCCTCGAGTCTACCACAGTCCAACAGAATGGACTAGTCCAGAAAAGTCCGGTAGAGATGAATTGTTTGTTCATGCTGGACATAAAGATGGATGGAAGCATTTTGTTGGTCTCTGCGGGGTTTACGTCGTGATTTGGTTGGAGTGGTCGGTTTGCGGGCCTTTGCAGATGCGATCGCTGACAGAGGAAGGGAGCAAGATCACCATGGACCATAAGAATAGTGTTGACCAGTTGGGCTAACATACGGCCTCCTTTTAGGTCTTTCTGAGGACGAACATCATCATCATCCAGATCTTTATCATCTCCATGTTTATTGTTAAAAACTGATGTCAGATCTCAGAGGTGACCCTGCAGTGCCCTCTAGTGAACGTGCAGGGTAATAACCGTGGCAATCTACAGGTGCTTGGAAGTGCCAAGACAGCAATGTTGGACGTGGACGTATGTGGTTGGGTATGTAACAGGAGCAGAACGGGCCTGTAGACCAGATCTGGACATGGACATGTATAGTTGGGTATGTATCAGGAGCAGAACGGGCCTGAAGACGAGATCTGGACATGGACATGTATAGTTGGGTCTGTAACTGGAACAGAACGGGCCTGTAGACCAGATCGGGACATGGACATGTATGGTTGGGTCTGTAACTGGAGCAGAACGGGCCTGCAGACCAGATCTGGACATGGACATGTATAGTTGGGTCTGTAACGGGAGCAGAACGGGCCTGAAGACCAGATCTGGACATGGACATGTATAGTTGGGTCTGTAACTGGAGCAGAACGGGCCTGAAGACCAGATCTGGACATGGACATGTATAGTTGGGTCTGTAACGGGAACAGAACGGGCCTGTAGACCAGATCTGGACATGGACATGTATAGTTGGGTCTGTAACTGGAGCAGAACGGGCCTGTAGACCAGATCTGGACATGGACATGTATAGTTGGGTCTGTAACTGGAGCAGAACGGGCCTGAAGACCAGATCTGGACATGGACACGTATAGTTGGGTCTGTAACTGGAGCAGAACGGGCCTGTAGACCAGATCTGGACATGGACATGTATAGTTGGGTCTGTAACTGGAGCAGAACGGGCCTGTAGACCAGATCTGGACATGGACATGTATAGTTGGGTATGTATCAGGAGCAGAACGGGCCTGAAGACGAGATCTGGACATGGACATGTATGGTTGGGTCTGTAACTGGAACAGAACGGGCCTGAAGACCAGATCTGGATATGGACATGTATAGTTGGGTCTGTAAAGGGAGCAAAAAGGTCCTGAAGACCAGATCTGGACATGGACACGTATAGTTGGGTCTGTAAAGGGAGCAAAAAGGTCCTGAAGACCAGATCTGGACATGGACATGTATAGTTGGGTCTGTAACGGGAACAGAACGGGCCTGTAGACCAGATCTGGACATGGACATGTATAGTTGGGTCTGTAACTGGAGCAGAACGGGCCTGTAGACCAGATCTGGACATGGACATGTATAGTTGGGTCTGTAACTGGAGCAGAACGGGCCTGAAGACCAGATCTGGACATGGACATGTATAGTTGGGTCTGTAACGGGAGCAGAACGGGCCTGTAGACCAGATCTGGACATGGACATGTATGGTTGGGTCTGTAACTGGAGCAGAACGGGCCTGTAGACCAGATCTGGACATGGACATGTATAGTTGGGTCTGTAACTGGAGCAGAACGGGCCTGTAGACCAGATCTGGACATGGACACCTATAGTTGGGTCTGTAACTGGAGCAGAACGGGCCTGTAGACCAGATCTGGACATGGACATGTATGGTTGGGTCTGTAACAGGAACAGAACGGGCCTGTAGACCAGGTCTGGACATGGACATGTATGGTTGGGTCTGTAACAGGAACAGAACGGGCCTGTAGACCAGGTCTGGACATGGACATGTATGGTTGGGTCTGTAACAGGAGCAGAACGGGCCTGTAGACCAGATCTGGACATGGACATGTATAGTTGGGTCTGTAACTGGAGCAGAACGGGCCTGTAGACCAGATCTGGACATGGACACCTATAGTTGGGTCTGTAACTGGAGCAGAACGGGCCTGTAGACCAGATCTGGACATGGACACGTATAGTTGGGTCTGTAACTGGAGCAGAACGGGCCTGTAGACCAGATCTGGACATGGACATGTATAGTTGGGTCTGTAACTGGAGCAGAACGGGCCTGTAGACCAGGTCTGGACATGGACATGTATGGTTGGGTCTGTAACAGGAACAGAACGGGCCTGTAGACCAGGTCTGGACATGGACATGTATGGTTGGGTCTGTAACAGGAACAGAACGGGCCTGAAGACCAGATCTGGACATGGACACGTATAGTTGGGTCTGTAACAGGAACAGAACGGGCCTGTAGACCAGATCTGGACATGGACACGTATAGTTGGGTCTGTAACGGGAACAGAACGGGCCTGTAGACCAGATCTGGACATGGACATGTATAGTTGGGTCTGTAACGGGAACAGAACGGGCCTGCAGACCAGATCAGGACATGGACATGTGCATTATCAGAGGATGAAGAACAGCATGATGACAACCAGCAGGACAGCGAGTAACACGCCGATAGCGCACCACTGACGACGATCTGTGAAGACACAAAGACCATCATTGAATCATCAGCATAGTCATCAACCCCCCCCCAGCAGGTGTGTTGCTGAGCAGATTACCGCTGGTCATGTGGGAGACTTTGGCCAGTTTCTTCATCACGTTGTCCAGTCTGGACTGTGTGTTGTCCATCTCATGGCTAAAGTCATCCAGCATCCTGCAGGAACCGCAGCACAGATGTTCACAACTGCATTGTACTGCCAACGGAACAAGATCCTGCTGGTAGAACCTGGTTCTACTGTTAACAGAACCAGTTTTGTTTTCGTTAAGGATGATGAAATTATTAAGCTGACGCCCCTCTTTTTCCTAGATAATAATGAGACAATGACAAGCTAAAAATGTCTCCATAGCCTCTTTCAGACTTGCATTGCGGAACATGAGCAGTAAAGTCCATCTGCTCTTCAAACGGGCTCGTCTTTTCAAACATGCCGCTTCCTGTGCCTTCAGACATCAGAAAATGTTGCAGAAAAGTCAGAACAGCCCCGTTCTCCCTTCAACTCAGTCCGGAACATTTTCTTGTGCGTTCAGCCAAAACGACGTGGCGCAGCATTTCCGCTCTTGTGACATGTAGACCAGCCGGTACGTGTCCGCTACATCTCTGAGATAAAAGACCGGTACGCATGTCTGAGACCAGCCGGTACGTGTCCGCTACATCTCTGAGGTAAAAGACAGGTACGTATGTCTGAGACCAGCCGGTACGTGTCCGCTACATCTCTGAGATAAAAGACCGGTACGCATGTCTGAGACCAGCCGGTACGTGTCCGCTACATCTCTGAGGTAAAAGACAGGTACGTATGTCTGAGACCAGCCGGTACGTGTCCGCTACATCTCTGAGATAAAAGACCGGTACGAATGTCTGAGACCAGCCGGTACGTATGTCTGAGACCAGCCGGTACGTGTCCGCTACATCTCTGAGGTAAAAGACAGGTACGTATGTCTGAGACCAGCCGGTACGTGTCCGCTACATCTCTGAGATAAAAGACCGGTACGCATGTCTGAGACCAGCCGGTACGTGTCCGCTACATCTCTGAGGTAAAAGACCGGTACGCATGTCTGAGACCAGCCGGTACGAATGTCTGAGACCAGCCGGTATGTGTCCGCTACATCTCTGAGGTAAAAGACCGGTACGTATGTCTGAGACCAGCCGGTACGTGTCCTCTATATCTCTGAGGTAAAAGACCGGTACGCATGTCTGAGACCAGCCGGTACGCATGTCTGAGACCAGCCGGTACGTATGTCTGAGACCAGCCGGTACGTGTCCGCTACATCTCTGAGATAAAAGACCGGTACGCATGTCTGAGACCAGCCGGTACGTGTCCGCTACATCTCTGAGATAAAAGACCGGTACGCATGTCTGAGACCAGCCGGTACGTGTCCGCTACATCTCTGAGGTAAAAGACAGGTACGCATGTCTGAGACCAGCCGGTACGTGTCCGCTACATCTCTGAGATAAAAGACCGGTACGCATGTCTGAGACCAGCCGGTACGTATGTCCGAGACCAGCCGGTACGTGTCCGCTACATCTCTGAGATAAAAGACAGGTACGCATGTCTGAGACCAGCCGGTACGTGTCCGCTACATCTCTGAGATAAAAGACCGGTACGCATGTCTGAGACCAGCCGGTACGTGTCCGCTACATCTCTGAGATAAAAGACCGGTACGTATGTCTGAGACCAGCCGGTACGTGTCCTCTACATCTCTGAGATAAAAGACCGGTACGTATGTCTGAGACCAGCCGGTACGTGTCCGCTACATCTCTGAGATAAAAGACCGGTACGAATGTCTGAGACCAGCCGGTACGTGTCCTCTACATCTCTGAGATAAAAGACCGGTACGTATGTCTGAGACCAGCCGGTACGTGTCCGCTACATCTCTGAGGTAAAAGACAGGTACGTATGTCTGAGACCAGCCGGTACGTGTCCGCTACATCTCTGAGGTAAAAGACCGGTACGCATGTCTGAGACCAGCCGGTACGCATGTCTGAGACCAGCCGGTACGTGTCCTCTATATCTCTGAGGTAAAAGACCGGTACGCATGTCTGAGACCAGCCGGTACGCATGTCTGAGACCAGCCGGTACGTGTCCTCTATATCTCTGAGGTAAAAGACCGGTACGCATGTCTGAGACCAGCCGGTACGCATGTCTGAGACCAGCCGGTACGTGTCCGCTACATCTCTGAGATAAAAGACAGGTACGCATGTCTGAGACCAGCCGGTACGTGTCCGCTACATCTCTGAGATAAAAGACCGGTACGCATGTCTGAGACCAGCCGGTACGTGTCCGCTACATCTCTGAGATAAAAGACCGGTACGTATGTCTGAGACCAGCCGGTACGTATGTCTGAGACCAGCCGGTACGTGTCTGCTACATCTCTGAGGTAAAAGACCGGTACATATGTCTGAGACCAGCCGGTACGTGTCCGCTACATCTCTGAGATAAAAGACAGGTACGCATGTCTGAGACCAGCCGGTACGTATGTCTGAGATAAAAGAAGGACATCAGACCAGCCGGTACGTGTCCCCTACATCTCTGAGATAAAAGACCGGTACGCATGTCTGAGACCAGCCGGTACGTGTCCCCTACATCTCTGAGATAAAAGACCGGTACGTATGTCTGAGACCAGCCGGTACGTATGTCTGATACCAGCCGGTACGTGTCCCCTACATCTCTGAGATAAAAGACCGGTACGAATGTCTGAGACCAGCCGGTACGTGTCCGCTACATCTCTGAGATAAAAGACCGGTACGAATGTCTGAGACCAGCCGGTACGTGTCCGCTACATCTCTGAGATAAAAGACCAGTACGAATGTCTGAGACCAGCCGGTACGTGTCCGCTACATCTCTGAGATAAAAGACCGGTACGAATGTCTGAGACCAGCCGGTACGTATGTCTGAGACCAGCCGGTACGTGTCCGCTACATCTCTGAGATAAAAGACCGGTACGCATGTCTGAGACCAGCCGGTACGTGTCCGCTACATCTCTGAGATAAAAGACCGGTACGCATGTCTGAGACCAGCCGGTACGTATGTCTGAGACCAGCCGGTACGTGTCCGCTACATCTCTGAGATAAAAGACCGGTACGCATGTCTGAGACCAGCCGGTACGTGTCCGCTACATCTCTGAGATAAAAGACCGGTACGAATGTCTGAGACCAGCCGGTACGTATGTCTGAGACCAGCCGGTACGTGTCCGCTACATCTCTGAGATAAAAGACCGGTACGTATGTCTGAGACCAGCCGGTACGTATGTCTGAGACCAGCCGGTACGTGTCCGCTACATCTCTGAGATAAAAGACCGGTACGTATGTCTGAGACCAGCCGGTACGTGTCCGCTACATCTCTGAGATAAAAGACCGGTACGTATGTCTGAGACCAGCCGGTACGTGTCCGCTACATCTCTGAGATAAAAGACCGGTACGAATGTCTGAGACCAGCCGGTACGTGTCCTCTACATCTCTGAGATAAAAGACCGGTACGCATGTCTGAGACCAGCCGGTACGTGTCCGCTACATCTCTGAGGTAAAAGACCGGTACGCATGTCTGAGACCAGCCGGTACGTGTCCGCTACATCTCTGAGATAAAAGACCGGTACTCATGTCTGAGACCAGCCGGTACGCATGTCTGAGACCAGCCGGTACGCATGTCTGAGACCAGCCGGTACGTGTCCTCTACATCTCTGAGATAAAAGACCGGTACGCATGTCTGAGACCAGCCGGTACGTGTCCTCTACATCTCTGAGGTAAAAGACCGGTACGCATGTCTGAGACCAGCCGGTACGTGTCCCCTACATCTCTGAGATAAAAGACCGGTACGTATGTCTGAGACCAGCCGGTACGTGTCCTCTACATCTCTGAGGTAAAAGACCGGTACGTGTCCCCTACATCTCTGAGATAAAAGACCGGTACGCATGTCTGAGACCAGCCAGTACGAATGTCTGAGACCAGCCGGTATGTGTCCGCTACATCTCTGAGGTAAAAGACCGGTACGCATGTCTGAGACCAGCCGGTACGTGTCCTCTACATCTCTGAGGTAAAAGACCGGTACGTGTCCCCTACATCTCTGAGATAAAAGACCGGTACGCATGTCTGAGACCAGCCAGTACGAATGTCTGAGACCAGCCGGTATGTGTCCGCTACATCTCTGAGGTAAAAGACCGGTACGTATGTCTGAGACCAGCCGGTACGTGTCCGCTACATCTCTGAGATAAAAGACCGGTACGCATGTCTGAGACCAGCCGGTACGTATGTCTGAGACCAGCCGGTACGTGTCCGCTACATCTCTGAGATAAAAGACCGGTACGCATGTCTGAGACCAGCCAGTACGAATGTCTGAGACCAGCCGGTATGTGTCCGCTACATCTCTGAGGTAAAAGACCGGTACGCATGTCTGAGACCAGCCGGTACGTGTCCGCTACATCTCTGAGATAAAAGACCGGTACGCATGTCTGAGACCAGCCGGTACGTGTCCTCTACATCTCTGAGGTAAAAGACCGGTACGTATGTCTGAGACCAGCCGGTACGTATGTCTGAGACCAGCCGGTACGTGTCCGCTACATCTCTGAGGTAAAAGACCGGTACGCATGTCTGAGACCAGCCGGTACGTATGTCTGAGACCAGCCGGTACGAATGTCTGAGACCAGCCGGTACGTGTCCGCTACATCTCTGAGATAAAAGACCGGTACGTATGTCTGAGACCAGCCGGTACGTGTCCTCTACATCTCTGAGATAAAAGACCGGTACGAATGTCTGAGACCAGCCGGTACGTGTCCGCTACATCTCTGAGATAAAAGCACCTAAAAATCTGAATGCCGGGGGAAGGAGGCTTTTAAAGAATGGTGGGATGTGTTTTTTTGATTTTTCTTTTTTTTTTTTAAATACCATCATTCCGACCATAGAATGAAAAAATGTGGGAAAGATGCGACGTTTGCCGTTTCGACTGTTGGGGATGTTGGAGTGGAGGAATGTGGGAATGGTGATTGCCTCCCACCTCCCTCCTCATCTCCCTTTCTCTGTCGGGCCTCCATTCTCGCATTTAACTACTGCGCACATCTTAATAGTGCGCCAAAAATAAGCTAAATTGTCGCAGATTTAATGACATGTGGAACGCATGTGTAAGAAGAGCCGATCTGCCTGCTTACACTGCTGTCGCATTGTCACGTATCTGATTGATATCCGATTTATTTCCACATATGAATGAGGCCTGTATCCGATCTCAACAGATCCAAATGCATGCGTCTTTTTCCTGTTTACATTGTCAAAAAGCAGATCGGATCTGAGTCACATAAGAGCAAAAAATCGGAATTGGGTCACATTTCACTGACAGTCTAAATGAGGCCTTAGACGAAGGGCTAATTCCAGCACCTATCTCAATCCTCAATCTTAGTCGCCCTCAAAACCAGGTATTAAAAGAGAAGTTTCTTTTTTTCTATCCTGGACCTTATTTCCAGGAGTTTAGCCGTGCATTTACTCACCGGTAAAGTTTCTGCATCACTTTGAGTCAGGAAGATATTACGTACATCTGCGTACATCAGTATCATGGTGGAGACGGAGCAGCCTCTATCAGACATTATCTGCAGTAAAACTCCTTCATTTCATCAGTACTTTAAAGTTGTACTTCCATGGTGATGTCATTAATATTTCTGTGTTCTCCATTATTATTGAATGCATTCTGCATCGTTTCTGTTTAAAGTTGTACTTCCATGGTGATGTCATTAATATTTCTGTGTTCTCCATTATTATTGAATGCATTCTGCATCGTTTCTGTTTAAAAAAACCTTCTGGTATCTTTGTATCCAGCTGTATTTGTATACTAGAAGAGAGGCTTGTGGTCCAACGGCAGCTTTTCCGGGTCCTTCTCATGAATTTCCGTCTGATTGGCTGCCTCCCATCAGTGTATGAAGGAAGCTCCGCCCTCCGCTCTTATTTTGTTACAGACAGGAAATAGAGCCGACAAACAAGTTTGTTCCGCCATGCTAACAAACAGTTAGCTAATTAGCTTCTGAACTCCGAAGCTACAGTCGTGCCGTCTTTACTTCTAGTGTGTAGTGGAGGGTTACCTGCCTTCCAATGGACAGATAGAAACCCCACGTGGGATACGCTATTTGCAATGTGACGTAGAAGTGCAAGGCTGTTCCCGATTCGCTCTTTTCTTCGTGTTGTTTGTGAGTTCAGAGTTTCTCTAATTGTGTTGTTGTTGTTGTCTTGGTAGCAGCTGATCGTCTCAGCTGAACTACAGAAGCGCATCGTGAACACGCGGCCCTGAAAAGTGTAGAACCCTGATAACTAACGGAAAGTTAAATGTGGACTCACAGGACAAAAGTACTCGTTCGTTCATTCTACTGAAAGTACTGATGAGATGAAGGAGTTTTACTGCAGATGATGTCTGATAGAGGCTGCTCCGTCTCCGCCATGATACTGGACGCACGCCGAAGGACGACTCAACGTGATATCGTCCGAAGGACTCAAAGTGATGCGGAAACTTTACCGGTGAGTAAATGCAGGTATAAAAAAATAAACTTATCCTTTAAGGGCAATGTTGTGACTTAGAAATGGGACACCCTTACATCTTCAGACAGGGGGGGGGGGGGGGGGGAGCAGCGTTCAGTCTGTGGATTCAGAAGAAGAAGCATTTACTTTATTTCCATGTATCTGCTTTGGTAACCGTGTCTGTTTCACCATCAGCACAAACGCAGCATCATTGTGGACTATCTGTCAGTTATACTAGTTATCAGACAATATTGTGTATAAATACCACCAGCATGGACTTATTCAGCTGTTACCACGGCTTAGTGGAAGGTAACGATCGTTAGATAACTCTGCGTCTACGGGACATGACATCAGCCCGGTCGTCTTCCACCGTCATCGGCACGAGCGCGTTATACAGGCTGTTATCTGGATAAAACCACGACATCAGCACCGAGAAAAACTTGCTTAAACAATAGCAGCATGGCTGACCTCACCGGCCGCTCCCGACAAAAGATCGTAAAAGAGAAACAAATGTTCCGCTAACCTTCTTTGCTGCTGCATTCTGGGTAATCCTTACTCACAAGGTGGTGTCGGAGGATCTCAGGATGGAGATATGCAGCCTCAAACTCGCCTCAACTTCACGTTCTGAGAACCAGGACAGCACTGGAACCTGATTTACTGTCAACAGAACCTGACCCTACTACCAGAACCCGGTTTTACTGTGAATAGAACCAGGAGATACTACCATAATGTGGTTCTGCTGTCAACAGAACCTGACCCTACTACCAGAACCCGGTTTTACTGTGAATAGAACCAGGAGATACTACCATAATGTGGTTCTACTGTCAACAGAACCAGGTTCTCAGATGTTTGGGTCTTACACAGCCTGTTCATCCAGCTCCATCCCAATCCGCTCCGACATGTTCTTCAGGACTCCGATTGTTCCAGAAACCAGTTCTAGCTGTTCCTCTTGCTGTTCAGCGATCAGCTGGAAAAGAGATGTCAACGGGTCAGGCAGTACCAAGCAGAACCAGGCGGAACCAGGCGGAACCAGGCGGAACCAGCCAGTACCAGGCGGAACCAGGCGGAACCAGGCGGAACCAGCCAGTACCAGGCGGAACCAGGCGGAACCAGGCGGAACCAGCCAGTACCAGGCGGAACCAGGCAGTACCAGCCAGTACCAGGCGGAACCAGGCGGAACCAGCCAGTACCAGGCGGAACCAGGCGGAACCAGGCAGTACCAGCCAGTACCAGGCGGAACCAGGCGGAACCAGCCAGTACCAGGCGGAACCAGCCAGTACCAAGCAGAACCAGGCGGAACCAGCCAGTACCAGGCGGAACCAGGCGGTACCAGCCAGTACCAGGCGGAACCAGGCGGAACCAGGCAGTACCAGGCGGAACCAGGCGGAACCAGCCAGTACCAGGCGGAACCAGCCAGAACTGGGTGGAACCAGGCGGAACCAGGCGGAACCAGCCAGTACCAAGCAGAACCAGCCAGAACCAGGCGGAACCAGGCAGTACCAGGCGGAACCAGCCAGAACAAGGTGGAACCAGGCAGAACCAGGTGGAACCAGACAGGACTGGGTGGAACCAGGCGGAACCAGGTGTTACCAGGCAGAACCAGGTGGAACCAGACAGAACTGGGTGGAACCAGCCAGAACCAGGTGGAACCGGCCAGAACCAGGTGGAACCAGCCAGAACCAGGTGGAACCAGCCAGAACTGGGTGGAACCAGCCAGAACCAGGCGGAACCAGGTGGAACCAGCCAGAACTGGGTGGAACCAGCCAGAACCAGGCGGAACCAGGTGGAACCAGCCAGAACTGGGTGGAACCAGGCGGAACTGGGTGGAACCAGGCGGAACCAGCCAGAACCAGGTGGAACCAGCCAGAACTGGGTGGAACCAGCCAGAACCAGGTGGAACCAGCCAGAACTGGGTGGAACCAGGCGGAACCAGGCGGAACCAGGTGGAACCAGCCAGAACCAGGTGGAACCAGCCAGAACTGGGTGGAACCAGGCGGAACCAGGCGGAACCAGCCAGTACCAGGCGGAACCAGCCAGAACTGGGTGGAACCAGGCGGAACCAGCCAGTACCAGGCGGAACCAGCCAGAACTGGGTGGAACCAGGCGGAACCAGCCAGTACCAGGCGGAACCAGGCAGTACCAGGCGGAACCAGGCAGTACCAGCCAGTACCAGGCGGAACCAGCCAGAACAAGGTGGAACCAGGTGTTACCAGGCAGAACCAGGTGGAACCAGACAGGACTGGGTGGAACCAGGCGGAACCAGGTGTTACCAGGCAGAACCAGGTGGAACCAGACAGAACAAGGTGGAACCAGCCAGAACCAGGCGGAACCAGCCAGAACTGGGTGGAACCAGCCAGAACCAGGTGGAACCAGCCAGAACCAGGTGGAACCGGCCAGAACCAGGTGGAACCAGCCAGAACCAGGTGGAACCAGCCAGAACAAGGTGGAACCGGCCAGAACTGGGTGGAACCGGCCAGAACAGGCGGAACCAGCCAGAACTGGGTGGAACCAGCCAGAACAGGCGGAACCAGCCAGAACCAGGTGTTACCAGCCAGAACTGGGTGGAACCGGCCAGAACAGGCGGAACCAGCCAGAACTGGGTGGAACCAGCCAGAACAGGTGGAACCAGCCAGAACCAGGCGGAACCGGCCAGAACCAGCCAGAACCAGGTGGAACCAGCCAGAGCTGGGTGGAACCAGGCGGAACCAGGCGGAACCAGGTGGAACCAGCCAGAACCAGGTGGAACCAGCCAGAACTGGGTGGAACCAGGCGGAACCAGGCGGAACCAGCCAGTACCAGGCGGAACCAGCCAGAACTGGGTGGAACCAGGCGGTACCAGGTGGAACCAGCCAGAACCAGGTGGAACCAGCCAGAACTGGGTGGAACCAGGCGGTACCAGGTGGAACCAGCCAGAACCAGGTGGAACCAGCCAGAACTGGGTGGAACCAGGCGGAACCAGCCAGTACCAGGCGGAACCAGCCAGAACTGGGTGGAACCAGGCGGAACCAGCCAGTACCAGGCGGAACCAGCCAGAACTGGGTGGAACCAGGCGGAACCAGCCAGTACCAGGCGGAACCAGGCAGTACCAGGCGGAACCAGGCAGTACCAGCCAGTACCAGGCGGAACCAGCCAGAACAAGGTGGAACCAGGTGTTACCAGGCAGAACCAGGTGGAACCAGACAGAACCGGGTGGAACCAGCCAGAACCAGGTGGAACCGGCCAGAACCAGGTGGAACCAGCCAGAACCAGGTGGAACCAGCCAGAACTGGGTGGAACCAGCCAGAACCAGGCGGAACCGGCCAGAACCAGGCGGAACCAGCCAGAACCAGGTGGAACCGGCCAGAACCAGGTGGAACCGGCCAGAACCAGGTGGAACCAGCCAGAACAAGGTGGAACCAGCCAGAACCAGGTGGAACCGGCCAGAACCAGGTGGAACCAGCCAGAACCAGGTGGAACCAGCCAGAACAAGGTGGAACCAGCCAGAACCAGGTGGAACCGGCCAGAACCAGGTGGAACCAGCCAGAACCAGGTGGAACCGGCCAGAACCAGGTGGAACCAGCCAGAACCAGGTGGAACCAGCCAGAACAAGGTGGAACCGGCCAGAACTGGGTGGAACCGGCCAGAACTGGGTGGAACCGGCCAGAACAGGCGGAACCAGCCAGAACTGGGTGGAACCAGCCAGAACAGGCGGAACCAGCCAGAACCAGGTGTTACCAGCCAGAACCAGGTGTTACCAGCCAGAACTGGGTGGAACCAGCCAGAACAGGCGGAACCAGCCAGAACCAGGTGGAACCAGCCAGAACCAGGTGTTACCAGCCAGAACCAGGTGTTACCAGCCAGAACCAGGTGTTACCAGCCAGAACTGGGTGGAACCAGCCAGAACAGGCGGAACCAGCCAGAACAGGCGGAACCAGCCAGAACCAGGTGTTACCAGCCAGAACCAGGTGGAACCAGCCAGAACAGGCGGAACCAGCCAGAACCAGGTGTTACCAGCCAGAACCAGGTGTTACCAGCCAGAACTGGGTGGAACCAGCCAGAACAGGCGGAACCAGCCAGAACTGGGTGGAACCAGCCAGAACAGGCGGAACCAGCCAGAACCAGGTGGAACCAGCCAGAACCAGGTGTTACCAGCCAGAACCAGGTGGAACCAGCCAGAACCAGGTGTTACCAGCCAGAACAAGGTGGAACCAGCCAGAACAGGCGGAACCAGCCAGAACTGGGTGGAACCAGCCAGAACAGGCGGAACCAGCCAGAACCAGGTGGAACCGGCCAGAACTGGGCGGAACCAGCCAGAACCAGGCGGAACCAGCCAGAACTGGGTGGAACCAGCCAGAACTGGGTGGAACCAGGCGGAACCAGCCAGAACTGCGTGGAACCGGCCAGAACCAGGTGTTACCTGGTTGTTTGCTGCAGCACGGCTGCTGACGGACACCAGGAAGAGAGAGCACATCTCCCCCGTTCTGGCCTCTCTTCACTGGCTGCCTGTAACTTTTAGGGTTCAGTTTAAGATTCTTTTATATGTTTTTAAATCTTTAAATGCCCTAGCCCCCTCCTATCTCTCGGAGCTTCTCCATCCTCATGTTCCCACTCGCACTCTTCGGTCAGCTGAGTTGCTGCTGTTGGATGTACCGAGGTCTCGACGGAAGATGTGGGGGGATAGAGCATTTTCTGTGGCAGGCCCAAAGTTGTGGAACTCGCTGCCATTGCACATCAGACAGGCCTCGTCTCTGGCAGTTTTTAAATCCCTTCTTAAAACTCATCTGTTTGCCCTGGCGTTCCACCCTTCATGAGCCATTTTTCTGATTTTGTCTGCTGTTTAAAGTCTTATTTTTTCTGATATTTATACTGATTTTATTGTTCATTGTGTTGATTTGTTTTTATGTCTAATATTTGTTTTAATGTTCTCACTGTGAGATTCAATTTCTGTTTTACTTCTGTTCAGCGCTTTGTTATCGGTAGCTGCTGTGTTTAAAGCGCTATACAAATAAAGTTGACTTGACTTGACTTGACTTACCAGCCAGAACCAGGTGTTACCAGCCAGAACCAGGTGGAACCAGCCAGAACCAGGTGTTACCAGCCAGAACAAGGTGGAACCAGCCAGAACAGGCGGAACCAGCCAGAACCAGGTGGAACCCAGCTGAAGAGTGTTCCTCACCTGCTGCTGGACCTGCTGCTCCTCGATGAACTGGGAGTTGGCGTTCTGCAACTGGTGGTCCAGTCGGCCGTATCGATCAGAACCTGGCTGCCAGATGGGCCCCTGAGAACCGGGTTCCCCGAGCAGAGCCTGAAAGTGACAACATGACAGCTAAGAGAGCAGAACCAGGAGGCAGAACCTGATGACGGCGCGGGTACCTGTCGGTTCTTCCGGTCGGCGCCGGTGCTGGTCGGACTCGCCATCTGGGCCTTCATTTCCTTCAGGACAAAGACAGTTATCAGAGGAGGTCCAGACCAGGACCAGGTCCAGACCAGGTCCAGACCAGGTCCAGACCAGGTCCAGACCAGGACCAGGTCCAGACCAGGTCCAGACCAGGTCCAGACCAGGACCAGGTCCAGAGCAGGTCCAGACCAGGACCAGGTCCAGACCAGGACCAGGACCAGGACCAGACCAGGTCCAGACCAGGTCCAGGACCAGACCAGGTCCAGACCAGGTCCAGAGCAGGTCCAGGTCCAGACCTGGTCCAGACCAGGACCAGACCAGGACCAGGTCCAGACCAGGTCCAGACCAGGACCAGGTCCAGACCAGGTCCAGACCAGGTCCAGACCAGGACCAGGTCCAGACCAGGTCCAGACCAGGACCAGGTCCAGACCAGGTCCAGACCAGGTCCAGGTCCAGGTCCAGCCCAGGTCCAGGTCCAGACCAGGTCCAGACCAGGTCCAGCCCAGGTCCAGACCAGGTCCAGACCAGGTCCAGAGCAGGTCCAGACCAGGACAAGACCAGGTCCAGACCAGGTCCAGACCAGGTCCAGACCAGGACCTAGACCAGGACCAGACCAGGTCCAGACCAGGTCCAGACCAGGTCCAGACCAGGACCAGGACCAGGTCCAGACCAGGTCCAGACCAGGTCCAGGACCAGAGCAGGACCAGGTCCAGACCAGGTCCAGACCAGGTCCAGACCAGGACCAGGTCCAGACCAGGTCCAGACCTGGTCCAGACCAGGTCCAGACCAGGACCAGGTCCAGAGCAGGTCCAGGTCCAGACCTGGTCCAGACCAGGACCAGACCAGGACCAGGTCCAGACCAGGACCAGGACCAGAGCAGGTCTGCGTTACCTTGACGGCCGTCCTGGTGCTGCTGATGAACATCTTCCTCTTGGACAGCTCTGCAGCATCCAGGTTGAACTTCTTTGGGTTTGACTCCACGATGCGTTCAGGGACCGTTAAGGAAAACATGACTCTGGACGTCTCCGTCCATCACCAACACCGTCTGCCACCTCGCTTTGGTCATGTGACCTCGGTGCTAGGAAGGATATTGATGGTCTCGTCCAGGTCCTCCAGATCCCACTCGATGGAGCGCAGGCTGTTCCTCAGCTCATTGGTCGTCCAGTCCACCTCCTCCCTGGAGGCTCCGTCCCCTTCCAGCAGCAGCTCGCTCCATCTGTGGTGGAGGCTCTGAGCCGCGTTCACGGCCTTCTGCACCTCCCTGACCAGAGACAACACACCTGAAGACCCGGACCAGGTCCAGACCAGGTCCAGACCAGGTCCAGACCAGGTCCAGACCAGGTCCAGGTCCAGACCAGGTCCAGACCAGGTCCAGAGCAGCTCGCTCCATCTGTGGTGGAGGCTCTGAGCCGCGTTCACGGCCTTCTGCACCTCCCTGACCGGAGACAACACATCTGAGGACCCGGACCAGGTCCAGACCAGGTCCAGACCAGGTCCAGACCAGGTCCAGACCAGGTCCGGACCAGGTCCAGACCAGCTCGCTCCATCTGTGGTGGAGGCTCTGAGCCGCGTTCACGGCCTTCTGCACCTCCCTGACCGGAGACAACACACCTGAAGACCCGGACCAGGTCCAGACCAGGTCCAGACCAGGTCCAGACCAGGTCCAGACCAGGTCCGGACCAGGTCCAGACCAGCTCGCTCCATCTGTGGTGGAGGCTCTGAGCCGCGTTCACGGCCTTCTGCACCTCCCTGACCGGAGACAACACACCTGAAGACCCGGACCAGGTCCAGACCAGGTCCAGACCAGGTCCAGACCAGCTCGCTCCATCTGTGGTGGAGGCTCTGAGCCGCGTTCACGGCCTTCTGCACCTCCCTGACCGGAGACAACACACCTGAAGACCCGGACCAGGTCCAGACCAGGTCCAGACCAGGTCCAGACCAGGTCCAGCCCAGGTCCAGGTCCAGACCAGGTCCAGCAGCAGCTCGCTCCATCTGTGGTGGAGGCTCTGAGCCGCGTTCACGGCCTTCTGCACCTCCCTGACCAGAGACAACACACCTGAGGACCCGGACCAGGTCCAGACCAGGTCCAGACCAGGTCCAGGTCCAGACCAGGTCCAGACCAGGTCCAGCCCAGGTCCAGGTCCAGCCCAGGTCCAGGTCCAGACCAGGTCCAGACCAGGTCCAGACCAGGTCCAGCCCAGGTCCAGGTCCAGACCAGGTCCAGACCAGGTCCAGCCCAGGTCCAGACCAGGTCCAGACCAGGTCCAGACCAGGTCCAGACCAGGTCCAGACCAGGTCCAGACCAGGTCCAGAGCAGGTCTACCTGCGTTACCTTGACGGCCGTCCTGGTGCTGCTGATATACTTATTACTAGTTAACTGGTAAATCTAGTTTAAACATTCTGACTGAGGGATATGGTTATTACTAGTTAACTGGTTAATCTAGTTTAAGGATTCTGACTGAGTCATATACTCATTACTAGTTAACTGGTTAATCTAATCTAAACATTTTTACTGAGAGGTATAGCTATTACTAGTTAACTGGTTAATCTAGTTTAAACATTCTGACTGAGGGATATGGTTATTACTAGTTAACTGGTTAATCTAGTTTAAGGATTCTGACTGAGTCATATACTCATTACTAGTTAACTGGTTAATCTAATCTAAACATTTTTACTGAGAGGTATAGCTATTACTAGTTAACTGGTAAATCTAGTTTAAACATTCTGACTGAGGGATATGGTTATTACTAGTTAACTGGTTAATCTAGTTTAAGGATTCTGACTGAGTCATATACTCATTACTAGTTAACTGGTTAATCTAATCTAAACATTTTTACTGAGAGGTATAGCTATTACTAGTTAACTGGTTAATCTAGTTTAAACATTCTGACTGAGTCATATACTTATCACTAGTTAACTGGTTAATCTAGTTTAAACATTCTGACTGAGTCATATACTTATCACTAGTTAACTGGTTAATCTAATCTAAACATTTTTACTGAGAGGTATAGCTATTACTAGTTACCTGGTTAATCTAGTTTAAAGATTCTGACTGAGGCATATACTTATCACTAGTTAACTGGTTAATCTAGTTTAAGGATTCTGACTGAGTCATATACTCATTACTAGTTAATTGGTTAATATAGTTTAGAGATTCTGACTGAGGCATATACTTATTACTAGTTAACTGGTAAATCTAGTTTAAACATTCTGACTGAGGGATATGGTTATTACTAGTTACCTGGTTAATCTAGTTTAAAGATTCTGACTGAGAGGTATAGCTATTACTAGTTACCTGGTTAATCTAATCTAAACATTTTGACTGAGAGGTATAGCTATTACTAGTTACCTGGTTAATCTAATTTAAACATTTTGACTGAGAGGTATAGCTATTACTAGTTACCTGGTTAATCTAATCTAAACATTTTGACTGAGAGGTATAGTATTACTAGTTACCTGGTTAATCTAATTTAAACATTTAGACTCAGGCATATACTTATTACTAGTTACCTGGTTAATCTAATTTAAACATTTAGACTCAGGCATATACTTATTACTAGTTAACTGGTTAATCTAGTTTAAAGACTCTGAGGTATACACTTATTACTAGTTAACTGGTTAATCTAGTTTACACATTCTGACTGAGGGATATAGTTATTACTAGTTACCTGGTTAATCTAATCAAAACATTTTGACTGAGAGGTATAGCTATTACTAGTTACCTGGTTAATCTAATCTAAACATTTTGACTGAGAGGTATAGCTATTACTAGTTACCTGGTTAATCTAATCTAAACATTTTGACTGAGAGGTATAGGTATTACTAGTTACCTGGTTAATCTAAGTTAAACATTTAGACTCAGGCATATACTTAATACTAGTTACCTGGTTAATCTAATTTAAACATTTAGACTCAGGCATATACTTATTACTAGTTAACTGGTTAATCTAGTTTAAACATTCTGACTGAGGGATATAGTTATTACTAGTTACCTGGTTAATCTAATCTAAACATTTTGACTGAGAGGTATAGCTATTACTAGTTACCTGGTTAATCTAATCTAAACATTTTGACTGAGAGGTATAGGTATTACTAGTTACCTGGTTAATCTAAGTTAAACATTTAGACTCAGGCATATACTTATTACTAGTTAACTGGTTAATCTAGTTTAAAGATTCTGAGGTATACACTTATTACTAGTTAACTGGTTAATCTAGTTTACACATTCTGACTGAGGGATATAGTTATTACTAGTTACCTGGTTAATCTAATCTAAACAGTCTGACTAAGGGATATACTTATTACTAGTTAACTGGTTAATCTAGTTTACACATTCTGACTGAGGGATATAGTTATTACTAGTTACCTGGTTAATCTAATTCAAACATTTAGACTCAGGCATATACTTATTACTAGTTACCTGGTTCATCATCATTTAGACACAGGCATAAACTTATTACTAGTTAACTAGTTAATCTGAAACCATCCTGATCATGCAGATCTCTGCAGGGAACCGTTAAAGAATGCCGGACTTTTGTTAGCATTAGCACAGTTAGCATGGTGCAGAACTCACCCTTTCACAACGAAGAACGGGTCTTCCATGGACATTTTCGCGGTTCGGGTTCAGTCCATCCCTCAGAGTCTCGGATCTGGATCCGCTGTGACTGTTCTGGGTCTGACTAAAGTCTAATTGTGGTCCTCACAGTTGTCGCTGACGCCTCCATGGAGAAACGGGCTTTGTTTACATAAGACACCGGAAATCGCCCGCTGACGTCACTGACTTCTTCTTCTAATGCATCTCCAGAGAGTTCTAAGGTTCTTACCGCCACCTACTGGTAGATGAGAAGAAAGACGCGGAAGTCTCGCGAGAGTTGCGTCCTTTGTGTGGAGGAACGGTGGTGTGTGGCGGGCGCTAAAGAAGGATTTCATACTGCAGTTCGAACCCCGGCCCAGCATCTATCTGCGGATCAGAACCAGAGTCCCACGTTGTCACCTGCGTGCCACCTCGACAGGTAAGAGATGTGACGTCAGCTAGCTGCGTTTGCTCGCGCCGCTCGGGCCAGGCTGCGCGCGCTTTGTGCTAACATGCGGCTAATGCTAGCGGCGTGTAGCGTCACGGGAAATGGTGGACCTGCTAGGAGGTCCCGCTAGACCCGGATCCATCCAGGAGGTCCCACTAGACCCGGGTTTATCCAGGAGGTCCCGCTAGACCCGGGTTTATCCAGGAGGTCCCGCTAGACCCGGGTTTATCCAGGAGGTCCCGCTAGAACCGGGGTTATCCAGGAGGTCCCGCTAGACCCGGGTTTAACCAGGAGGTCCCGCTAGACCCGGGTTTATCCAGGAGGTCCCGCTAGAACTGGGTTTATCCAGGAGGTCCCGCTAGACCCGGGTTTATCCAGGAGGTCCCGCTAGACCCGGGTTTATCCAGGAGGTCCCGCTAGAACTGGGTTTATCCAGGAGGTCCCGCTAGACCCGGGTTTATCCAGGAGGTCCCGCTAGACCCGGGTTTATCCAGGAGGTCCCGCTAGAACCGGGTTTATCCAGGAGATCCCGCTAGAACCGGGTTTATCGAGGAGGTCCCGCTAGACCCGGGTTTATCCAGGAGGTCCCGCTAGAACCGGGTTTATCCAGGAGGTCCCGCTAGACCCGGGTTTATCCAGGAGGTCCCGCTAGACCCGGGTTTATCCAGGAGGTCCCGCTAGACCCGGGTTTATCCAGGAGGTCCCGCTAGACCCGGATCCATCCAGGAGGTCCCGCTAGACCCGGATCCATCCAGGAGGTCCCGCTAGACCCGGATCCATCCAGGAGGTCCCGCTAGACCCGGCTTTATCCAGGAGGTCCCGCTAGACCCGGGTTTATCCAGGAGGTCCCGCTAGAACCGGGTTTATCCAGGAGGTCCCGCTAGACCCGGGTTTATCCAGGAGGTCCCGCTAGACCCGGGTTTATCCAGGAGGTCCCGCTAGACCCGGGTTTATCCAGGAGGTCCTGCTAGACCCGGGGTTATCCAGGAGGTCCCGCTAGACCCGGATCCATCCAGGAGGTCCCGCTAGAACCGGGTCTACCCAGGAGGTCCCGCTAGACCCGGGTTTATCCAGGAGGTCCCGCTAGACCCGGGGTTATCCAGGAGGTCCCGCTAGACCCGGGTTTATCCAGGAGGTCCCGCTAGACCCGGGGTTATCCAGGAGGTCCCGCTAGACCCGGGTTTATCCAGGAGGTCCCGCTAGAACCGGGTTTATCCAGGAGGTCCCGCTAGACCCGGGTTTATCCAGGAGGTCCCGCTAGACCCGGGTTTATCCAGGAGGTCCCGCTAGACCCGGGTTTATCCAGGAGGTCCCGCTTGACCCGGGTTTATCCAGGAGGTCCCGCTAGACCCGGGTTTATCCAGGAGATCCCGCTAGACCCGGATCCATCCTGGAGGTCCCGCTAGACCCGGGTCTCTCCAGGAGGTCCTGTTAGACCCGGGTCTATCCAGGAGGTCCCGCTAGATCCGGGGTTATCCAGGAGGTCCCGCTAGACCCGGGTCTCTCCAGGAGGTCCCGCTAGTCCCGGGTCTCTCCAGGAGGTCCCGCTAGAACCGGGGTTATCCAGGAGGTCCCGCTAGACCCGAGGTTATCCAGGAGGTCCCGCTAGACCCGGGGTTATCCAGGAGGTCCCGCTAGACCCGAGGTTATCCAGGAGGTCCCGCTAGAACCGGGATTATCCAGGAGGTCCCGACGAGGTTATCCAGGAGGTCCCGCTAGACCCGGGTTTATCCAGGAGGTCCCGCTAGACCCGAGGTTATCCAGGAGGTCCCGCTAGAACCGGGTTTATCCAGGAGGTCCCGCTAGACCCGGGTTTATCCAGGAGGTCCCGCTAGACCCGGGTTTATCCAGGAGGTCCCGCTAGACCTGGGTCTATCCAGGAGGTCCCGCTAGACCCGGATCCATCCAGGAGGTTCCGCTAGACCCGGGTCTACCCAGGAGGTCCCGCTAGACCCGGGTCTCTCCAGGAGGTCCCGCTAGACCTGGGTCTCTCCAGGAGGTCCCGCTAGACCTGGGTCTCTCCAGGAGGTCCCGCTAGACCCGGGTCTCTCCAGGAGGTCCCGCTAGACCCGGGTCTCTCCAGGAGGTCCCGCTAGACCCGGGTCTCTCCAGGAGGTCCCGCTAGACCCGGGTCTCTCCAGGAGGTCCCGCTAGACCCGGGTCTCTCCAGGAGGTCCCCCTAGACTGGGATCCATCCAGTAGATCCAACTAGACCCGGGTCTCTCCAGGAGGTCCCGCTAGACCCGGGTCTCTCCAGGAGGTCCCGCTAGACCCGGGTCTCTCCAGGAGGTCCCCCTAGACTGGGATCCATCCAGTAGATCCCGCTAGACCCGGGTCTCTCCAGGAGGTCCCGCTAGACCCGGGTCTCTCCAGGAGGTCCCGCTAGACCCGGGTCTCTCCAGGAGGTCCCGCTAGACCCGGGTCTCTCCAGGAGGTCCCGCTAGACCTGGGTCTCTCCAGGAGGTCCCGCTAGACCCGGGTCTCTCCAGGAGGTCCCGCTAGACCCGGGTCTCTCCAGGAGGTCCCGCTAGACCCGGGTCTCTCCAGGAGGTCCCGCTAGAACAGCAGGTAGAAAATCTGGTCTGGTCTCATTCGGGGGGTGGTACTGGTATGGTCTTTGCCAGGCGGAGGAAACCGGTTTGGTCTTTGCTGGGTGAGGGGGGCTGGTCTGGTTTTATCAGGGCGGGGGGGACAGGTCTGGTTTCCAGTCTGGCCCCCGTCAGGTGTGTTGAGGTTGTGGAGGTCTGATGATTTAGGTGATCAGTTATTGATCCTGATCGCTGATCAATTACGTGTCTTTCTTGCAGACGCAGACGTCACCTGATTGTCTCCATGGCAGTAAGACGAGGACACATCAGGTATCTGAAGGTGAGCATTGAGTCTGGAGATCCGTCACTCACGAGCTGGAAGGCTGCTGCGTCCTCCGCGAGAAGACACGACTTCTGCGTCTGCACGGGTCCACCAGACCAAAAAGACGCCATGTCGTACTCCAGGACGCGATTGAGGACGCATTTGAGGATGCGATTGAGGATGCGATTGAGGATGCGTTTGAGGACGCGATTGAGGATGCGTTTGAGGATGCGATTGAGGATGCGATTGAGGATGTGTTTGAGGATGTGATTGAGGATGTGATTGAGGATGCGATTGAGGATGCGATTGAGGATGTGATTGAGGACGCGATTGAGGATGCGTTTGAGGACGCGATTGAGGACGCGATTGAGGACGTGATTGAGGACGCGATTGAGGATGCGTTTGAGGACGCGATTGAGGATGCGTTTGAGGATGCGATTGAGGATGCGATTGAGGATGCGTTTGAGGATGCGTTTGAGGATGCGATTGAGGATGCGATTGAGGATGCGATTGAGGATGCGTTTGAGGATGCGTTTGAGGATGCGTTTGAGGATGTGTTTGAGGATGCGATTGAGGATGCGATTGAGGATGCGTTTGAGGATGCGATTGAGGATGCGATTGAGGATGCGATTGAGGACGTGATTGAGGATGCGATTGAGGATGCGATTGAGGATGCGATTGAGGATGCGATTGAGGATGCGTTTGAGGATGCGATTGAGGACGCGATTGAGGATGTGATTGAGGATGCGTTTGAGGATGCGATTGAGGATGCGATTGAGGATGCGATTGAGGACGCGATTGAGGATGCGATTGAGGATGCGATTGAGGATGCGATTTAGGACACATTTGAGGATGCGATTGAGGATGCGTTTGAGGATGCGATTGAGGATGCGATTGAGGATGCGATTGAGGATGCGACTGAGGATGCGATTGAGGATGCGATTGAGGACGCGATTGAGGATGCGATTGAGGATGCGATTGAGGATGCGATTTAGGACACATTTGAGGATGCGATTGAGGATGCGTTTGAGGATGCGATTGAGGATGCGATTGAGGATGCGACTGAGGATGCGATTGAGGATGCGATTGAGGATGCGTTTGAGGATGCGATTGAGGATGCGATTGAGGATGCGATTGAGGACGCGATTGAGGATGCGATTGAGGATGCGATTGAGGATGCGATTTAGGACACATTTGAGGATGCGATTGAGGATGCGATTGAGGATGCGATTGAGGATGCGATTGAGGATGCGATTGAGGATGCGATTGAGGATGCGATTTAGGACACATTTGAGGATGCGATTGAGGATGCGTTTGAGGATGCGATTGAGGATGCGATTGAGGATGCGATTGAGGACGCGATTGAGGATGCGATTGAGGATGCGATTGAGGATGCGATTTAGGACACATTTGAGGATGCGATTGAGGACGCGATTGAGGATGCGATTGAGGATGCGATTTAGGACACATTTGAGGATGCGATTGAGGATGCGATTGAGGATGCGATTGAGGATGCGATTGAGGATGCGTTTGAGGATGCGTTTGAGGATGCGATTGAGGATGCGTTTGAGGATGCGATTGAGGACGCGATTGAGGATGCGATTGAGGATGCGATTGAGGATGCGATTTAGGACACATTTGAGGATGCGATTGAGGATGCGTTTGAGGATGCGATTGAGGATGCGACTGAGGACGCGACTGAGGACGTGACTGAGTGGCGGCAGAATATGCCGCTGCAGATGCTTCCTCGGGGCTTGTGGCGTTTTCTTGATCATGTGATGTAAAACCAGACACAGGATGTACGGCCCCAGCAGTTAGCTAGTTCTCCATCATGTGACAGTTAGGGGGAGGAGTTTACCTGCAGTAACACCTGTAACCAACCCCACAGGTGTGTGAAGTCCAGACGTCTCAGAGTGAAGCCAGAGACGCTCAGCTCGTCTCCAAAGGAGCCGCTGCAAAGGTAAGTGCTGCCTTCTTATTGGCCGACCTCTTCGGACCCGATCCGGATGGATCCTAACTGATGGTGTCGTGTAACCCGATGATGTGTAACTGATGGTGTCATATAACGATGGTGTCGTGTAACGATGGTGTCGTGTAACTGATGGTGTCGTGTAACCCGATGATGTGTAACTGATGGTGTCGTATAACGATGGTGTCGTGTAACGATGGTGTCGTGTAACTGATGGTGTCGTGTAACCCGATGATGTGTAACTGATGGTGTCGTATAACGATGGTGTCGTGTAACGATGGTGTCGTGTAACTGATGGTGTCGTGTAACCCGATGATGTGTAACTGATGGTGTCGTATAACGATGGTGTCGTGTAACTGATGGTGTCGTATAACGATGGTGTCGTGTAACGATGGTGTCGTGTAACTGATGGTGTCGTGTAACCCGATGATGTGTAACTGATGGTGTCGTATAACGATGGTGTCGTGTAACGATGGTGTCGTGTAACTGATGGTGTCGTGTTACGATGGTGTCGTGTTACGCGATGGGGTGTAAATGATGGTGTCGTGTTACGATGGTGTCGTGTAACTGATGGTGTCGTGTAACGATGGTGTCGTGTTACGATGGTGTCGTATAACGATGGTGTCGTGTAACTGATGGTGTCGTGTAACCCGATGATGTGTAACTGATGGTGTCGTGTAACGATGGTGTCGTGTTACGATGGTGTCGTGTTACGATGGTGTCGTGTAACGATGGTGTCGTGTTACGATGGTGTCGTGTAACTGATGGTGTTGTGTTACGCGATGATGTCGTGTAACTGATGGTGTCGTGTAACTGATGTTGTTGTGTAACTGATGTTGTTGTGTTACGCCATGATGTCGTGTAACTGATGGTGTCGTGTTACGATGGTGTCGTGTTACGATGGTGTCGTGTTACGATGGTGTCGTGTTACGATGGTGTCGTGTAACGATGGTGTCGTGTTACGATGGTGTCGTGTAACTGATGGTGTTGTGTTACGCGATGATGTCGTGTAACTGATGGTGTTGTGTAACTGATGTTGTTGTGTTACGCCATGATGTCGTGTAACTGATGGTGTCGTGTAACTGATGGTGTTGTGTTACGCCATGATGTCGTGTAACTGATGGCGTCTTGAAACTGATGGTGTGGTGTTACGATGGTGTCGTGTAACGATGGTGTCGTGTTACGATGGTGTCGTGTTATGATGGTGTCGTGTAACGATGGTGTCGTGTTACGCCATGATGTCGTGTAACTGATGGCGTCTTGAAACTGATGGTGTGGTGTTACGATGGTGTCGTGTAACGATGGTGTCGTGTTACGATGGTGTCGTGTTATGATGGTGTCGTGTAACGATGGTGTCGTGTTACGCCATGATGTCGTGTAACTGATTGTGTCGTGTAACTGATGTTGTTGTGTTACGATGTGTAAATAGTGATGTCATGTAACGATGATGTCGTGACCTCAGGAGCTGTACGATAACGGCTACGTGGAGCAGGTGATGGAGGACGAGGACTCGCGCACCAACCTGATCGTCAACTACCTTCCTCAGAGCATGAGCCAGGATGAGCTGCGGAGTCTGTTCAGCAGCGTCGGCGAGGTCGAGTCCGCCAAGCTCATCCGCGACAAAGTAGCAGGTAACTCAGTACTTCCACTGACGCAGTATTGACACAGTACTACTGTAGTACTGCACTGCCAAAACCGCAGTACTACCAGCCCTGCTCTGCAGCAGACGCGCAGAACTCCGTCATGTACGCTGCAGTACTACGGAGTACCAGCCTGCAGAGCTGCTGCACAACCACTGAGTGGACCTTCCTAGTATTTTCCTCCAGTACTTTTTACAGACAAGTTTTTTTTTTACTCTCAAACTAAAGTATCTGCTGTGTCACATGTTCCACCGTGATAAACCATTTTTATCTTGTTGAAGCTGGAGCAGCTCACTGCGCTTCAGAGTTTTATTTTGTTAACTGGAGACATTTGTGGCATTTTAGTTTTATTTTGTTAAAATTTGAGAAGCTGGCAGAGTTCGTGTTTTAGGTGTTGTTAGTGAATGGTGAGTCTTTGGGGGGGGGGGTGTTTAGTCCAGATGGGGGAGGAGTTGGTGTTTTAGGTGTTGTTAGTGAATGGTGAGTCTTTGGGGGTGGTGTTTAGTCCAGATGGGGAGGAGTTCGTGTTTTAGGTGTTGTTAGTGAATGGTGAGTCTTTGGGGGTGGTGTTTAGTCCAGATGGGGAGGAGTTCGTGTTTTAGGTGTTGTTAGTGAATGGTGAGTCTTTGGGGGTGGTGTTTAGTCCAGATGGGGAGGAGTTCGTGTTTTAGGTGTTGTTAGTGAATGGTGAGTCTTTGGGGGTGGTGT
This sequence comes from Atherinomorus stipes, assembly GCA_023101725.1. NCBI lineage: Eukaryota > Metazoa > Chordata > Actinopteri > Atheriniformes > Atherinidae > Atherinomorus > Atherinomorus stipes. Next base: position 266,015 of record JALJCO010005349.1, read on the forward strand.
TTAGTCCAGATGGGGAGGAGTTCGTGTTTTAGGTGTTGTTAGTGAATGGTGAGTCTTTGGGGGTGGTGTTTAGTCCAGATGGGGAGGAGTTCGTGTTTTAGGTGTTGTTAGTGAATGGTGAGTCTTTGGGGGGGGGTGTTTAGTCCAGATGGGGAGGAGTTCGTGTTTTAGGTGTTGTTAGTGAATGGTGAGTCTTTGGGGGTGGTGTTTAGTCCAGATGGGGAGGAGTTCGTGTTTTAGGTGTTGTTAGTGAATGGTGAGTCTTTGGGGGTGGTGTTTAGTCCAGATGGGGAGGAGTTCGTGTTTTAGGTGTTGTTAGTGAATGGTGAGTCTTTGGGGGTGGTGTTTAGTCCAGATGGGGAGGAGTTCGTGTTTTAGGTGTTGTTAGTGAATGGTGAGTCTTTGGGAAGGGGGGGTGGTGTTTAGTCCAGATGGGGAGGAGTTCGTGTTTTAGGTGTTGTTAGTGAATGGTGAGTCTTTGGGGGTGGTGTTTAGTCCAGATGGGGAGGAGTTCGTGTTTTAGGTGTTGTTAGTGAATGGTGAGTCTTTGGGGGGTGGTGTTTAGTCCAGATGGGGGAGGAGTTCGTGTTTTAGGTGTTGTTAGTGAATGGTGAGTCTTTGGGGGTGGTGTTTAGTCCAGATGGGGAGGAGTTCGTGTTTTAGGTGTTGTTAGTGAATGGTGAGTCTTTGGGGGGGGTGGTGTTTAGTCCAGATGGGGAGGAGTTCGTGTTTTAGGTGTTGTTAGTGAATGGTGAGTCTTTGGGGGGTGGTGTTTAGTCCAGATGGGGAGGAGTTCGTGTTTTAGGTGTTGTTAGTGAATGGTGAGTCTTTGGGGGTGGTGTTTAGTCCAGATGGGGAGGAGTTCGTGTTTTAGGTGTTGTTAGTGAATGGTGAGTCTTTGGGGGTGGTGTTTAGTCCAGATGGGGAGGAGTTCGTGTTTTAGGTGTTGTTAGTGAATGGTGAGTCTTTGGGGGTGGTGTTTAGTCCAGATGGGGAGGAGTTCGTGTTTTAGGTGTTGTTAGTGAATGGTGAGTCTTTGGGAAGGGGGGGGGGTGTTTAGTCCAGATGGGGAGGAGTTCGTGTTTTAGGTGTTGTTAGTGAATGGTGAGTCTTTGGGGGTGGTGTTTAGTCCAGATGGGGAGGAGTTCGTGTTTTAGGTGTTGTTAGTGAATGGTGAGTCTTTGGGGGTGGTGTTTAGTCCAGATGGGGAGGAGTTCGTGTTTTAGGTGTTGTTAGTGAATGGTGAGTCTTTGGGGGTGGTGTTTAGTCCAGATGGGGAGGAGTTCGTGTTTTAGGTGTTGTTAGTGAATGGTGAGTCTTTGGGGGTGGTGTTTAGTCCAGATGGGGAGGAGTTCGTGTTTTAGGTGTTGTTAGTGAATGGTGAGTCTTTGGGGGGGGGGGTGTTTAGTCCAGATGGGGAGGAGTTCGTGTTTTAGGTGTTGTTAGTGAATGGTGAGTCTTTGGGGGTGGTGTTTAGTCCAGATGGGGAGGAGTTCGTGTTTTAGGTGTTGTTAGTGAATGGTGAGTCTTTGGGGGTGGTGTTTAGTCCAGATGGGGAGGAGTTCGTGTTTTAGGTGTTGTTAGTGAATGGTGAGTCTTTGGGGGTGGTGTTTAGTCCAGATGGGGAGGAGTTCGTGTTTTAGGTGTTGTTAGTGAATGGTGAGTCTTTGGGGGTGGTGTTTAGTCCAGATGGGGAGGAGTTCGTGTTTTAGGTGTTGTTAGTGAATGGTGAGTCTTTGGGGGGGGGTGTTTAGTCCAGATGGGGAGGAGTTCGTGTTTTAGGTGTTGTTAGTGAATGGTGAGTCTTTGGGGGTGGTGTTTAGTCCAGATGGGGAGGAGTTCGTGTTTTAGGTGTTGTTAGTGAATGGTGAGTCTTTGGGGGTGGTGTTTAGTCCAGATGGGGAGGAGTTCGTGTTTTAGGTGTTGTTAGTGAATGGTGAGTCTTTGGGGGTGGTGTTTAGTCCAGATGGGGAGGAGTTCGTGTTTTAGGTGTTGTTAGTGAATGGTGAGTCTTTGGGGGGGGGGGGGGGGGGGTGTTTAGTCCAGATGGTGAGGAGTTTGTGTTTTAGGTGTTGTTAGTGAATGGTGAGTCTTTGGGGGTGGTGTTTAGTCCAGATGGGGAGGAGTTCGTGTTTTAGGTGTTGTTAGTGAATGGTGAGTCTTTGGGGGGGGGGGGGGGGTGTTTAGTCCAGATGGGGAGGAGTTCGTGTTTTAGGTGTTGTTAGTGAATGGTGAGTCTTTGGGGGGGGGTGTTTAGTCCAGATGGGGAGGAGTTCGTGTTTTAGGTGTTGTTAGTGAATGGTGAGTCTTTGGGGGTGGTGTTTAGTCCAGATGGGGAGGAGTTCGTGTTTTAGGTGTTGTTAGTGAATGGTGAGTCTTTGGGGGTGGTGTTTAGTCCAGATGGGGAGGAGTTCGTGTTTTAGGTGTTGTTAGTGAATGGTGAGTCTTTGGGGGGGGTGTTTAGTCCAGATGGGGAGGAGTTCGTGTTTTAGGTGTTGTTAGTGAATGGTGAGTCTTTGGGGGTGGTGTTTAGTCCAGATGGGGAGGAGTTCGTGTTTTAGGTGTTGTTAGTGAATGGTGAGTCTTTGGGGGTGGTGTTTAGTCCAGATGGGGAGGAGTTCGTGTTTTAGGTGTTGTTAGTGAATGGTGAGTCTTTGGGGGGGGTGTTTAGTCCAGATGGGGAGGAGTTCGTGTTTTAGGTGTTGTTAGTGAATGGTGAGTCTTTGGGGGTGGTGTTTAGTCCAGATGGTGAGGAGTTCGTGTTTTAGGTGTTGTTAGTGAATGGTGAGTCTTTGGGGGTGGTGTTTAGTCCAGATGGGGAGGAGTTCGTGTTTTAGGTGTTGTTAGTGAATGGTGAGTCTTTGGGGGTGGTGTTTCGGGTTAGCCAGAGTCCCATCCGGTGGAATCTCTTTACTCTGTAAACTTTTCTGTTTTTGATGTTTGTCCAGATTTTACTGGAAGTTTTTTTTCATGTTTTTTTCTATTTTTAAGGCTGAACTTTTTCTTTTAGGACATGTTTGTGGGTTTCATTTTCTTTCAGGACAAATGTATTTATTTTTACAGAATATAAAGTTATTATGTCGTCACCGGGGAATTTCTTGTAATTTTATTTTAACAACTGTGTTTACAAGTCCTGATGTTTTTGTTTGTATCTGAGTTTTTATATTTATGATGTTTTTGGCTTTTTATGATGTAAATGTGTAGAAATTCTTCATAAACGTTGTTTACTTTGTGCAGATGTTTATTTGTTTTCACCTGTCTCGTTTTATTTTTCAGGCCGTTAAAGTAAAAGTTGTTAAATGTTTGAAGATTCTGAAGTCTCTGAACAAACCGAGAGAACTGCCACCATGTTTCGGGGGGGGGGTGGTCCGTAGAAACATGGCGGGGCGTATCGATAGGGACATGGCGGCCGTAGCTTTAGGGACATGGGGAGTGTATCTGAAGGCATGTGGGGGGCTTATCTGTAGGGACGCTGGGGGCGTATCTGTAGGGATGTGGGGTCATATCTGTAAGGAGGTGGGGAGTGTATCTGTAGGGACGTGGGGGGCGTATCTGAAGAGATGTGGGGGTGTATCTGTAGGGACGTGTGGGGGCGTATCTGTAGGGACGTGGGGGTCATATCTGTAGGGACATGGGGGTTGTATCTGTAGGGACGTGGGCGGCGTATCTGAAGGCACATGGGGGGCGTATCTGTAGGGACGTGGGTGGCATATCTGAAGGAGCATGGGGGGTCGTATCTGAAGGCACATGGGGGCGTATCTGTAGGGACGTGTATCTGGAGGCACATGGGGGGCGTATCTGTAGAGACGTGGGGGGTCGTATCTGAAGGCACATGGGGGCGTATCTGTAGAGACGTGGGGGGCGTATCTGAAGGCACAGGGGGGTCGTATCTGAAGGCACAAGGGGGGCGTATCTGAAGGCACATGGGGGGCGTATCTGTAGGGACGTGGGGGGCGTATCTGAAGGCACATGGGGGGCGTATCTGTAGGGACGTGGGGGGCGTATCTGGAGGCACATGGGGGTCGTATCTGAAGGCACATGGGGGGCGTATCTGTAGGGACGTGGGGGTCGTATCTGAAGGTGCATGGGGGGTCGTATCTGAAGGTGCATGGGGGGTCGTATCTGAAGGCACATGGGGGGCGTATGTGTAGGGACGTGGGGGGCGTATCTGAAGGTGCATGGGGGGTCGTATCTGAAGGCACATGGGGGGCGTATCTGTAGGGACGTGGGGGGTGTATCTGAAGGTGCATGGGGGTCGTATCTGAAGGCACATGGGGGGCGTATCTGTAGGGACATGGGGGGCGTATCTGAAGGTGCATGGGGGGTCGTATCTGAAGGCACGGGGTGGCGTATCTGTAGGGACGTGGGGGGTCGTATCTGAAGGTGCATGGGGGTCGTATCTGAAGGCACAGGGGGGGGCGTATCTGTAGGGACGTGGGGGGCGTATCTGAAGGTGCATGGGGGGTCGTATCTGAAGGCACAGGGGGGGCGTATCTGTAGGGACGTGGGGGCGTCCCTGAAGGTGCATGGGGGTCGTATCTGAAGGCACAGGGGGGGCGTATCTGTAGGGACGGGGGGGCGTATCTGAAGGTGCATGGGGGGTCGTATCTGAAGGCACAGGGGGGCGTATCTGTAGGGACGTGGGGGGCGTCTCTGAAGGTGCATGGGGGGTCGTATCTGAAGGCCCATGGGGGGCGTATCTGTAGGGACGTGGGGGGCGTATCTGAAGGCACATGGGGGGCGTATCTGTAGGGACGTGGGGGGCATATCTGAAGGCACATGGGGGGCGTATCTGTAGGGACGGGGGGGCGTATCTGAAGGCACATGGGGGGCGTATCTGTAGGGACGTGGGGGGCGTATCTGAAGGCACAGGGGGGGCGTATCTGTAGGGACGTGGGGGGCATATCTGAAGGTGCATGGGGGGTCGTATCTGAAGGTGCATGGGGGGTCGTATCTGAAGGCACATGGGGGGCGCATCTGTTGGGGCGTGGGGGGGCGTCTGAAGGGTTCATCACCTTGTCGGATGACGTTCTTTAAATGGTGCATGATGGGAAGAGTTGTTCAGTGGTTTTTGTAAAATGTGTGGCGGTATTTACAATGTGAGGAGTCATTTTCTAACACAGAAAGGTCCCACACCAGACTTCACCGCAGTGAAGTTGGTTAAGTTGGATGTTGGCTCTGGGCAAACTGCGGAGTCAGCAGCGTCTTGTTCACATCTGATATCTACCTTGAAACCAGCTTCACCGCAGTCCAGACTTCGCCGTGCTCGCTTCATGTTGGTTTAGACAAGTCTGTTTTCAGCTGCTGTGCTCTGCTGTCTTTAGGCTAAATCGCCCCCCCACTGGTAGGATTTTTACTTCCACATAGTGACACTTATTATAGTGACATTTATAACTCTGTTTTATAACACTGTCGTTGATGGGAAAAAAATTAAGCGAAAAATTTCTTAATGATCAATTATCGATCATTGATCAATTGTGCCTATCCCTAGTTTGCACAGTTCTATCGCAGCACTGTAACACGTTACCGTGGTTTGAGCAATTCTAGCGCAGCATTGTGACACGTTTTCATGATTTTGGCGGTTCTAGCGCAGCATTGTGACACGTTTTCATGATTTTGGCGGTTCTAGCACAGCATCGTGACACGTTTTCATGATCTTGGCGGTTCTAGCGCAGCATCGTGACACGTTTTCATGATCTTGGCGGTTCTAGCACAGCATCGTGACACGTTTTCATGATCTTGGCGGTTCTAGCGCAGCATTGTGACACGTTTTCATGATTTTGGCGGTTCTAGCACAGCATCGTGACACGTTTTCATGATCTTGGCGGTTCTAGCGCAGCATTGTGACACGTTTTCATGATTTTGGCGGTTCTAGCACAGCATCGTGACACGTTTTCATGATTTTGGCGGTTCTAGCGCAGCATCGTGACACGTTTTCATGATCTTGGCGGTTCTAGCGCAGCATCGTGACACGTTTTCGTGATTTTGGCGGTTCTAGCGCAGCATCGTGACACGTTTTTGTGATTTTGGCGGTTCTAGCGCAGCATCGTGACACGTTTTCGTGATTTTGGCGGTTCTAGCGCAGCATCGTGACACGTTTTCGTGATTTTGGCGGTTCTAGCGCAGCATCGTGACACGTTTTTGTGATTTTGGCGGTTCTAGCGCAGCATCGTGACACGTTTTCGTGATTTTGGCGGTTCTAGCGCAGCATCGTGACACGTTTTTGTGATTTTGGCGGTTCTAGCGCAGCATCGTGACACGTTTTCGTGATTTTGGCGGTTCTAGCGCAGCATCGTGACACGTTTTCGTGATTTTGGCGGTTCTAGCGCAGCATCGTGACACGTTTTCGTGATTTGGGCGGTTCTAGCGCAGCATCGTGACATGTTTTTGTGATTTTGGCAGTTCTAGCGCAGCATCGTGACACGTTTTCATGATTTTGGCGGTTCTAGCACAGCATCGTGACACGTTTTCGTGATTTTGGCGGTTCTAGCGCAGCATCGTGACACGTTTTCATGATTTTGGCGGTTCTAGTGTAGCATCGTGACACGTTTTCATGATTTTGGCGGTTCTAGCGCAGCATTGTGACACGTTTTCGTGATTTTGGCAGTTCTAGCGCAGCATCGTGACACGTTTTCGTGGTTTTCACAGTTCTAGCGCAGCACTGTAACACGTTACCGTGGTCCGAGCGATTCTAGCGCAGCATTGTGACACGTTTTTGTGATTTTGGCGGTTCTAGCGCAGCATCATGGCACGTTTTCGTGATTTTGGCGGTTCTAGCGCAGCATTGTGACACGTTTTTGTGATTTTGGCGGTTCTAGCGCAGCATCATGGCACGTTTTCGTGATTTTGGCGGTTCTAGCGCAGCATTGTGACACGTTTTCGTGATTTTGGCGGTTCTAGCGCAGCATCGTGACACGTTTTCGTGATTTTGGCGGTTCTAGCGCAGCATCGTGACACGTTTTCGTGATTTTGGCGGTTCAAGCGCAGCATTGTGGCACGTTTTCGTGATTTTGGCGGTTCTAGCGCAGCATCGTGACACGTTTTCGTGATTTTGGCGGTTCTAGTGCAGCATTGTGACACGTTTTTGTGGTTTGCACAGTTCTAGCGCAGCACTGTAACACGTTACCGTGGTTTGAGCGATTCTAGCGCAGCATTGTGACACGTTTTCGTGATTTTGGCGGTTCTAGCACAGCATCGTGACACGTTTTCGTGATTTTGGCGGTTCTAGCGCAGCATTGTGACATGTTTTCATGATTTTGGCGGTTCTAGCGCAGCATCGTGGCACGTTTTCATGATTTTGGCGGTTCTAGCGCAGCATTGTGGCACGTTTTCGTGATTTTGGCGGTTCTAGCGCAGCATCGTGACACGTTTTCGTGATTTTGGCGGTTCTAGCGCAGCATTGTGGCACGTTTTCGTGATTTGGGCGGTTCTAGCGCAGCATCGTGACACGTTTTCGTGGTTTGCACAGTTCTAGCGCAGCACTGTAACACGTTACTGTGGTCCGAGCGATTCTAGCGCAGCATCGTGACACGTTTTCGTGATTTTGGCGGTTCTAGCGCAGCATCGTGACACGTTTTCCTGATTTTGGCGGTTCTAGCACAGCATTGTGGCACGTTTTCCTGATTTTGGCGGTTCTAGCGCAGTATCGTGGCACGTTTTTCGTGATTTTGGCGATTCTAGCGCAGCATTGTGGCACATTTTCGTGATTTTGGCGGTTCAAGCGCAGCATCGTGACACGTTTTCGTGATTTTGGCGGTTCTAGCGCAGCATCGTGACACGTTTTCATGATTTTGGCGGTTCTAGCGCAGCATCGTGACGTTTTTGTGATTTTGGCGGTTCTAGCGCAGTATCGTGGCACGTTTTTCGTGATTTTGGCGGTTCAAGCGCAGCATCGTGGCACGTTTTCGTGATTTTGGCGGTTCTAGCGCAGCATTGTGGCACGTTTTCGTGATTTTGGCGGTTCAAGCGCAGTATCGTGACATGTTTTCATGATTTTGGCGGTTCTAGCGCAGCATCGTGACACGTTTTCCTGATTTTGGCAGTTCTAGCGCAGCATCGTGGCACGTTTTCGTGATTTTGGCGGTTCTAACACAGTATCGTGGCACGTTTTTCGTGATTTTGGCGGTTCTAGCGCAGCGTCGTGACACATTTTCGTGATTTTGGCGGTTCTAGCGCAGCATTGTGGCACGTTTTCGTGATTTTGGCGGTTCAAGCGCAGCATCGTGACACGTTTTCGTGATTTTGGCAGTTCTAGTGCAGCATTGTGACACGTTTTTGTGGTTTGCACAGTTCTAGCGCAGCATTGTGACACGTTTTCGTGATTTTGGCGGTTCTAGCGCAGCATCGTGACACGTTTTCGTGATTTTGGCGGTTCTAGCGCAGCATTGTGACACGTTTTCATGATTTTGGCGGTTCTAGCGCAGCATTGTGGCACGTTTTCGTGATTTTGGCGGTTCTAGCGCAGCATCGTGACACGTTTTCGTGATTTGGGCGGTTCTAGCGCAGCATCGTGACACGTTTTCGTGATTTTGGCGGTTCTAGCGCAGCATTGTGACACGTTTTCATGATTTTGGCGGTTCTAGCACAGCATAGTGACACGTTTTCGTGATCTTGGCGGTTCTAGCGCAGCATCGTGACACATTTTCGTGATTTTGGCGGTTCTAGCGCAGCATCGTGACACGTTTTCATGATTTTGGCGGTTCTAGCGCAGCATCGTGACACGTTTTCATGATTTTGGCGGTTCAAGCGCAGCATCGTGACACGTTTTCGTGATTTTGGCGGTTCTAGCACAGCATCGTGACACGTTTTCATGATTTTGGCGGTTCTAGCGCAGCATTGTGACACGTTTTCGTGATTTTGGCAGTTCTAGCGCAGCATTGTGACACGTTTTCGTGGTTTGCACAGTTCTAGCGCAGCACTGTAACACGCTACCGTGGTCCGAGCGATTCTAGCGCAGCATCGTGACATGTTTTCGTGATTTTGGCGGTTCTAGCGCAGCATTGTGACATGTTTTCATTATTTTGGCGGTTCTAGCGCAGCATCGTGACACGTTTTCGTGATTTTGGCGGTTCTAGCACAGCATCGTGACACGTTTTCGTGATTTTGGCGGTTCTAGCGCAGCATTGTGACACGTTTTCGTGATTTTGGCAGTTCTAGCGCAGCATCGTGACACGTTTTCGTGGTTTGCACAGTTCTAGCGCAGCACTGTAACACGTTACCGTGGTCCGAGCGATTCTAGCGCAGCATCGTGACACGTTTTCGTGATTTTGGTGGTTCTAGCGCAGCATTGTGACATGTTTTCATTATTTTGGCGGTTCTAGCGCAGCATCGTGACACGTTTTCGTGATTTTGGCGGTTCTAGCACAGCATCGTGGCACGTTTTTCGTGATTTTGGCGGTTCTAGCGCAGCATTGTGGCACGTTTTCGTGATTTTGGTGGTTCAAGCGCAGCATTGTGACACGTTTTCGTGATTTTGGCAGTTCTAGCGCAGCATCGTGACACGTTTTCATGATTTTGGCGGTTCTAGCGCAGCATTGTGACACGTTTTCATGATTTTGGCGGTTCTAGCGCAGCATCGTGACACGTTTTCATGATTTTGGCGGTTCTAGCGCAGCATTGTGACACGTTTTCGTGATTTTGGCAGTTCTAGCGCAGCATCGTGACACGTTTTCGTGGTTTGCACAGTTCTAGCGCAGCACTGTAACACGTTACCGTGGTCCGAGCGATTCTAGCGCAGCATCGTGACACGTTTTCGTGATTTTGGCGGTTCTAGCGCAGCATTGTGACATGTTTTCATTATTTTGGCGGTTCTAGCGCAGCATCGTGACACGTTTTCGTGATTTTGGCGGTTCTAGCGCAGCATTGTGACATGTTTTCATTATTTTGGCGGTTCTAGCGCAGCATCGTGACACGTTTTCGTGATTTTGGCGGTTCTAGCACAGCATCGTGGCACGTTTTCGTGATTTTGGCGGTTCTAGCGCAGTATCGTGGCACGTTTTTCGTGATTTTGGCGGTTCTAGCGCAGCATTGTGGCACGTTTTCGTGGTTTTGGCGGTTCTAGCGCAGCATCGTGACACGTTTTCGTGATTTTGGCGGTTCTAGCGCAGCATTGTGGCACGTTTTCGTGATTTTGGCGGTTCTAGCGCAGCATCGTGACACGTTTTTGTGATTTTGGCGGTTCTAGCGCAGTATCGTGGCACGTTTTTCGTGATTTTGGCGGTTCTAGCGCAGCATTGTGGCACGTTTTCGTGATTTTGGCTGTTCTAGCGCAGCATCGTGGCACATTTTCGTGATTTTGGCGGTTGTAGCGCAGCATTGTGACATGTTTTCATGATTTTGGCGGTTCTAGCGCAGCATCGTGACACGTTTTCGTGATTTTGGCGGTTGTAGCGCAGCATTGTGACATGTTTTCATGATTTTGGCGGTTGTAGCGCAGCATTGTGACATGTTTTCATGATTTTGGCGGTTCTAGCGCAGCATCGTGGCACATTTTCGTGATTTTGGCGGTTCTAGCGCAGCATCGTGACACGTTTTCGTGATTTTGGCTGTTCTAGCGCAGCATTGTGGCACGTTTTCGTGATTTTGGCGGTTCTAGCGCAGCATTGTGACACGGTTTTGTGGTTTGCACAGTTCTAGCGCAGCACTGTAACACGTTACCGTGGTTTGAGCGATTCTAGCGCAGCATCGTGACACGTTTTCGTGATTTTGGCGGTTCTAGCGCAGCATTGTGACACGTTTTTGTGGTTTGCACAGTTTTAGCACAGCACTGTAACACGTTACCGTGGTTTGAGCGATTCTAGTGTAGCATTGTGACATGTTTTCGTGATTTTGGCGGTTCTAGCGCAGCATCGTGACACGTTTTCGTGATTTTGGCGGTTCTAACGCAGCATCGTGACACGTTTTCGTGATTTTGGCGGTCCTTGCGCAGCATTGTGGTACGTTTTCGTGATTTTGACGGTTCTAGCGCAGCATCGTGGCACATTTTTGTGATTTTGGCAGTTCTAGCGCAGCATCGTGACACGTTTTCGTGATTTTGGCGGTTCTAGCGCAGCATTGTGACATGTTTTCATGAATTTGGCGGTTCTAGCGCAGCATCGTGACAGGTTTTCGTGATTTTGGCGGTTCTAGCGCAGCATTGTGGCACGTTTTCTCGGTTTGCTCAGACCGGTCTCCAACACTGAAGACTGAGGTGAAATCTGACCTGGACTCAGTTTGAACTCTTGTTTTATTTCTCTGAGAAATCTGAACTCTGTTTGTTTGTTTGTTTCTTTCTGTCCAGAATGTGTAACGGCTGCAGCGGACAGTTTTGTTATTTTGTTGTTTTCCTTTGTGTTTCTCTAGGCCACAGTTTAGGTTACGGCTTTGTTAACTTTGTTAACCCTAATGATGCAGAGAGGGCTATCAGTACCCTCAATGGCCTGAGGCTACAGTCTAAAACTATCAAGGTAATGTGCCACAGGTGCTCTTTGATTTTCCTGTCTCACCTGATATTATGTTCCCTGGACAGTAGAAGGCGCTCTCACCTGCAAACTAGCTGATGGATGAAGGTATTTTGAAAACTCTGCTGTCATGTTTTGTTTTTTCTGACATGTTGGCACTGATTCTGTGACTTTCTTCAGTTCAATCAGATGATGTGCCAAACTTTATTTTTCATCAATTATTGCTTTTGTTTGATTTTTTTTATTTCTTTGTTTTTCTTACAAATGACCTGAGCCTGTTTGGGTGTTGTTTACATTCAATTTTATTCTTTTGCTTGAGACTGTTATGGATAACTGTTAAATTTATTTTCACTGATTTGGATATTTTGTAAATATTGTTTTCATTTGAAGACTGTAATTGTATCTTTTTGTTGAATGTGTTGAAGTGAACTTTTTAGCTGTTTGTTAGAGTTTGAGGATCTTAGTCATTTTCTCTCACCTCCCTGTAGGTCTCCTTCGCCCGGCCCAGTTCGGACATGATCAAAGATGCCAATCTTTACATAAGTGGTTTGCCGAGAACATTGAGTCAGCAGGACCTTGAAGACATGTTTGCTCCCTTTGGACGGATCATCAACTCCCGAGTTCTGGTGGACCAGGCTTCTGGTAATTCACCGCTGTAGTTCACCAAGCAGAACTCAAACACAAGGCGGCAAATCGTCTTGTCGTCTTGAGTTTTATTAATGCTGCATGCTTGACAACCAAGTCATCTGCCAGTGGAAGCTTACAGGATAACTTTCTTTTTTTCAACCTGGACCTTATTTCTAGGAGTTTATACATGCAATTACCCGCTGGCAGCATTTCTGCATCACTTTGAGTCCTTCAGGAGACATCACGTTGAGTTGGCCTCTGGCGTGCACCCTGTATAATGGTAGAGATGGGGCAGTCTCTCAATGAGACATTATCTGCAGTAAAACTCCTTCATTTCATCAATACTTTCAGTAGAATGAACAAACAAGCGAATGCTATTGTACCATGAGTTCAGATTTAACTTTCTGTTACTTATCAGGGTGTTCTACACACTTTTTGAGGCCGCGCATTCACAATGCGTGCTTCCGTAGTACAGCGTAGAAGATGAGCTGCTACCCAGACAACATCAAAAAAACGATTCACGAAACTCTGAACTCACTAATCCAGATCAGACGTTTGTCATCAGATCCTGAAGAGGGTCGATGCGTGTTGATGTGGGTCGATGCGCGTTGATGTGGGTCGATGCGAGTTAATGTGGGTCGATGCGCGTTGATGTGGGTCGATGCGCGTTGATGTGGGTCGATGCGCGTTGATGTGGGTCGATGCGAGTTAATGTGGGTCGATGCGCGTTGATGTGGGTCGATGCGCGTTGATGTGGGTCGATGCGCGTTGATGTGGGTCGATGCGCGTTGATGTGGGTCGATGCGCGTTGATGTGGGTCGATGCGCGTTGATGTGGGTCGATGCGCGTTGATGTGGGTCGATGCGCGTTGATGTGGGTCGATGCGCGTTGATGTGGGTCGGCGCGTCGATGGGGTCGATGCGCGTTGATGTGGGTCGATGCGCGTTGATGTGGGTCGGCGCGCGTTGATGTGGGTCGGCGCGCGTTGATGTGGGTCGGCGCGCGTTGATGTGGGTCGGCGCGCGTTGATGTGGGTCGGCGCGCGTTGATGCGGGGCGTTGATGTGGGTCGATGCGCGTTGATGTGGGTCGATGCGCGTTGATGTGGGTCGATGCGCGTTGATGTGGGTCGGCGCGCGTTGATGGGGGTCGGTGCGCTGCCGATGCGCGTTGATGTGGGTCGATGCGCGTTGATGTGGGTCGATGCGAGTTGATGCCCGTTGATGTGGGTCGATGCGAGTTGATGCGCGTTGATGTGGGTCGATGCGAGTTGATGCCCGTTGATGTGGGTCGATGCGCGTTGATGCGGGTCGATGCGCGTTGATGCGGGTCGATGCGCGTTGATGTGGGTCGATGCGCGTTGATGTGGGTCGATGCGCGTTGATGTGGGTCGGCGCGTTGATGTGGGTCGGCGGGCGTTGATGTGGGTCGATGCGCGTTGATGTGGGTCGATGCGCGTTGATGTGGGTCGATGCGCGTTGATGTGGGTCGGCGCGCGTTGATGTGGGTCGGCGCGTTGATGTGGGTCGGCGCGCGTTGATGTGGGTCGGTGCGAAGTTGATGTGGGTCGGCGCGCTGTTGATGTGGGTCGATGCGCGTGCTGATGTGGGTCGATGCGCGTTGATGTGGGTCGATGCGCGTTGATGTGGGTCGATGCGCGTTGATGTGGGTCGATGCGCGTTGATGTGGGTCGATGCGCGTTGATGTGGGTCGATGCGCGTTGATGTGGGTCGATGCGCGTTGATGCGCGTTGATGTGGGTCGATGCGCGTTGATGTGGGTCGATGCGCGTTGATGTGGGTCGATGCGCGTTGATGTGGGTCGATGCGCGTTGATGGGGGTCGATGCGCGTTGATGTGGGTCGAGCGCGTTGCGGATGTGGGTCGTGGCGCGTGCCGATGCGCGGGTTGATGTGGGTCGATGCGCGTTGATGTGGGTCGATGCGCGTTGATGTGGGTCGATGCGCGTGGATGGGGGTCGATGCGCGTCGATGCGCGTTGATGTGGGTCGATGCGCGTTGATGTGGGTCGATGCGAGTTGATGCCCGTTGATGTGGGTCGATGCGAGTTGATGCGCGTTGATGTGGGTCGATGCGAGTTGATGTGGGTCGATGCGAGTTGATGCCCGTTGATGTGGGTCGATGCGCGTTGATGCGCGTTGATGTGGGTCGATGCGCGTTGATGTGGGTCGATGCGCGTTGATGTGGGTCGATGCGCGTTGATGTGGGTCGATGCGCGTTGATGTGGGTCGATGCGCGTTGATGTGGGTCGATGCGCGTTGATGTGGGTCGATGCGCGTTGATGTGGGTCGATGCGCGTTGATGTGGGTCGATGCGCGTTGATGTGGGTCGATGCGCGTTGATGTGGGTTGATACAAGTTTACGTGGATCCGTGCGGGTTTACGTGGGTCCGTGCGGGTTTACGTGGGTCCGTGCGGGTTTAAATGGGTCCATGTGGGTTTACGTGGGTCCGTGCCGGTTTACGTGGGTCCGTGCCGGTTTACGTGGGTCCGTGCGGGTTTAAGTGGGTCCATGTGGGTTTACGTGGGTCCGTGCCGGTTTACGTGGGTCCGTGTGGGTTGACGTGGGTCTGTGCCGGTTTACGTGGGTCCGTGCGGGTTTAAGTGGGTCCATGTGGGTTTACGTGGGTCCGTGCCGGTTTACGTGGGTCCGTGCCGGTTTACGTGGGTCCGTGTGGGTTGACGTGGGTCCGTGTGGGTTGACGTGGGTCTGTGCCGGTTTACGTGGGTCCGTACCGGTTTACGTGGGTCCGTGTGGGTTGACGTGGGTCCGTGTGGGTTGACGTGGGTCCGTGTGGGTTGACGTGGGTCCGTGCCGGTTTACGTGGGTCCGTGTGGCTCCGTGCGGCTTTACGTGGGTCCGTGTAGGTTGACGTGGGTCCGTGTGGGTTTACGTGGGTCCGTGCAGGTTTACGTGGGTCCGTGTGGGTCCGTGCGGCTTTACGTGGGTCCGTGTGGGTTGACGTGGGTCCGTGTGGGTTTACGTGGGTCCGTGCCGGTTTACGTGGGTCCGTGTGGCTCCGTGCGGCTTTACGTGGGTCCGTGTAGGTTGACGTGGGTCCGTGTGGGTTTACGTGGGTCCGTGCAGGTTTACGTGGGTCCGTGCGGCTTTACGTGGGTCCGTGCGGGTTTACGTGGGTCCGTGTGGGTTTACGTGGGTCCGTGCAGGTTTACGTGGGTCCGTGTGGGTCCGTGCGGCTTTACGTGGGTCCGTGCGGCTTTACGTGGGTCCGTGTGGGTTTAAGTGGGTCCGTGTGGGTTTAAGTGGGTCCGTGTGGGTTTACGTGGGTCCGTGTGGGTTTACGTGGGTCCGTGCGGGTTTACGTGGGTCCGTGCAGGTTTACGTGGGTCCGTGCGGCTTTACGTGGGTCCGTGCGGCTTTACGTGGGTCCGTGTGGGTTGACGTGGGTCTGTGCCGGTTTACGTGGGTCCGTACCGGTTTACGTGGGTCCGTGTGGGTTGACGTGGGTCCGTGTGGGTTGACGTGGGTCCGTGCGGGTTTACGTGGGTCCGTGTGGGTTGACGTGGGTCCGTGTGGGTTGACGTGGGTCTGTGCCGGTTTACGTGGGTCCGTGTGGGTTGACGTGGGTCCGTGCCGGTTTACGTGGGTCCGTGTGGCTCCGTGCGGCTTTACGTGGGTCCGTGTAGGTTGACGTCGGTCCGTGTGGGTTGACGTGGGTCCGTGTGGGTTGACGTGGGTCCGTGTGGGTTGACGTGGGTCCGTGCCGGTTTACGTGGGTCCGTGTGGCTCCGTGCGGCTTTACGTGGGTCCGTGTAGGTTGACGTCGGTCCGTGTGGGTTTACGTGGGTCCGTGCAGGTTTACGTGGGTCCGTGTGGGTCCGTGCGGCTTTACGTGGGTCCGTGCGGGTTTACGTGGGTCCGTGTGGGTTGACGTGGGTCCATGCGGGTTTACGTGGGTCAACATGTCTTTCCTGCTGCCACTAAAAGCCGATTGTTTAATCGGGTTTATGAGCAGTGGGAAAGGCTCGTGCTGCAGAGGTAGTCATGTCGTAGGCAGGCTTCTGGTCCTGGTCCTGGTCCTGGACCAGTGTGGTGTTCAGTCTCAGTGGAAGTGACCATCTACTCTGTGATTGGTCCAGGTGTGTCTCGGGGCGTGGCCTTCATCCGCTTCGATAAGCGTTCGGAGGCGGAGGACGCGGTGAAGCACCTGAACGGCCAGACTCCGGCCGGCAGCTCCGAGGCCATCACGGTGAAGTTCGCCGCCAACCCCAACCAGGCTCGCAACTCCCAGATGATGTCACAGATGTACCACGGCCAATCGCGGCGCTTCGGGGGCCCCGTCCACCACCAAGCTCAGAGGTTCAGGTGAGACGCACGAGACCCCCGTCTCCATGACGACGATGATGATGACACCAGAAGAGCAAACTCTGTAAACGGGAGGTTTTGATTGGCTCCTTGGATGTGGTAACTAATAGAGGCTATCAGCAGGCCAGCCTCTCTCTGACGCCTACGGTACTTTACACGGCCGACAGTCGATGCATGCTCCCCTCCACAACAAAAGCAGTGTCAACGTGGAGGGGGCGGGGCTTGTGGATTTCCAAACTGCACTTTAAATCATCACATTACTCATTCGCATCATGAAGTTCCTCTTTTCCCATAGTGAAAATATTTTCAAACAAATCAGGGATGTCCGGATCCAGATGCCAGCACCCGTATCGCTCCCATACGGGTAAATGATGCTGTACTCGTACTCGCTCATGACCGCACCTGAGCTGGTTTACAGACAGGTAAACGCCGCCACGCTGGAAGGATACGCATCACTGGTTAGTCCAGAAAAGATGGAAGCTGGAGTCCAGATGCAGCCGATTCAGACACGAACCTCTGCAGGCGCTCCAGCAAAGGGAGGGACGAGCGCAGCCATATGATGCGTTAACGGGTCTGGTTACGGGTTAAACATTAACGGGTCTGGTTGCAGGTTAAACATTAACGTGTCTGGTTGCAGGTTAAACGTTAACGGGTCTGGTTACGGGTTAAACATTAACGGGTCTGGTTGCAGGTTAAACATTAACGTGTCTGGTTGCAGGTTAAACGTTAACGGGTCTGGTTGCAGGTTAAACATTAACGGGTCTGGTTGCAGGTTAAACATTAACGTGTCTGGTTGCAGGTTAAACATTAACGGGTCTGGTTGCAGGTTAAACATTAACGGGTCTGGTTGCAGGTTAAACATTAACGGGTCTGGTTACGGGTTAAACATTAACGGGTCTGGTTACAGGTTAAACATTAACGTGTCTGGTTGCAGGTTAAACGTTAACGGGTCTGGTTGCAGGTTAAACATTAACGGGTCTGGTTGCAGGTTAAACGTTAACGGGTCTGGTTACGGGTTAAACATTAACGGGTCTGGTTGCAGGTTAAACATTAACGGGTCTGGTTGCAGGTTAAACTTTAACGGGTCTGGTTGCAGGTTAAACGTTAACGGGTCTGGTTGCAGGTTAAACATTAACGGGTCTGGTTGCAGGTTAAACATTAACGGGTCTGGTTGCAGGTTAAACATTAACGGGTCTGGTTACAGGTTAAACATTAACGGGTCTGGTTACAGGTTAAACATTAACGGGTCTGGTTGCAGGTTAAACATTAACGGGTCTGGTTGCAGGTTAAACATTAACGTGTCTGGTTGCAGGTTAAACGTTAACGGGTCTGGTTGCAGGTTAAACATTAACGGGTCTGGTTGCAGGTTAAACATTAACGTGTCTGGTTGCAGGTTAAACATTAACGGGTCTGGTTGCAGGTTAAACATTAACGGGTCTGGTTGCAGGTTAAACATTAACGGGTCTGGTTGCAGGTTAAACATTAACGGGTCTGGTTGCAGGTTAAACGTTAACGGGTCTGGTTGCAGGTTAAACATTAACGGGTCTGGTTGCAGGTTAAACATTAACCGGTCTGGTTGCAGGTTAAACATTAACCGGTCTGGTTGCAGGTTAAACATTAACGGGTCTGGTTGCAGGTTAAACATTAACGGGTCTGGTTACGGGTTAAACGTTAACGGGTCTGGTTACGGGTTAAACGTTAACGGGTCTGGTTACGGGTTAAACATTAACGGGTCTGGTTACGGGTTAAACATTAACGGGTCTGGTTGCGGGTTAAACATTAACGGGTCTGGTTACGGGTTAAACATTAACGGGTCTGGTTACGGGTTAAACATTAACGGGTCTGGTTACGGGTTAAACATTAACGGGTCTGGTTGCAGGTTAAACATTAACGGGTCTGGTTGCAGGTTAAACATTAACGGGTCTGGTTGCAGGTTAAACATTAACGGGTCTGGTTGCAGGTTAAACATTAACCGGGTCTGGTTGCAGGTTAAACATTAACGGGTCTGGTTGCAGGTTAAACATTAACGGGTCTGGTTGCAGGTTAAACATTAACGGGTCTGGTTACGGGTTAAACATTAACGGGTCTGGTTGCAGGTTAAACTTTAACGGGTCTGGTTGCAGGTTAAACATTAACGGGTCTGGTTGCAGGTTAAACATTAACGGGTCTGGTTACGGGTTAAACATTAACGGGTCTGGTTACAGGTTAAACATTAACGTGTCTGGTTGCAGGTTAAACATTAACGGGTCTGGTTGCAGGTTAAACATTAACGGGTCTGGTTGCAGGTTAAACTTTAACGGGTCTGGTTGCAGGTTAAACATTAACGGGTCTGGTTGCAGGTTAAACATTAACGGGTCTGGTTGCAGGTTAAACATTAACGGGTCTGGTTGCAGGTTAAACATTAACGGGTCTGGTTGCAGGTTAAACTTTAACGGGTCTGGTTGCAGGTTAAACATTAACGGGTCTGGTTGCAGGTTAAACATTAACGGGTCTGGTTACGGGTTAAACATTAACGGGTCTGGTTGCAGGTTAAACTTTAACGTGTCTGGTTGCAGGTTAAACATTAACGGGTCTGGTTGCAGGTTAAACTTTAACGTGTCTGGTTGCAGGTTAAACATTAACGGGTCTGGTTGCAGGTTAAACATTAACGGGTCTGGTTGCAGGTTAAACATTAACGGGTCTGGTTGCAGGTTAAACATTAACGGGTCTGGTTGCAGGTTAAACTTTAACGTGTCTGGTTGCAGGTTAAACATTAACGGGTCTGGTTGCAGGTTAAACATTAACGGGTCTGGTTGCAGGTTAAACATTAACGGGTCTGGTTGCAGGTTAAACATTAACGGGTCTGGTTGCAGGTTGCGCATACGGTTGCAGGTTGCGCGTGTATCAAACGCCTCGCGTGCTGTACACATTTTCGTATTTATTCACCACCTCGATCAGCTGTTCACTAAAACTCTCCGTTTAACTGCAGCAGCGGATGCAGAAGAGCATCTGATCAGCTGATTGTCGACATCACGGTGCTGCAATCATGTCCGCCAGGAGCTTGTAGAAGTTCATACAAATGACTGAACACTGACAGACAGACGGACTTATTTATTTTGAATTTATTGACTACTAAAGACGAGGCAGTTTCTTTGTGCCTGGGTCTTTTTTTACTTAGTTAATAGGCTGTTTTAATGCTGGTTGAGTTTATTTCATTGTTACCTGAGCTGTCTTCTCAATAAATATGTTGGATTTTTACTTGAATTTCAGCTTCAGCAAAAGTTTTTCAAGCAGGTGAAAATGTCACAAGCTTGAATTTGACAATATTGTAACAATGACTTGTCAAAGCATTTTATGCCATCATTGTTGTTATGGTGAGCCTCCCCACAATATCGATGTAAATATCGTACTGTGAGATGTGGATATCGTTACATCCCTAGCAGCGACTGAACCATAAAAGTCCACAAAAACTTGTCAACATTCCTCCATACTGCTCGTCTGAGTGGGTAGCGTCCAGAATTTACTGGAAACCGTCATTTAGTAGATTTTTATAGACTAAACAGTTGAACATTGTACTTCCCCGATGTCTCCATGAGAGTTCACGAAACGATGGAAGCCGCAGCAGACAAGATCGCACGTTCTCCAGGGCTGTACAGTGCGAGCGTTTTACTCGCATATGCGCCTAAAAATATATGTGTGCGAGTACCGGGAAAAAATGGGAGCACGCGTGCGAGTGTAGATTTCATCCCTCTAATTCACACTTTGCTCCTAAATAAGTCAGGATTGATTTAAAGTGGAAATGAAACTGCCAACCAAACTAAATTTATTAATTTGACAGTTGAAAAATACATGAAAAATATGAGCAAATAAGCGAAAAACGTAGCGACGTTTTTATGGTCAGGACGCCGCCATGCGGCAGCTTTGAAGTCACCGTGTTGCGCTCCAGCTCCACATTGAACCATCGGTATCACCAGCTACACAACAACTAACAACCGTAACACAATTTAGAAGATGGACATGATGAAAAGCTGGAAGGCCAGTCCAGCATCCAGATCCTGGTGCAGATGCTTTCCAGCCCGTAGGCTGCGTGACTAGAGAGGATTTTCCTCATTTTCTCTATAAAATGTTCACCCATGATCAGGAGTCAGAGGTTTCCTCTTCAGAGCCAAACCAACCAAACTGGTGACGTCAAAGCTTAGCTTTGCAAGCGTCTTTTAAATAGCCTCTTTTAAAAAGCCTCTATTAAATAATAATGATAATAAATAATCATGATTATTATCATCATATTAATAATAATACATCTGGGAGATTTTCTGATTGAAGGTGATGTTTGGTTACAGCTGTAATCTAAACCATTAGACGTCTCTTTTCCATCGTTAGCATGGCTCGTCCAGCTTTTCTTCCATGTAGTGAAACCAATAATGAGTCTCTGGGTTTTTATGAGAACCTTTGCAGGACAAAAAATTTAGTTATATTTTAAATATAAATTAATTCCTTTTGTGAATTTATTCTTTAAAAAAAAGGGGTCATTAAAGACCAAAAAAAAAAAAAAGCTGTGTTGATTAAGATCAGGACTGTTTTAAATGGATAAAATAGAGATAAAATCCAAACATACCCGCCCCTACAGCTGGTTAGTGGTTAGTCTGACTATGTGAGGATGCGAAAACCACAGTTCTACTTTCTTCACTATACGCCTGTTCAACAAGTTGTTTTGTGAATATTATTTTTATGGCATAGAGTGCCATCACTCACATAAATGTGAAAGACCTCTTCATTTTCTATCGTTATTATATCGGCCTTTAAAAATCCACTATCGGTCAACCTCTAGTGCAAACAGTTGTTTGGGTGTTTAGTAACTGTTGAATTTTCCTTCCTGACCGCAGATGAACGCTGCATCAGGTTGTGGGCGGGGCCAGAGAAGGCTGCGTGTGGACGGGCTTGGAACCCGTGATGACTGCTTACAGTTCTGGTTAACTGTTGAATTTCCCTTCCTGACCACAGATGAACGCTGCATCAGGTTGTGGGCGGGGCCAGAGAAGGCGGCGTGGGGACGGGCTTAGAACCCGTGATGACTGCTTACAGTTCTGGTTAACTGTTGAATTTCCCTTCCCGATCACGGATCAACGCTGAATCAGGTTGTGGGCGGGGCCAGAGAAGGCAGTGTGGGGACGGGCTTGGAACCCGTGATGACTGCTTACAGTTCTGGTTAACTGTTGAATTTCCCATTCTGACCACGGATCAACGCTGCATCAGGTTGTGGGCGGGGCCAGAGAAGGCAGTGTGGGGACGGGCTTGGAACCCGTGATGACTGCTTACAGTTCTGGTTAACTGTTAAATTTCCCTTCCTGACCACGGATCAACGCTGCATCAGGTTGTGGGCGGGGCCAGAGAAGGCAGTGTGGGGACGTTCTTAGAACCCGTGATGACTGCTTACAGTTCTGGTTAACTGTTGAATTTCCCTTCCTGACCACATATGAACGCTGCATCAGGTTGTGGGCGGGGCCAGAGAAGGCGGCGTGGGGACGGGCTTAGAACCCGTGATGACTGCTTACAGTTCTGGTTAACTGTTGAATTTCCCTTCCCGATCACGGATCAACGCTGAATCAGGTTGTGGGCGGGGCCAGAGAAGGCAGTGTGGGGACGGGCTTGGAACCCGTGATGACTGCTTACAGTTCTGGTTAACTGTTGAATTTCCCTTCCTGACCACGGATCAACGCTGCATCAGGTTGTGGGCGGGGCCAGAGAAGGCAGTGTGGGGACGGGCTTGGAACCCGTGATGACTGCTTACAGTTCTGGTTAACTGTTGAATTTCCCTTCCTGACCACGGATCAACGCTGCATCAGGTTGTGGGCGGGGCCAGAGAAGGCAGTGTGGGGACGTTCTTAGAACCCGTGATGACTGCTTACAGTTCTGGTTAACTGTTGAATTTCCCTTCCTGACCACAGATCAACGCTGCATCAGGCTGTGGGCGGGGCTAGAGAAGGCGGCGTGGGGACGGGCTTGGAACCCGTGATGACTGCTTACAGTTCTGGTTAACTGTTGAATTTCCCATTCTGACCACGGATCAACGCTGCATCAGGTTGTGGGCGGGGCCAGAGAAGGCAGCGTGGGGACGGTCTTGGAACCCGTGATGACTGCTTACAGTTCTGGTTAACTGTTGAATTTCCCTTCCTGACCACGGATCAACGCTGCATCAGGTTGTGGGCGGGGCCAGAGAAGGCAGTGTGGGGACGGGCTTGGAACCCGTGATGACTGCTTACATTTCTGGTTAACTGTTGAATTTCCCTTCCTGACCACGGATCAACGCTGCATCAGGTTGTGGGCGGGGCCAGAGAAGGCAGTGTGGGGACGGGCTTAGAACCCGTGATGACTGCTTACAGTTCTAGTTAACTGTTGAATTTCCCATTCTGACCACGGATCAACGCTGCATCAGGTTGTGGGCGGGGCCAGAGAAGGCAGTGTGGGGACGGGCTTAGAACCCGTGATGACTGCTTACAGTTCTAGTTAACTGTTGAATTTCCCTTCCTGACCACAAATGAACGCTGCACCAGGTTGTGGGTGGGGCCAGAGAAGGCGGCGTGTGGACGGGCTTAGAACCCATGATGACTGCTTACAGTTCTGGTTAACTGTTGAATTTCCCATTCTGACCACGGATCAACGCTGAATCAGGTTGTGGGCGGGGCCAGAGAAGGCAGTGTGGGGACGGGCTTAGAACCCGTGATGACTGCTTACAGTTCTGGTTAACTGTTGAATTTCCCTTCCTGACCACGGATCAACGCTGCATCAGGTTGTGGGCGGGGCGGTGCTGCCGGGTCGGTATCAGCTCAGATCTGGAAGGATCAAAGAATTCGTGAGGATGCCCTAAATCTAACCCCAAAATAAAACCTCTCAGTCGCGTGGAAAACAACAAACACAGTGAAAAATGGTGTTCCACGTTACTTTTATGAGGTTTTTCTTTGAACAAGGAGGAAGCAGATTTAATTTCTTACACAGCAACATGAACTTACAGTTTTGGCTCGCGACCCTCCACCCTGACTCATGTTCGGCCCATCGATGTAAAGAATACAGACATCACTGGTTCAGGCTCTAAAAATCTACTAAATGATGGTTTCCAGTAAATTCTGGACGCTTCCCACTCAGGACATGTGGATTACATTGGACGAGCAGTATGGAGGAACATTGACAAGTTTTTGTGGACTTTTATGGACCTTTTTGGTTGAGTTTAGATGCTGTTCTCTGATAGGCTGCTGGTATCAGGTTGAATGCTGCTCTCTGATTGGCTGTGGGAGGATGGATGAGGTCAGCGTCTCATCCCGGGTTGAACTTGTGTGTGCAGGTTTTCTCCGATGAGCGTGGACCACATGGGCGGAGGGGGCGGAGCCTCCGGGAACGCGTCATCGGGCTGGTGCATCTTCATCTACAACCTGGGCCAGGACGCGGACGAGGCCATGCTCTGGCAGATGTTCGGGCCGTTCGGCGCCGTCGTCAACGTCAAGGTCATCCGAGACTTCAACACCAACAAGTGCAAAGGCTTCGGCTTCGTCACCATGTCCAACTACGAGGAGGCGGCCATGGCCATCCACAGCCTGAACGGCTACC
>JALJCO010005349.1:292500-326355 GCA_023101725.1 Atherinomorus stipes
TTAATTTGCCAGCCTTTTCATTCGCTGATGCGGAGGCAATCGCAGCGGCGAATTCTCGAACACATAAACTTGACAAGGGGTACAAGTTTTTCCACGAGGAATATATCCACAGCTATCAAGGTAAGAAAAGACGTAGCTTAGCTAACAAACCGCTAGCTACACCCACAACATGTCAAGTAGTAGCCTACCTAAACATAGTGATAAAGAGCCTATTTTAGTGTGCCAAGTTATTCTGAATATAAAAGAGAGACATTATTTAGACTTTTAAAGGATATTTAATATTATGGTATATGTTTGTTATTACAGTTTGTGAAAGAAAACATGCTAGATGTTAATTTATTTGTGCTAGATGCTAGTTATGACATGCTAGATGATGCTAGATGTTCACCTTAACCATAAAATTATGCTTTGCTTCTTCATGCCTATAGTATCAAATATTGTCGAGGGAGAGGTGGTGGTCAGAGCTAGATGCTTCAGGTCCATGAAAATGAGGAACCACACAGACTGCAGGTTTGAAACAGTCAGAAAGCCGGTTCACATACGGTGGAAGCTCCTGATCGGCTGACAGCTTACGCTAACATCTTCCTGTGGCTACTATGTCTCCTCTGCTGCTGTTGCAGCTAATTTTAATCTAGATTATATTACGCGATTAAAGCTAATTATGTTATAACAAGCAATCATTTATGTGTGTGCTAAAACCACTTTTCTGTTTTAGATCTCTCTTGGTGTTGAAAAGGCTGAGTTGTTGGCTTATTCCTGTAGTTGTGCAGCTGGCAAAGGTTTTTGCAACCATGTAGTTGCACTTGTTTACCAGACTGCACACTACTCCCAGCTCCAGCTCCCAGCTGCTCCACCTGCACAAGTAATTTACAAAGATGGCACAGACCGAGAACGCAGGTAAAAAGAGTTATTAGTATATGTTATCCCATACCTACATTAATAACATCGTGTCCTTCCATGTCCCACCAATGTGCTCATCTGTCCATTTATTTATCTATTTAATTATTTAGTTGTACATACATATTTTTCTGTTTATTTCTTTAAAGGGGATCCATCCAGAACCTGCTAGTGAGGTGATGGTGCGAAAGCCCAAAACTGTGGGAAAAACATGTCTGCGGTCCACACTGCACAGAGCTTACACGGGTAATATTTATATTTGTTGATGTTTTATGCTTGTAATTTTTCCTTTGTCATAACTTATTGTGGGCTGCACGGTGGCGTGGTGGTTAGCAGCCTCACAGTAAGAAGGTCGCTGGTTCGATTCCCAGCTGGGGAGGGGGTTCGAACAATTCCAACTGTGGGCATGTTCTCCCCGTGTATGCGTGGGTTCTCTCCGGGTTCTCCGGCTTCCTCCCACCATCCAAACACATGCATGTCAGGTTTATTGATCACTCTGAATTGTCCCTACGTATGAATGTGAGTGTGAATGGTTGTCTGTCTCTCTGTGTTGCCCTGCGACAGACTGGCGACCTGTCCAGGGTGTAACCCGCCTCTCGCCTGATAATAGCTGGGATAGGCTCCAGCAACCCCCGCGACCCTGAACTGGATAAGCGGTACAGAAAATGACTGACTGACATGATAACTTATTGTGATTATGTCACTCGTGTCCGTAGGACCACTTCCTGATCCAAACATCACGGCATCGGGAGAAAAACTACGCCAATTGGAGTCCCAAATGTGGGCCTGTGCCGCATGGCTCACCGATGTCTTATCAGTGCCCACCTGAGAAGTCCTGCAGTAGCATCATGGTGCACCACATGGCTCCAGACTTTACTGCTCTTCCTTTGATGCCCACACTTAGTCAGCTCATGCATCTTCAGTCTCTGCAAGTGTCACGGAAATGTCTGATGAAATAGAGGCCGGAACCAGAGAGCAGTCCAGATGTCCTGCATGGGCACAGCTTCGACAACCGAGGCTTACTGCCAGCCGTTTCCGTGATGCTTGCAGAGGAGGAGTCTGCTGCCACAGCACGGGCAGCTCGGATGATCAGAGGGTCCACAAAACAAACTGCTGCCATGAAACGTGGACTGCAGATGGAGTCGGAGGTGCTGGCAAACTATGCTGAGCTGATGAAGGTCAACGTGCTTCCTGTTGGATTCATCATTCACCCTGAGACATCGTATCTTGGGGCAAGTCCAGACGGCAGGGTGTACGATCCATCAGAATCACCTCCATTTGGACTGGTTGAGGTAAAAAGCAGTACGAAAAATGATGTCCCAGGTTGCTCACCTCAAGGTTCATGATGGCCAGGCAAGTCTGAGGCGTTCACACGCTTACTACCGGCAGGTGCAGGGTCAGCTGGCAATCACCGGGGTGGAATGGTGCGACTTTGCCACCGACACGCGAACAACAAGAACTGTTGAACGAGTGTGGCGTGATGAATCTTTTATTGATCAGATGAAATCAAAACTGGACATGTTTTACTTCAACACCTTCATCAATGTGTTTATTTCAATGCAGGAAGAATCAAAATGGATAAATCACCTTTTTGTTCCTTCACATTTTAAATGTTCTGTCTTAAGTTTTGTTAATCTTGTAAATAGTGTAAATACAGTAGTTGTAACCTGTGCAAACTACATAAATACGCAAATTTTATTAAAATGAATGGAAATTTTTTGAGGAAAAGTGATTTTCCTGACAATTGTTTGTAATTTATGTTTTAAAAAATGTTTTTTTGTTCAGGTAACAACTGCAGATGATATACATTAAAAGCCGATGGATGTGTCATTTGCAAAGAATGTATTTTAGGGATGCACGATATGATCGGCCCCCTATTGGCATCGGCCTATATCAGCCTTAGAACTGAGCATTGGACATTGGCCATCCCACCGATATTTCACCGAACAGGCCGCTGTTTCTAAAGTCTAAAAAAATAAAAACTTCTTTTTCTTCTTCAAAAACTTATTTTTTACTGACTTAAACTTCAAAAGACAGTTTCTTTTAGGATGTTCTGTGTGAACAGTTTATACATGCTCATTTGTGTAAATAACCAAATATCCCCTGTTATTGGGTTTTGTGTCGTTGTTCGTCGTCCCCCCCCCCCCAGGGAGGGGGGGGGGGGGGGAAGGTTGCTGGTTCGATTCCCGGCTGGGGAGGGGGTTCAAACAATTCCAACCGTGGCCTTCCTGTGTGGAGTTTGCATGTTCTCCCCGTGTATGCGTGGGTTCTCTCCGGGTACTCCGGCTTCCTCCCACCGTCCAAAGACATGCATGTTAGGTTTATTGGTCACTCTAAATTGTCCCTATGTATGAATGTGAGTGTGAATGGTTGTCTGTCTCTCAGTGTTGGCCCTGTGACAGACTGGCGACCTGTCCAGGGTGTACCCGCCTCTCGCCTGATAATAGCTGGGATAGGCTCCAGCAACCCCCGCGACCCTGAACTGGATAAGCGGCACAGAAAATGACTGACTATTTGCTTTGATGGATATTCATTTTCAGCATAATCCACTATCAACTTACTGTATGGTCCACTGTACTGTTCTCAACTGCATGGTTATAAAATGTTAACTTAAATAGGTCTTCAGGGAGTTGTTTTACTAGATCTTGTCAATTATACTTGTTTCCCTTGCAATTTTATCAGTAAATCCACAAAACAGTACAGTATTCTGGGCAAGTTTGTTTTATTAACATTTTACAGGCAACTGACCTTAATAACTTCATTGGTCTTTGCATGCTGATCTCACTGAACCACCATTCAGCAAAAAAATTAGACTATGACCCATATACTTCATTGCAAGTGAGTCAATACAGACATAACAAGAAACTGTTAGTACTACTTAGCACTTGCATCTTTAGAACTGCTGTTATTTGAGAAAAAAAAGTCAGGTTTTATAGACTACAAATATCCTAATATCACAATAACTATTCTTTGTGACTGAAACTTTAGATAACCAAGTATTTCAGCAAGTCTCCTATAAAAGAACAAATATGTTTAAAATAATTTAAAGCATTCAAATAATTACATAACAGAACCATTTCTACATGAATAAATCAGTCTTCAAAACAAAATGGGCCTTGGTAATTTGCCAAAACACAACAGTTGTGCCAGATCTGATTGACGGTTCCTATTAAAGTGAGTGGCACAGGAGAATCCCAGATGTGGTAGCACTTGACTCTGGCGATTGCTCGCTCCACAATGATCCGCAGCCGAGCAACGGCTCGGGTCTCCTCCGTCTCCCTCCTGCTGAACTGGCCAGGATGCCTAAATGGTGGAATTGTGAGTTTGGCTCCACCTTCATCAAGGAGGTCTTGAATGAGGAAGCCTTTATCTGCCATGACTTCATCGCCTGGCTCCAGCAGAGGAAGGATTCCACTGACCTTGGTGATGTCTTTGTCAGAGATGCAGCCTGTGTACAACAGTGAAATAAATGTCACCAGCCCACAGGGAGCAACTGCGATCAGCCCTTTCAGAGTGTTGCGGTTATGTAGGTGGAGAACATTTCAGACTGTAACGTGGGGGATGATGCAGCTTCCAGAGCAACTTCCGTGCAGTCCAAGATGACGCGAACATTTGGAGCAAACTTCTGGAATCTCTGGGGCATACTGGCTTTTACCTTCTCTCGACTAATCCACATCTTGATAGAAGAGAAAACAATGAAAAGATAGTTGGCCCAGGTGATGGTCGCTCGGCTGCCAGTCGCAACGCTCACTTGAATCATGTCAGCTATAAGCTGCTCCTTCATGCCCACGGCAACCCTGAATGAGCACGTTAGAAACTCATCAATCAGAGGCATGCTGCGGGCAGGGCTCAGTTCAGCACATGCTTCATCGCCAGCTTTCTGCGCTCTGGTCCAGTACACGAGGCCGGATGCAGATGCTGCAATAGACTCCCGTAAGATCGGGAACACACTCTCAGATGGGAGTTTGGTGTAGAACCGTACACGAGGCAGGATGCAGATGCTGCAATAGACTCCCAGAAGATCAGGAACACTGTCAGATGGGAGTTTGGTGTAGAACCGTACACGAGGCGGGATGCAGATGCTGCAATAGACTCCCAGAAGATCAGGAACACTGTCAGATGGGAGTTTGGTGTAGAACAGTACACAAGGCCGGATGCAGATGCTGCAATAGACTCCCAGAAGATCAGGAACACTGTCAGATGGGAGTTTGGTGTAGAACAGTACACGAGGCAGGATGCAGATGCTGCAATAGACTCCCAGAAGATCGGGAACACTGTCAGATGGGAGTTTGGTGTAGAACAGTACACGAGGCCGGATGCAGATGCTGCAATAGACTCCCAGAAGATCGGGAACACTGTCAGATGGGAGTTTGGTGTAGAACAGTACACAAAGCCGGATGCAGATGCTGCAATAGACTCCCAGAAGATCAGGAACACACTCTCAGATGGGAGTTTGGTGTAGAACAGTACACGAGGCCGGATGCAGATGCTGCAATAGACTCCCAGAAGATCGGGAACACACTCTCAGATGGGAGTTTGGTGTAGAACAGTACACGAGGCGGGATGCAGATGCTGCAATAGACTCCCAGAAGATCGGGAACACTGTCAGATGGGAGTTTGGTGTAGAACAGTACAAAGGCCGGATGAGATGCTGAATAGACTCCAAGAAGAGAAGGAACAAAAAGAGGGGAGAAAAAAAAAGGAGGGGGAGAAACGGGGAGAACAGTACACAAGGCCGGATGCAGATGCTGCAATAGACTCCCAGAAGATCGGGAACACTGTCAGATGGGAGTTTGGTGTAGAACAGTACACGAGGCCGGATGCAGATGCTGCAATAGACTCCCAGAAGATCGGGAACACACTCTCAGATGGGAGTTTGGTGTAGAACAGTACACGAGGCCGGATGCAGATGCTGCAATAGACTCCCAGAAGATCAGGAACACTCTCAGATGGGAGTTTGGTGTAGAACAGTATGTGGTCATCAGAGGCACAGTAGCGACTGAAGAGTGTGGAAGACAAATCCACTTTCTCCAGCCTGGCTTCCAACTCCTTGATGTAATCAAGCGCATCATCAAGAGCACCTATGAAACCAAAAAATAGAGTTGCAGCATAGAACAAAATACATTAGAGTAAAATATGACACTGTCATAAAAATGGCCATTATGAGTATTATTTTCCTCTGTGTGTATATGATCATACATATCACACATGTATAATGTGTGTGTGTGACACACTATTTTTCAAATGTTACTATTAAAAAAATCGCCTTGTTACATAACAATTTCACTGGTCAACAAGATTGTTTTTATTGTTTAGCTACAGTGACATTATTCCTGTGAAGATCAGTACATCTTAAGTGTAAGTTCAAGTTTGCATGTAACACCATTGATTTAATCTCTCCATTAGATGGTACGAAGGACGCACGAGTGCTGGATCACGTCTGATCGCACCATACAACTGTATTTATAGTTGTGTTTGACTCAAATTAATTCATATGACACATTTGTACCAATCTTAATTTGATGTTTACGTGTGGGTGGATGGATGCGCTGCATAGTGGTGGTCCGCAGCAGCAGCTTCAGCAGGGCTAGCTTGTTGTGAGAGGACAAGCTGCCGTTTCTGAGCCTTTCATAGACAGACTCCCTCTTAGCTGGTGAGATAAAGAGGGACGGGACAGCTCCATTTTTAAGGCGGCTGGTCGTGGATCCGCTGACAAAATCCCCCTGAGTGAAGTGCTGCCTGCTCTATGCAGAAATCCGGACCCTCATCCCTTCTGATCGCTCGGATCCGCTGCCTCTTTTGGTCCGGATCCGTCGGGAAAGCGTGATAAGAGAGGGATGGTTGTTTTGTTGCCCCACAGGAGCAACCAGGAACGGAACAAAAATAACCGCGCCGAGACTGAAGCCATTTTCATCACCGTTTAAATCTGAAACACAGAGACCGCAAGTTCTCCAGCACCGCATCCGTGTTACAAGTTCTCCAGCACCGCATCCGTGTTACAAGTTCTCCAGCACCGCATCCGTGTTACAAGTTCTCCAGCACCGCATCCGTGTTACAGGTTCTCCAGCACCACATCCGTGTTACAGGTTCTCCAGCACCACATCCGTGTTACAGGTTCTCCAGCACCGCATCCGGGTTACAGGTTCTCCAGCACCGCATCCGTGTTACAAGTTCTCCAGCACCACATCCGTGTTACAAGTTCTCCAGAGCCACATCCGTGTTACAGGTTCTCCAGCACCACATCCGTGTTACAGGTTCTCCAGAGCCACATCCGTGTTACAGGTTCTCCAGCACCACATCCGTGTTACAGGTTCTCCAGCACCACATCCGTGTTACAGGTTCTCCAGAGCCACATCCGTGTTACAGGTTCTCCAGCACCACATCCGTGTTACAGGTTCTCCAGCACCGCATCCGTGTTACAGGTTCTCCAGCACCGCATCCGTGTTACAAGTTCTCCAGCACCGCATCCGTGTTACAGGTTCTCCAGCACCACATCCGTGTTACAGGTTCTCCAGCACCGCATCCGTGTTACAGGTTCTCCAGCACCGCATCCGTGTTACAGGTTCTCCAGCACCGCATCCGTGTTACAGGTTCTCCAGCACCGCATCCGTGTTACAAGTTCTCCAGCACCGCATCCGTGTTACAAGTTCTCCAGCACCGCATCCGGGTTACAGGTTCTCCAGCACCGCATCCGGGTTACAGGTTCTCCAGCACCACATCCGGGTTACAAGTTCTCCAGCACCACATCCCTGTTACAGGTTCTCCAGCACCACATCCGTGTTACAAGTTCTCCAGCACCACATCCGTGTTACAGGTTCTCCAGCACCACATCCGTGTTACAAGTTCTCCAGCACCGCATCCGTGTTACAAGTTCTCCAGCACCACATCCGTGTTACAGGTTCTCCAGCACCACATCCGTGTTACAAGTTCTCCAGCACCACATCCGTGTTACAGGTTCTCCAGCACCGCATCCGTGTTACAGGTTCTCCAGCACCGCATCCGTGTTACAGGTTCTCCAGCACCACATCCGTGTTAAAGGTTCTCCAGCACCACATCCGTGTTACAAGTTCTCCAGCACCACATCCATGTTACAGGTTCTCCAGCACCACATCCGGGTTACAAGTTCTCCAGCACCACATCCGTGTTACAGGTTCTCCAGCACCACATCCGTGTTACAGGTTCTCCAGCACCACATCCGTGTTACAGGTTCTCCAGCACCGCATCCGTGTTACAGGTTCTCCAGCACCGCATCCGTGTTACAGGTTCTCCAGCACCACATCCGTGTTACAGGTTCTCCAGCACCACATCCGTGTTAAAGGTTCTCCAGCACCACATCCGTGTTAAAGGTTCTCCAGCACCACATCCAGGTTACAAGTTCTCCAGCACCACATCCGTGTTACAGGTTCTCCAGCACCGCATCCGTGTTACAGGTTCTCCAGCACCACATCCAGGTTACAAGTTCTCCAGCACCACATCCGTGTTACAGGTTCTCCAGCACCACATCCGTGTTAAAGGTTCTCCAGCACCGCATCCGTGTTACAGGTTCTCCAGCACCGCATCCGTGTTACAGGTTCTCCAGCACCGCATCCGTGTTACAGGTTCTCCAGCACCGCATCCGTGTTACAGGTTCTCCAGCACCACATCCAGGTTACAAGTTCTCCAGCACCGCATCCGTGTTACAGGTTCTCCAGCACCACATCCGTGTTACAGGTTCTCCAGCACCGCATCCGTGTTACAAGTTCTCCAGCACCACATCCGTGTTACAGGTTCTCCAGCACCACATCCGTGTTACAAGTTCTCCAGCACCGCATCCGTGTTACAGGTTCTCCAGCACCACATCCGTGTTACAGGTTCTCCAGCACCGCATCCGTGTTACAAGTTCTCCAGCACCGCATCCGTGTTAAAGGTTCTCCAGCACCGCATCCGTGTTACAGGTTCTCCAGCACCACATCCGTGTTACAGGTTCTCCAGCACCGCATCCGTGTTACAGGTTCTCCAGCACCGCATCCGTGTTACAGGTTCTCCAGCACCGCATCCGTGTTACAAGTTCTCCAGCACCGCATCCGTGTTACAGGTTCTCCAGCACCACATCCGTGTTACAAGTTCTCCAGCACCGCATCCGTGTTACAGGTTCTCCAGCACCACATCCGTGTTACAGGTTCTCCAGCACCGCATCCGTGTTACAAGTTCTCCAGCACCGCATCCGTGTTAAAGGTTCTCCAGCACCGCATCCGTGTTACAGGTTCTCCAGCACCGCATCCGTGTTACAGGTTCTCCAGCACCGCATCCGTGTTACAGGTTCTCCAGCACCACATCCGTGTTACAAGTTCTCCAGCACCGCATCCGTGTTACAAGTTCTCCAGCACCGCATCCGTGTTACAAGTTCTCCAGCACCACATCCGTGTTACAAGTTCTCCAGCACCACATCCGTGTTACAGGTTCTCCAGCACCACATCCGTGTTACAAGTTCTCCAGCACCACATCCGTGTTACAAGTTCTCCAGCACCACATCCGGGTTCTCTGAACCAGTCCACAAGTGGACGGGCTCACGCTGTAGGAAAACAGGATCCACACTCCGTTTCTCTCATTTACGATATGATGAAATTATGAGATATTACAAGAACAAACAGCCCGTTTCAGCCTTCAGATGGACCTTTTCTAAAAGTATAATCATCACGTATAAGAAGAGAAACAGCAGCAAACTGTGTGGATCCTAACGGGTAAATATACTAAATAACAATAATGATATAGATTTTTACAAAAATATGAGGGTGCCTGGTAAGTAAATATTTTCTATCACCCTCGGTGTGGTGGGTTAGGTAATGTCTCTCAGCAGACATCTTGGTGGAAAATGCCTTTAACACACAAAAGAAAGTGTTTTTAATTATGATACCCTAAATAATTATATTTCTCCTTTAAAATGTGCATTTTATATTGAGAGCGCATGTGAAAAATTTAAAATATAACTACATCAGCCAAGATTAAGACTGAGTGTCTTTGTTGGAAGTAAGTATCAGTGGCAGTTAGAATACAACCCAAACCCTCACATACTGACGGAAGATCTAATAAGCCAACGTTAAACCATTAAACATAAAGTCTGTAAACTTTATGTTTAGCTACATTAAAAAACAAACAATAAAGCCCTTCCTTGTGTCCACCTTTCACCTAATTTACAAACCACTATGCTGTTATGTCAGAGATACTGCTTTTATTATGTAACATATAATAATTATTATATTATAACATATAATAATTATTACTATTATAACATATAATAATAATAATTATTATATTATAACATATAATAATTATTATTTTATAATACACTACAGTTGGTATTTAACTCATTCACTGCCATTGGCGTCTATAGCCGTATACAGCAGTGGAAAAAGTATTGAACACGTCAACATTTTTCTCCAAATATACACTGCCTGATCCAAAAACAAAGTGTCCACCTGGATGTAACTAAGCAAACAGGTCGGAGCCTCCTATTGGATAATTACATGATGGGCGATTATCTTTCAGCTGCAACAAGTTATTTAACCCCAACTGGTGCAATGAGTTGCTTCTCATTTCCTAAACAACCATGTGGAAAGACACATCCGTGGTCGTGGAAAAGATGTTAGTCTGTCTGAGAAGGGTCAGATCATTGGCATGAAGAGGGTGAAAACATGTAAGGAGATGCAGAAACTACTAAAACTGGGTTCAGAACAGTCCAACGCATTCTGAAAAACTGGAAGGATGGTGGACCATCGTCTTCCAGGAAGAAATGTGGCCGGAAAGGCAGATGAAGTGATGCAGCATCATGCTAGTGCTACTGTATGAGCCTGTGGGGGCAGTGTGATGATCTGGGGTTGCTGCAGTTGCTCAGGTCCAGGTTCAGCAACAGTATGAGCTCAGATAATGAGGTCAGCTGATACCTGAATATACTGAATGAGCAGGTTATTCCATCAATGGATGTTTCTTTCCTGATGGCACGGCCATATTCCAAGATGGCCGTGCCAGAATTTATCGGGCTCAGATTGTGAAAGATGGTTCAGGGATCATCAGACATCATTTTCACACATGGATTGGCCCCCACAGAGTCCAGACCTGAACCCCATTGAGGATCTTTTGGGATGTGCTGTGGTCAGACTCTACAATCATCATCAAGATCTTGGTGAAAAATTGATGCAACTGTCGTAGCGCAACCCTTCTGGTAGCTAAGCAGAAGTGCTGTTCATTTAAGAATAATAGAAGAGAACTAATGTTGACTTTGTCATCGTACAGACCTTAAGTGTGGATGTCAGCAGCGTGGTGTTTGCAGTCAGGCACCTCGTTGGTCAGCCTGCTAGCAGTGGCTGAGCTAAGATGATGCAGCGGTGAAGAATCACAGACGCGTCGCTTAAGGTTACACGTTTATTACAATATAACTAGCAAAATACGGCAGAGGACTGTGTCGTCAGGTCCTGTACGTGTCTCAGCGGTCAAACGGAGTCCCCAGGTCCAGCTGTCTGTAGTCCGCGCTCGCTCTTGCTCACGTTCCGAAGGACCCCGTCTTCCTGTTTACTGTGATGCTTTATAGGACCCTGACAGACCCCTCCCCACCTGATATTCAGTCTGATGTGAGTCGTCTGTGAAAGACACGTCAGCTTGGGATCTTGGTTCATAAGTTGTCATGTCGCCCTAATTTATCAGTCGTCCTTGTCATAATCTTAACAGTATATATCTGTAGAGTCAGACTGTCGCCCCGACACAACACTGGATGGAAATAAATCTTTTGACATTGCAGAAGCTTCTGGAAACACAGCGAATGCTGCCGCAATCAAAGCTAAAGGCTCCAACCAAATGTGAAAGGTTTGAACGTTTTTTTTAGGTCAGAGGTCAGATCTGTGTGGGGTCCGGCTCCCGTAGACCTCAGATTTCGGGCTTCGATGACAGTTTGTACAAAAATATGACAACAGAAAGTAAAGCTCTGCTCCCCTGCAGGTGAAGACAGGAGTTGGTGGTGAGGAGGGTGCACAGCATGATGCTGGAATATACGCAGTGATGGAATAACGGCGTTACTAACGGCACTACTTTTTCAGTAACGGGTTAATATAACTAATTACTAAGTCTATCATCACAACGCCGTTACCGTTACTGGCCCTCATTGACAGCGCGTTACTATTATTATGTGAGATTCATTTTTGTTCCTAATGAACAGAAGTTTCACATTTGTTGGGACTATTTTGTGCTGCTGCTCTCGCAGAGAGGAGGCGGAGTGATACGCAAATACCTGGAGACACTCGTCCGTACACTCAGCAGTAACCTGCCGTCTCCACACATGCATGTTGGAGTAAAAAGGTTGCTGTGAGACCTGCAGATGTATACGGGGAATACGGCGTCACCAACCTGCCAGACGCAGCGATTACGTCCAGTTTAAGAAGGAAACAGCGTCATAGTTCCAGTAACACGTTTCCCTGAATTATTTCTGTCACCCGGATTCTGGTCATAGTTCATACTAAAGATACACGAGTTCTGCACATTGGATCTGTCTGCATCTGACCGGAGCGGTACAGAAACACTGATGATGATGATGATGATGATGAAGGACTGTCATTGCAAACCCCAGTCAATGTGCACAAAAACACACGTGCGCACGACGGGGAGAATTATAACCTGGAATCATCACAAACATCAGTTTCCTTCAGAGATAAAAACACGAACATGATGAGAAACGTTAGTTCGTGTTTCTTCTTCGTGTGTTTGGCCGTTAAAACCACATGAAGCTCCTGAGGAGGAGACGGAGCCACAACATCCATCAGTCTGAGTGTCCGTGATTTTCCTGTTAGTCATTTATTCTGTTCAGTTTCCATTGATTTCATTCATTAGTCAGATCTGATATTCACTTTTATATTAATTCTACATAAACATTCATTTAAAATTACATCTAAAGGAACATTAAAAAGTAACGGAAAAATTACTTTTCCAAGTAATTAGTTATTTTTATAAAGCTGTAACTCAGTTACTAACACCAATACTTTTTTGGAGAAGTAATTAGTGACTATAATTAATTACTTTTTAAAAGTAATGTTCCCAACACTGAATGTAACCATGTGACACCTGAAAGTTTAACCGTTTACACACCAAACAAAAGTTTACATGCAAAGCCAACGGCCACATTCAGCATTACAGCACATTTACGCTGCGTCACCACCACATTTATGTCCCACACTCGTCAGTAACTGTTAATAAATTATTTGTATGTGTGAATGAAATGCAACAACATGAAAAATACAAATGTTCCTTCTGTTTGCCAAAGGAAATGCACATGTTGAAGGTGACTGTGCAACCAGTTAGCTAACCAGGCCAGAACAAAAATGTTTGTTTGGATCGGATGACCATGGGCAGCTGTAATCACAGCAAATTCCACCGAATAAGAGGAACAAACATCACTAGTTAAGCATACTTTAAGCTGACCGAATATATCATCACACAAAACGCACAGCCTGGAAGTTTAACTCTCCAAGAAATGGCACCATCAAATTACTTGTATGCCCCCCTCATACAGAGCAGCTCTTCTCTAAAAAACATGTAAAAGTTTAGAACTGTAAACATCCAGACCCAGTTTCTGCTTTCTAGATCTCTCATCATACCCTAAACAACGTGCAGTTGTCCTTGGCTACACGTCTAAAACTGTATCTACTGTCTGATTTCTCGGTGCTGATAGAGAACGTCGTCTTAACAGATGCTTATGAGGCATAAACACAAACACTGGGAAACTAAACTGAAAATGGAGATGAGGTTAGCAATGCTGCTCAAAGTAATGAAACCAAAAACAGACAAAACCTGAACCAAATGTGGAAACCAACATAAACCTTAACCGGATTCCTATGAAACCAAAAACAGACGAAACCTAAACCCAAATGTGGAAACCAACATAAACCTTAACCGGATTCCTATGAAACCAAAAACAGACGAAACCTAAAACCAAATGTGGAAACCAACATAAACCTTAACCGGATTCCTATGAAACCAAAAACAGACGAAACCTAAAACCAAATGTGGAAACCAACATAAACCTTAACCGGATTCCTATGAAACCAAAAACAGACGAAACCTAAAACCAAATGTGGAAACCAACATAAACCTTAACCGGATTCCTATGAAACCAAAAACAGACGAAACCTAAACCCAAATGTGGAAACCAACATAAACCTTAACTGGATTCCTATGAAACCAAAAACAGACGAAACCTAAAACCAAATGTGGAAACCAACATAAACCTTAACTGGATTCCTATGAAACCAAAAACAGACGAAACCTAAACCAAATGTGGAAACCAACATAAACCTTAACCGGATTCCTATGAAACCTAAAACCAAATGTGGAAACCAACATAAACCTTAACTGGATTCCTATGAAACCAAAAACAGACGAAACCTAAACCAAATGTGGAAACCAACATAAACCTTAACCGGATTCCTATGAAACCAAAAACAGACGAAACCTAAAACCAAATGTGGAAACCAACATAAACCTTAACCGGATTCCTATGAAACCAAAAACAGACGAAACCTAAACCAAATGTGGAAACCAACATAAACCTTAACCGGATTCCTATGAAACCTAAAACCAAATGTGGAAACCAACATAAACCTTAACTGGATTCCTATGAAACAAAAAGGCACAAATTAAAACCTGTAACCAAAACCCGTCTATAACAAAACAAGGCCTAGCTTCCCGACTCCAACACAAATCCAGTGTGAGACACAACAACTGAAGACACCGAAACCCACAAACTAAACAAACTGAGGACAGACGGATACGAGGCCAAACATGCAGATTTCTAGTAAACTCAACTAATCCGGGTTTAGTGTACAGAGGTTTTGTGGTTCTAGTGAGTCGTAGCAGTGGGGGGGACACGCATACTTCCACGAAGCAGGTGATTTTGTTATAATAAATCAGTTAGCATGAGCTCCGGGGGCCCTGACCTCTGACCTGCTGCCTCATAGGTAAAATCAGGGCCTGGAGTTTACACCACAGGGTCACATGAAGTCTGCTCTTTCCACATGCACACTCTTTCCACATGCACACTCTTCACATGCACACCTGTGAAACCAGACTAGTCATTACTGGATTATAATTAGTTTAAATTGTTCCTTTTCAGTATAAAGTTCTGCAGGAACTATTACAATTTAGAGTTTTACCAAATGAAGCTTCATGACTATGGGACCCAGTCCCACCAGGACCCAGTCCCATCAGGACCAAGTCCCACCAGGACCCAGCCCCACCAAGACTGAGTCCCATCAGGACCCAGCCCCACCAGGACCCAGCCCCACCAAGACTGAGTCCCATCAGGACCCAGCCCCACCAGGACCCAGCCCCACCAGGACCCAGTCCCATCAGGACCAAGTCCCACCAGGACCCAGCCCCACCAAGACTGAGTCCCATCAGGACCCAGCCCCACCAGGACCCAGTCCCACCAGGACCCGGTCCCATCAGGACCCAGTCCCACCAGGACTGACGGGCGACTCTCCGGAGGAAGCAGAGCTGCGGATCCAGCCCCCGCCACATGTGGGAGTGCAGTACTTTGTGCCTGTAAGTTACCCCCGCCACATGTGGGAGTGCAGTACTTTGGGCCTGTAAGTTGCCCCCGCCACATGTGGGAGTGCAGTACTTTGGGCCTGTAAGTTGCCCCCGCCACATGTGGGAGTGCAGCACTTTGGGCCTGTAAGTTGCCCCCGTCACATGTGGGAGTGCATCACTTTGGGCCTGTAAGTTGCCCCCGCCACATGTGGGAGTGCAGTACTTTGGGCCTGTAAGTTGCCCCCGTCACATGTGGGAGTGCAGTACTTTGGGCCTGTAAGTTGCCCCCGCCACATGTGGGAGTGCAGTACTTTGGGCCTGTAAGTTGCCCCCCCACATGTGGGAGTGCAGTACTTTGGGCCTGTAAGTTGCCCCCCACATGTGGGAGTGCAGTACTTTGGGCCTGTAAGTTGCCCCCGTCACATGTGGGAGTGCAGTACTTTGGGCCTGTAAGTTGCCCCCGTCACATGTGGGAGTGCAGTACTTTGTGCCTGTAAGTTACCCCCGTCACATGTGGGAGTGCAGTACTTTGGGCCTGTAAGTTAGTGCAGTACTTTGGACCTGTAAGTTGCCC
The DNA here is from genome assembly GCA_023101725.1 of Atherinomorus stipes. Lineage (NCBI taxonomy): Eukaryota > Metazoa > Chordata > Actinopteri > Atheriniformes > Atherinidae > Atherinomorus > Atherinomorus stipes. Next base: position 308,522 of record JALJCO010005349.1, read on the forward strand.
CCGCCACATGTGGGAGTGCAGTACTTTGGGCCTGTAAGTTGCCCCCGCCACATGTGGGAGTGCAGTACTTTGGGCCTGTAAGTTGCCCCCGCCACATGTGGAAGTGCAGTACTTTGGGCCTGTAAGTTGCCCCCGCCACATGTGGGAGTGCAGTACTTTGGGCCTGTAAGTTGCCCCCGCCACATGTGGGAGTGCAGTACTTTGGGCCTGTAAGTTGTCCCCCCGTCACATGTGGGAGTGCAGTACTTTGGGCCTGTAAGTTGCCCCCGTCACATGTGGGAGTGCAGTACTTTGGGCCTGTAAGTTGCCCCCGCCACAAGTGGGAGTGCAGTACTTTGTGCCTGTAAGTTGCCCCCGTCACATGTGGGAGTGCAGTACTTTGGGCCTGTAAGTTGCCCCCGCCACAAGTGGGAGTGCAGTACTTTGTGCCTGTAAGTTGCCCCCGTCACATGTGGGAGTGCAGTACTTTGGGCCTGTAAGTTGCCCCCGTCACATGTGGGAGTGCAGTACTTTGGGCCTGTAAGTTGCCCCCCCACATGTGGGAGTGCAGTACTTTGGGCCTGTAAGTTGCCCCCCCACATGTGGGAGTGCAGTACTTTGGGCCTGTAAGTTGCCCCCGTCACATGTGGGAGTGCAGTACTTTGGGCCTGTAAGTTGCCCCCGCCACATGTGGGAGTGCAGTACTTTGGGCCTGTAAGTTGCCCCCGCCACAAGTGGGAGTGCAGTACTTTGGGCCTGTAAGTTACTCCCGTCACATGTGGGAGTGCAGTACTTTGGGCCTGTAAGTTGCCCCCGTCACATGTGGGAGTGCAGTACTTTGGGCCTGTAAGTTGCCCCCCCACATGTGGGAGTGCAGTACTTTGGGCCTGTAAGTTGCCCCCCCACATGTGGGAGTGCAGTACTTTGGGCCTGTAAGTTGCCCCCGTCACATGTGGGAGTGCAGTACTTTGGGCCTGTAAGTTGCCCTCGCCACATGTGGGAGTGCAGTACTTTGTGCCTGTAAGTTACCCCCGTCACATGTGGGAGTGCAGTACTTTGGGCTGTAAGTTAGTGCAGTACTTTGGGCCTGTAAGTTGCCCCCGCCACATGTGGAAGTGCAGTACTGTGGGCCTGTAAGTTGCCCCCGTCACATGTGGGAGTGCAGTACTTTGGGCTGTAAGTTAGTGCAGTACTTTGGGCCTGTAAGTTGCCCCCGCCACATGTGGGAGTGCAGTACTTTGGGCCTGTAAGTTGCCCCCGCCACATGTGGGAGTGCAGTACTTTGGGCCTGTAAGTTGCCCCCGCCACATGTGGGAGTGCAGTACTTTGGGCCTGTAAGTTGCCCCCGTCACATGTGGGAGTGCAGTACTTTGGGCCTGTAAGTTGCCCCCGTCACATGTGGGAGTGCAGTACTTTGGGCCTGTAAGTTACCCCCGTCACATGTGGGAGTGCAGTACTTTGGGCCTGTAAGTTGCCCCCGCCACATGTGGGAGTGCAGTACTTTGGGCCTGTAAGTTGCCCCCGCCACATGTGGGAGTGCAGTACTTTGGGCCTGTAAGTTGCCCCCGCCACATGTGGGAGTGCAGTACTTTGGGCCTGTAAGTTGCCCCCGCCACATGTGGGAGTGCAGTACTTTGGGCCTGTAAGTTGCCCCCGTCACATGTGGGAGTGCATCACTTTGGGCCTGTAAGTTGCCCCCGCCACATGTGGGAGTGCAGTACTTTGGGCCTGTAAGTTGCCCCCGTCACATGTGGGAGTGCAGTACTTTGGGCCTGTAAGTTGCCCCCGCCACATGTGGGAGTGCAGTACTTTGGGCCTGTAAGTTGCCCCCCCCACATGTGGGAGTGCAGTACTTTGGGCCTGTAAGTTGCCCCCCCACATGTGGGAGTGCAGTACTTTGGGCCTGTAAGTTGCCCCCGTCACATGTGGGAGTGCAGTACTTTGGGCCTGTAAGTTGCCCCCCGTCACATGTGGGAGTGCAGTACTTTGTGCCTGTAAGTTACCCCCGTCACATGTGGGAGTGCAGTACTTTGGGCCTGTAAGTTAGTGCAGTACTTTGGACCTGTAAGTTGCCCCCGCCACATGTGGGAGTGCAGTACTTTGGGCCTGTAAGTTGCCCCCGCCACATGTGGGAGTGCAGTACTTTGGGCCTGTAAGTTGCCCCCGCCACATGTGGAAGTGCAGTACTTTGGGCCTGTAAGTTGCCCCCGCCACATGTGGGAGTGCAGTACTTTGGGCCTGTAAGTTGCCCCCGCCACATGTGGGAGTGCAGTACTTTGGGCCTGTAAGTTGCCCCCGTCACATGTGGGAGTGCAGTACTTTGGGCCTGTAAGTTGCCCCCGCCACATGTGGGAGTGCAGTACTTTGGGCCTGTAAGTTGCCCCCGCCACAAGTGGGAGTGCAGTACTTTGTGCCTGTAAGTTACCCCCGTCACATGTGGGAGTGCAGTACTTTGGGCCTGTAAGTTGCCCCCGCCACAAGTGGGAGTGCAGTACTTTGTGCCTGTAAGTTACCCCCGTCACATGTGGGAGTGCAGTACTTTGGGCCTGTAAGTTGCCCCCGTCACATGTGGGAGTGCAGTACTTTGGGCCTGTAAGTTGCCCCCCCACATGTGGGAGTGCAGTAATTTGGGCCTGTAAGTTGCCCCCCACATGTGGGAGTGCAGTACTTTGGGCCTGTAAGTTGCCCCCGTCACATGTGGGAGTGCAGTACTTTGGGCCTGTAAGTTGCCCCCGCCACATGTGGGAGTGCAGTACTTTGGGCCTGTAAGTTGCCCCCGCCACAAGTGGGAGTGCAGTACTTTGGGCCTGTAAGTTACTCACGTCACATGTGGGAGTGCAGTACTTTGGGCCTGTAAGTTGCCCCCGTCACATGTGGGAGTGCAGTACTTTGGGCCTGTAAGTTGCCCCCCCACATGTGGGAGTGCAGTACTTTGGGCCTGTAAGTTGCCCCCCCACATGTGGGAGTGCAGTACTTTGGGCCTGTAAGTTGCCCCCGTCACATGTGGGAGTGCAGTACTTTGGGCCTGTAAGTTGCCCTCGCCACATGTGGGAGTGCAGTACTTTGTGCCTGTAAGTTACCCCCGTCACATGTGGGAGTGCAGTACTTTGGGCCTGTAAGTTAGTGCAGTACTTTGGGCCTGTAAGTTGCCCCCGCCACATGTGGAAGTGCAGTACTGTGGGCCTGTAAGTTGCCCCCGTCACATGTGGGAGTGCAGTACTTTGGGCCTGTAAGTTAGTGCAGTACTTTGGGCCTGTAAGTTGCCCCCGCCACATGTGGGAGTGCAGTACTTTGGGCCTGTAAGTTAGTGCAGTACTTTGGGCCTGTAAGTTGCCCCCGCCACATGTGGGAGTGCAGTACTTTGGGCCTGTAAGTTGCCCCCGCCACATGTGGGAGTGCAGTACTTTGGGCCTGTAAGTTGCCCCCGCCACATGTGGGAGTGCAGTACTTTGGGCCTGTAAGTTACCCCCGTCACATGTGGGAGTGCAGTACTTTGGGCCTGTAAGTTGCCCCCGCCACATGTGGGAGTGCAGTACTTTGGGCCTGTAAGTTGCCCCCGCCACAAGTGGGAGTGCAGTACTTTGTGCCTGTAAGTTACCCCCGTCACATGTGGGAGTGCAGTACTTTGGGCCTGTAAGTTGCCCCCGTCACATGTGGGAGTGCAGTACTTTGGGCCTGTAAGTTGCCCCCGTCACATGTGGGAGTGCAGTAATTTGGGCCTGTAAGTTGCCCCCGTCACATGTGGAAGTGCAGTAATTTGGGCCTGTAAGTTAGTGCAGTACTTTGGGCCTGTAAGTTGCCCCCGTCACATGTGGGAGTGCAGTACTTTGGGCCTGTAAGTTGCCCCCCCCACATGTGGGAGTGCAGTACTTTGGGCCTGTAAGTTGCCCCCCCACATTTGGGAGTGCAGTACTTTGGGCCTGTAAGTTGCCCCCGCCACATGTTGGAGTGCAGTACTTTGTGCCTGTAAGTTGCCCTCGCCACATGTGGGAGTGCAGTACTTTGGGCCTGTAAGTTGCCCCCGCCACATGTGGAAGTGCAGTACTGTGGGCCTGTAAGTTGCCCCCGCCACATGTGGAAGTGCAGTAATTTGGGCCTGTGAGTTAGTGCAGTACTTTGGCCCTGTAAGTTGCCCCCGTCACATGTGGGAGTGCAGTACTTTGTGCCTGTAAGTTGCCCCTGCCACATGTGGGAGGGCAGTACTTTGGGCCTGTAAGTTGCCCCCGCCACAAGTGGGAGTGCAGTACTTTGTGCCTGTAAGTTACCCCCGTCACATGTGGGAGTGCAGTACTTTGGGCCTGTAAGTTAGTGCAGTACTTTGGGCCTGTAAGTTGCCCCCGCCACATGTGGAAGTGCAGTACTGTGGGCCTGTAAGTTGCCCCCGTCACATGTGGGAGTGCAGTACTTTGGGCCTGTAAGTTGCCGCCGCCACATGTGGGAGTGCAGTACTTTGGGCCTGTATGTTGCCCCCGCCACATGTGGGAGTGCAGTACTTTGGGCCTGTAAGTTGCCCCCGTCACATGTGGGAGTGCAGTACTTTGGGCCTGTAAGTTGCCCCCGCCACATGTGGGAGTGCAGTACTTCGGGCCTGTAAGTTGCCCCCGCCACATGTGGGAGTGCAGTACTTTGGGCCTGTAAGTTGCCCCCGTCACATGTGGGAGTGCAGTACTTTGGGCCTGTAAGTTGCCCCCGTCACATGTGGGAGTGCAGTACTTTGGGCCTGTAAGTTGCCCCCGCCACATGTGGGAGTGCAGTACTTTGGGCCTGTAAGTTACCCCCGTCACATGTGGGAGTGCAGTACTTTGGGCCTGTAAGTTGCCCCCGCCACATGTGGAAGTGCAGTACTTTGGGCCTGTAAGTTGCCCCCGTCACATGTGGGAGTGCAGTACTTTGGGCCTGTAAGTTACCCCCGCCACATGTGGGAGTGCAGTACTTCGGGCCTGTAAGTTGCCCCCGCCACATGTGGGAGTGCAGTACTTTGTGCCTGTAAGTTACCCCCGTCACATGTGGGAGTGCAGTACTTTGGGCCTGTAAGTTGCCCCCCGTCACATGTGGGAGTGCAGTACTTTGGGCCTGTAAGTTGCCCCCGTCACATGTGGGAGTGCAGTACTTTGGGCCTGTAAGTTGCCCCCGCCACATGTGGGAGTGCAGTACTTTGGGCCTGTAAGTTACCCCCGTCACATGTGGGAGTGCAGTACTTTGGGCCTGTAAGTTGCCCCCCACATGTGGGAGTGCAGTACTTTGGGCCTGTAAGTTGCCCCCCCTACATGTGGGAGTGCAGTACTTTGGGCCTGTAAGTTGCCCCCATCACATGTGGGAGTGCAGTACTTTGGGCCTGTAAGTTGCCCCCGCCACATGTGGGAGTGCAGTACTTTGGGCCTGTAAGTTACCCCCGTCATATGTGGGAGTGCAGTACTTTGGGCCTGTAAGTTGCCCCCCCACATGTGGGAGTGCAGTACTTTGGGCCTGTAAGTTGCCCCCGCCACATGTGGGAGTGCAGTACTTTGGGCCTGTAAGTTACCCCCGTCACATGTGGGAGTGCAGTACTTTGGGCCTGTAAGTTGCCCCCCCACATGTGGGAGTGCAGTACTTTGGGCCTGTAAGTTGCCCCCCCCAAATGTGGGAGTGCAGTACTTTGGGCCTGTAAGTTGCCCCCGTCACATGTGGGAGTGCAGTACTTTGGGCCTGTAAGTTGCCCCCGCCACATGTGGGAGTGCAGTACTTTGGGCCTGTAAGTTGCCCCCCCACATGTGGGAGTGCAGTACTTTGGGCCTGTAAGTTGCCCCCGTCACATGTGGGAGTGCAGTACTTTGGGCCTGTAAGTTGCCCCCCCACATGTGGGAGTGCAGTACTTTGGGCCTGTAAGTTGCCCCCGTCACATGTGGGAGTGCAGTACTTTGGGCCTGTAAGTTGCCCCCCCACATGTGGGAGTGCAGTACTTCGGGCCTGTAAGTTACCCCCGCCACATGTGGGAGTGCAGTACTTTGGGCCTGTAAGTTGCCCCCCCACATGTGGGAGTGCAGTACTTTGGGCCTGTAAGTTACCCCCGCCACATGTGGGAGTGCAGTACTTTGGGCCTGTAAGTTGCCCCCGCCACATGTGGGAGTGCAGTACTTTGGGCCTGTCAGTTACCTGAACAGGTGCGGCGTGCTTTGCACCTGCATCGTCGTGGCCCACTCCCTGGATTCAGACGGACCAGTTTCATCATCAGGTCCGATAACGGCACAAACCTCGTTGGTGCAAACCGCGAACTTGGCTGCTCTGAATCATTCCAACTTCCAGAGCTTTGATTCAACATGGCATAAAAGGGGGGTTTAACCCCCCTGCAGCTGCTCATCACGGTGGTGTTTGGGAGCGTCTGATTCGTTCAGTGGAAAGTGTACTTACCTCTGTTCTTAAGCAGCAGATTCTGGATGATGAAGGACTTCCATTTTCAATGACGGAGCCATCACCAAAGTCTCAGATGACCCAAACGACCTTGAAGCTCTCGCACCAATCATACTCTGCCACCCGGACTGTTTGACCACGGCGATCCATGTGCCAGAAAGCCATGGAAACAAATACAGTACGTGGCGGCGCTCTTTTGGAAGCGATGGATTTCTGAGGACCTGCCAGCGATGCAGGACAGACCAAAGGGGACTGGACCCAAAACATGTCTTGTTCCAGGAGACATTGCTCTGGTTGCGGATGCTACAGCCCCAGAGGATCATGGGTGATGGGGAAAGTTCTGAGCGGAAACAAAGATTCAGAAGGCCTGGTGCGATCCGTCGGCCCTCACACGAAGACCAGCACCGCGGAGAGCTGCTTGCTGCTGGAGGCATCAGTCCAGCATCCTGGACTCTTTTCTCTAAATCTTTCCTTTTGTCTTTTACAGCTTTGCTTTGTCGAGACTGTGGGATTAGAGAGGAATAACGGGGTCAGGATAGCCATTTTTTGTTTGTTGGTTTTTATTAGTTTCTGTCTTTTGAAAGAATAGCTTCTTATGAGAATTACAGTAATGGTGACAAAGTTTAAGCACAATTAGGGCCGGAGTGTAGGAGCTAACTATCTTTTGCTAGTATTAAATAAATTCTTATTTCTGGAGAATTTAGTTAAGGTTATTTATTTCTTCATATTTGTTTTGAGATTATGTTTCTTTGTTTTTGGTTAATTATGATTAATTTGGGTGGATTAAGTTTATAAATAGGCCGTCAGTGGTAGGACCAGCATGCATCTGGGTGGGCGTATGATTTTTTTACCAGCGCAAGAGAAGTTGTAGAAAATGCATGTTCATGTCTTGCTTGCTTGCTACGAATAATAAACCATCCAAACTAATGGACTTTTCTTTGGGCCTGTGTAAATTAACTGTCCACAGTGCATCTGTGGCCCTTTTTGGGATTTTTTGCTGTTGTTGAGAAAGAACGGCCACATCAAAGTACTTTGTGTCAGTATGTAATTTTACATCTGAGCGGACAAAAATGACCTGTGGAGTTCCCCAGGGTTCTATCCTGGGACCTCTTCTGTTGTCCCACTGGCCCAGGTTATAAAGAAAACATCATGCTACGCAGATGACACACAGCTATATATTACAGTGTCACCAGGAGACCGGGGCCAGTAGTGCAGCATGATGGTGATAGGCCCCGGAGCAAATATTTACAAATATTTGCACGTGTGCTCACGTGCACGCACACACACACAGAACTGCTGTTGTCACCGTGATGGATTCCTGTTCTACCAAAAATGCTGCATGCAGAAATTTTAATTCTTTGTGGACACGAGTGTTTCTTGGTGTGGTGTGACTTTCTGCGTCGCGCATCACCGGCGCCCCCCAGGGAGGGGGACGCTTGTTCTGCGCAGGTGCAGAACAGCTGAAACCAGGTGGAGAACATCCGACCTTCTACAGAAATCTCTGAATAACCACCAGCTTTCCTCCTCTGACCAGGTTTATGATCCGGTGCACTGCTGGCTTGAAGATTACGTCCATATTTAAACCCTCTCATGTCGGCAGGTGCTCCGTCCACCTGCTGTACAATGGTTCTTTACTCTGGTGGATGTACTAACCAGTACTAGGCCGGTACTAAACTGCACTGACCGGTACTAGACTGTACTATCCTGTACTGGACGGTTCTAACCGGTACTAAACTGTAGTAACCGGTACTAGTCTGTACTCACCGGGATTACACTGGTACTAGGCTGTAGTAGACTGCACTAACTGGTACTACCGTGGTAGTAGACTGTACTAGGATGGTACTAGACTTCACCATCTGGTACTAGGCTGTACTAACCGGTACTGGACTATTCCAACCGGTACTAGACCAGTACTAAACTGTATTAACCAGTAGTAGACTGTACTCACCGTTAATACAAAGGTACTTAACTATACTAAACAATTCTAGGCTGTACTCACCAGAATTACACTGGTACAAGACTGTAGTGGACTTCACTAACTGGTACTAGTCTGTACTCACCGGGACTACACTGGTACTAGACTGTAGAGACCACTACTAGACTGTACTAACCGGTACTGGACTATTCCAACCGGTACTAGACCAGTACTAAACTGTATTAACCAGTAGTAGACTGTACTCACCGTTAATACAAAGGTACTTAACTATACTAAACAATTCTAGGCTGTACTCACCAGAATTACACTGGTACAAGACTGTAGTAGACTTCACTAACTGGTACTAGTCTGTACTCACCGGGACTACACTGGTACTAGACTGTAGAGACCACTACTAGACTGTACTAACCGGTACTAGATTGGTACTAGACTGTACTTACTGGTACTAAACTGTTCTAGCCGGTTCTAGGCTGAACTCACCGGGACAACAATGGTACTAGACAGTAGTAGCCTGTACTGGTACTCGGCTGTAGTAGCCAGTTCTACACCAGCGTAACAGAGACTCGTACTCTTGAACTGCAGACGTACATCAGCTGGGAAAAATTCCTCCTGCCATTGTGACGGTTGCTATGGCGATGAGAGAAAAGAATGACACAGAGCTGCTGGTGACAGTTGCTATGGTGATGAGAGGAAATGATGACAGAGCTGCTGGTCACGGTTGCTATGGCGATGAGAGGACAGAATGACAGAGCTACTTGTGACGGTTGCTATGGTGATGAGAGGAAATGATGACACAGCTGCTGGTCACGGTTGCTATGGCGATGAGAGGAAAGAATGACAGAGCTGCTGGTGACAGTTGCTATGGTGATGAGAGGAAATGATGACAGAGCTGCTGGTCACGGTTGCCATGGTGATGAGAGGAAATGATGACACAGCTGCTGGTGTGCAAGTTGTTTACTGACAGTTAAATACAGTTTGATGAATTTCAGGTCAGCCAATCAGAGGCTTCCAGCCCTGAGGCACCAAGAAAGTCAGTTAGGCCCCGCCCCTTTAACCACAGTCACACAAGCCATGTCCATTACCAAGTCACTTTGGCCACGCCCCCCTCATCGTCCATGTTTCTGCTGTCAATCATTATCAGTGATGAACCAATCACAGCTGGTTGGGGAGTGGCTTAAGCCCCGCCTCCTGCTGGGTTATTGATAACCTCAGTCTGATCCCGTTTTACAATCATTCATTTGTCTGAGAAACCTGGCTGGAGGCCACGCCCCCTTTGCCCGTAGGCGGGGCCTGAGCTGGCATCATATTGCACAACCAATTGTCTCCCTCAGCTGATAATCTGAGTTTTATTGATAAGGCTTCAGGTCCAACAGGATGCAGCGTTCTAAAATGAAAGCAGGTGAGTTCTAGCTTCAGTCTGTCAGGATCAGAACCGATCAGAACCGATCACCGATCAATACCATCGATCACATCCATTTATTAGAATCAATCAGCCAAATATTCCTGGTTCTGAACCGGGCAGAACCAGAACCGGTCCGGAACAGACTTGACCTGACTGTTCTGAACCGGGCCGGGCCTGGGCCATCTCCACTGGTCCTCTCAGAACTGGGCCGGTTCAGAACCAGTCATTTCTCAGAGGTGAATGTGATGTTTGATTATATGAGCTGATCAATAATCGATCAGCCTGATCAGCTGACAGACTGAGGCACGGCGGCTCAAGTGTGATGTCATCAGAACACCTGGACTCTCAGGACGGGTTCTGATCCGAGTTCTGCTGCTGTTCAGGCCCTCTGCAGCCAGAGTCTGTGCCTGGACTTGGTGAGGGGGGGCAGTCTGTGTGGGAGGGAGCCGGGCCCGGTGGCCCCGCCCCCTGGAGCCCCGCCCCCTGCAGAGCTCCTCCTCCTGCTGCACCTCCAGTTCCTACAGAAGCGTCTGGATCCTCCGCCCCCACACTGATCCCCTGACCCCCGGCTGACCCCTGACCTCCTCCGCCAGCCTCAGTGGTGATGGCGGTCGCCTGTGAGACCCAGATCAGTTCAGACCCCACGTCCCCCCCACCCCCTGCTGCAGGTGAGGAGGAGGAGGATGGGTCAGGCCGAGGTCCTGGTGGGGTGGATCCAGGGGGGGCGAGCCCGGTGGGTCCAGGTGGAGCAGATCCAGGCGGGGTGGGTCCGGTGGGTCCAGGTGGAGCAGATCCAGGCGGGGTGGGTCCGGTGGGTCCAGGTGGAGCAGATCCAGGCGGGGTGGGTCCAGGCGGGGTGGATCCAGGCGGAGCAGGTCCAGGCAGGGTGGATCCAGGCGGAGCAGGTCCAGGCGGAGCAGGTCCAGGCGGGGTGGGTCCAGGTGGAGGACAGCAGGTCCAGGCGGGGTGGATCCAGGCGGAGCAGGTCCAGGCGGGGTGGGTCCAGGCGGAGAGGTGGATCCGGTGGGTCCAGGCGGGGTGGATCCAGGCGGAGCAGGTCCAGGCGGGGTGGATCCGGTGGGTCCAGGCGGGGTGGATCCAGGCGGAGCAGGTCCAGGTGCTGGACCAGCAGCAGTGTTGTTGTTGTTCAGGTTGTCCTGCAGAGCCGTCTGGTTCTGGTTCTGGTTCTGGTTCTGGCCCGCCTGCTGGTTCTGCAGCAGCATCTCCTGGATCCGGATCTGCTGCAGGATGGCCGGGAGCTCGTAGTGGTGGAAGAAGTAGATCATGGAGTGCTGCACACATGAGAACAAGAAGAAGATTACATGGGAGCCGGGGCGGGGCTTAAGGGGGCAGAACTTGATGGGGCGGGGCTTCTGAGGATGAGGACGGTTCTGACCTGGATGAAGAGCCAGGAAGTGACCAGCGCCAGGCTGCTGTACTGACCGTTGAAGCGGTAGTGGTAGGCGTAGAAGGCGAAGTGGTACAGATAGAAGAACCTGCCCAACAGAACCAGAACCAATTCAGAACCGCTTCAGCCACACCTAAATAGGCTCCGCCCACAACACTGCAGGGGTTTCTGGGTATCAGCAGGTCTGAGGAAGCCACCTTCATCACATCCGTCCACCAACAACCACCGTCCAATCACATCTGTCCACTAACAACCACCGTCCAATCACATCTGTCCACTCACAACCACCAGCCAATCACATCCGTCCACTTCCAACCACCAGCCAATCACATCCGTCCACTCACAACCACCGTCCAATCACATCCGTCCACCCACAACCACCGTCCAATCACATCTGTCCACTCACCACCACCGTCCAATCACATCCGTCCACTCACCACCACCGTCCAATCACATCCGTCCACTCACCACCACCGTCCAATCACATCCGTCCACTCACCACCACCGTCCAATCACATCCGTCCACTCACAACCACCAGCCAATCACATCCGTCCACTCACAACCACCAGCCAATCACATCCGTCCACTTCCAACCACCAGCCAATCACATCCGTCCACTCACAACCACCGTCCAATCACATCCGTCCACCCACAATATCCAGAACGTGACTGAGGAACCGGGGCACAACCTCGGTCACTTTCTGGTTCCTCGGCATGGAGGTGGGCGGAGCCTGTCACCTGAGCCAATGGCGTTTGCTGGTGTTGGTGTGGCAGCAGATGGCGTCGTACTGATCGGCCAACCACACGATGAGGATGATGTAGAACGCCGTCGTGGTGTCGTTGAAGAACTCCGACATGATGGCCTCCATGCCTGGGGACAGAAGTGATGTCACACGTCAGTGCACTGGGGGCGGAGCCACAGAGAGTTCTGACAGGCTGGGGTCGGGACCAGCCCGGGGGGGGGAGGTCGTACCAACGAGGGCCAGGATGACGGTCAGCAGGGGGGCTGCCGGGAAGGCGATGGTCATGTTCATCTCCAGCATCTGCAGCAGGTCCACTGTGGACCAGAACCAGAACCAGGACCGGGTCAGAGACCAAGACCAGGATCAGGACAGACTAGACCAGACCAGGACCAGCCCGGAACTGGTCCAGATCAGGTCAGACCGGACAAGAACCGGTCCAGATCAGGTCAGACCAGACCAGGACTTGTCCAGGTCAGGTCAGACCGGACCAGGACCAGTTCAGATCAGACCGGACCAGGACCAGTTCAGATCAGACCGGACCAGGACCGGTCCAGGTCATACCGAACCGGACACGGACCGGTCCAGATCAGGTCAGACCAGACCAGGACTTGTCCAGGTCAGGTCAGACTGGACCAGGACCAGTTCAGATCAGACCGGACCAGGACCAGTTCAGATCAGACCGGACCAGGACCGGTCCAGGTCATACCGAACCGGACACGGACCGGTCCAGATCAGGTCAGGTCAGACCGGACCAGAACCGTGTGTGAGAGGAGACTGACCGATGAAGACGAAGATCTGATGGTGGGAGTACCGCAGCAACATGGACACGGACAGAGTCTAGGAGACGAGACATGAGGTGAGACAAGTCCAGCAGAACCGGACCGGACTACAGGGCCGGGTGTGAGGGTTTCTTACGAATATGACCATGATGACGAAGGCGGCCAGGTAGGAGGTCCTGGCCATCCACATGCTGACGAAGCGGTAGTGTTCTCCAGAGACCACGTTCCTCAGGAACCCTGCAGAGAACCACAGACACACCGTCACCTCCAGGGGCCCCCTGTCCACCCAAGATGACCAGGGTCCGGAGCAGGCGCGGAACCGGTTCAAGTCCGGCACTCCGAAGACCCGGTTCAAGTCCGGCACTCCGAAGACCCGGTTCAAGTCCGGCACTCCGAAAACCCGGTTCAAGTCCGGCACTCCGAAGACCCGGTTCAAGTCCGGCACTCCGAAAACCCGGTTCAAGTCCGGCACTCCGAAGACCTGATTACCAGCAGACAGAGCTGGAAGACCGGCTTCTAGGATTAGTGTCATCAATTATATTATTAAGATTATTATTATTAATATAATTGTTATGGTTGTTATTGTTATTATTACCATAGTTGTTACTTTTATCTTTATAAATAAAGTTATTATTGTTATTACTTTTATTATTATTACTAGCACGTCATAACCGGCGCCTTTTGTTTCATAACTAGTCATTCTGCTGCTGTGAAGACCAGGTCCTCGCCCCCACCAGCGCTCAGGTCCTCGCCCCCACCAGTGCCAGGGAGCAGCTGTGAAGGCCAGGTCCTCGCCCCCACCAGCGCTCAGGTCCTCGCCCCCACCAGTGCTGGGGAGCAGCTGTGAAGGCCAGGTCCTCGCCCCCACCAGTGCCGGGAAGCAGCTGTGAAGGCCAGGTCCTCGCCCCCACCAGCGCTCAGGTCCTCGCCCCCACCAGCGCTCAGGTCCTCGCCCCCACCAGTGCTGGGGAGCAGCTGTGAAGGCGAGGTCCTCGCCCCCACCAGCGCCGGGGAGCAGCTGTGAAGGCCAGGTCCTCGCCCCCACCAGTGCTGGGGAGCAGCTGTGAAGGCCAGGTCCTCGCCCCCACCAGTGCTGGGGAGCAGCTGTGAAGACCAGGTCCTCGCCCCCACCAGTGCCGGGAAGCAGCTGTGAAGGCCAGGTCCTCTCCCCCACCAGCGCTCAGGTCCTCGCCCCCACCAGTGCTGGGGAGCAGCTGTGAAGGCCAGGTCCTCGCCCCCACCAGTGCCGGGAAGCAGCTGTGAAGGCCAGGTCCTCGCCCCCACCAGTGCCGGGAAGCAGCTGTGAAGGCCAGGTCCTCGCCCCCACCAGCGCTCAGGTCCTCGCCCCCACCAGCGCTCAGGTCCTTGCCCCCGCCAGCGCCGGGGAGCAGCTGTGAAGACCAGGTCCTCGCCCCCACCAGCGCTCAGGTCCTCGCCCCCACCAGTGCCAGGGAGCAGCTGTGAAGACCAGGTCCTCGCCCCCACCAGCGCTCAGGTCCTCGCCCCCACCAGTGCTGGGGAGCAGCTGTGAAGGCCAGGTCCTCGCCCCCACCAGCGCTCAGGTCCTCGCCCCCACCAGTGCTGGGGAGCAGCTGTGAAGGCGAGGTCCTCGCCCCCACCAGTGCTGGGGAGCAGCTGTGAAGACCAGGTCCTCGCCCTCACCAGTGCTGGGGAGCAGCTGTGAAGGCCAGGTCCTCGCCCCCACCAGCGCTCAGGTCCTCGCCCCCACCAGTGCTGGGGAGCAGCTGTGAAGGCCAGGTCCTCGCCCCCACCAGCGCTCAGGTCCTCGCCCCCACCAGTGCTGGGGAGCAGCTGTGAAGGCGAGGTCCTCGCCCCCACCATCGCTCAGGTCCTCGCCCCCACCAGCGCCGGGGAGCAGCTGTGAAGGCCAGGTCCTCGCCCCCACCAGCTGCTCCCCGCTGCTGTGAAGACCAGGTCCTCGCCCCCACCAGTGCTCAGGTCCTCGCCCCCACCAGTGCTGGGGAGCAGCTGTGAAGACCAGGTCCTCGACCCCACCAGCGCTCAGGTCCTCGCCCCCACCAGCGCCGGGGAGCAGCTGTGAAAACCAGGTCCTCGCCCCCACCAGCGCTCAGGTCCTCGCCCCCACCAGCGCTCAGGTCCTCGCCCCCACCAGTGCTCAGGTCCTCGCCCCCACCAGTGCTGGGGAGCAGCTGTGAAGACCAGGTCCTCGACCCCACCAGCGCTCAGGTCCTCGCCCCCACCAGTGCTGGGGAGCAGCTGTGAAGACCAGGTCCTCGACCCCACCAGCGCTCAGGTCCTCGCCCCCACCAGCGCTCAGGTCCTCGCCCCCACCAGTGCTGGGGAGCAGCTGTGATCAGCTGCATTTATGGGATTGTCGCTGGTTTAGTTTAGTTAAGATCCCCGTTAGCTGCTACAGCTAACGGGGATCTTAACTAGCTGCAGCTTTTCTTCATGGGGTCCCACAAAAAATAAAATAAAAAACAAATAAAATAAAGCAATAATAATAAAATTATATGGACATTAAAACAAAATCTCCAATAATCTATATATATGTATATACATACATACATATATATACATACATACACAGAAACAATGAAAACGAACCATAAAGCACAGCAAGTCAATACGACTGAGTACTTCCTCACAGTCATAGAACCAGTTCAGTTTACTTTTGTCGTTGCCATTACATTCTATACACACACACTTTTCTAATGCACACTCACAATCACATCCAAGTGTATGTATATATACATACCTACACACATATATACACATACATAAACATATCTACATATACATACTGTACATACACCCACACACATATATATATGCATATATATACACCAACACACATACACTCATTCTCTACATGTGTGCATATATATATATATATATATATATACATACAAACACAGTACACACATATACACATACATACACACACATATACATATATACACCGTACATACATGTACACCTATATACACACATACACACACGTATACATACCCTTACACATGCACACACAAACATATCCATCTCTAATCCTCTATAAATCATTTTAATCATGTTTTATGTGACAACGTTTTATGTGACATCTTCATCGGAGGAAGCACTGGACAGTTTTGACCTGGTTAACGCTGGGACACTTGATAAAGTTTTCTCCTCTGTGAGGCCCACCACATGTCTTTTGGACCCTGTCCCAACCTCATTTTTAAGCCATTTTATGAATTTTTTAGAGAAGAGCTTTTAAACATGATGAATCGCTCTCTTCAGACGGGGGTCTTCCCTGCTGCCTTCATAGGGGCAGTGGTGAGGCCTCTGCTGAAGAAGAGCGATTTGGATTGTAATGATCTTAACAATTTTAGACCGGTATCTAACTTACCATTTTTAAGTAAAGTTTTAGAGAAGCTTGTTTTTATTCAGCTCACTGACTTTTTAAATGCACAAAATGTCCTTGAGAAATTTCAGTCTGGATTTAGGGTGAACCACAGCACAGAGACGGCCCTTTTAAAGATTTTAAATGATCTTAGATTAAATTATGACTCAAAGAAGATGACAGTGTTGGTTCTCCTGGATCTCAGTGCTGCGTTTGATACAGTTGACCACACTATTCTTTTATCCCGTTTAAAGCAGCTCGGCCTCTCTGGTGCTGTTCACACATGGTTCACCTCCTACCTCACAGACAGGACATTTATGGTAAGTCTGGATACCTGCTCCTCCAGGGTTCACAAAGTCGCATGTGGTGTGCCTCAGGGATCAATCTTGGGCCCTGTGCTTTTTAACCTATACATGCTCCCTCTTGGTGGGGTCATCAGGAGACATGGAGTCAACTTTCACAGTTACGCTGATGACACACAGTTGTACATCTCTATGTCTCCTGATGACTCGAGGCCAATGGATGCACTTTTTAACTGTACTTCAGACATCAGATCCTGGATGGCAGAAAACTTTCTCCAGCTTAACCAGGCCAAAACTGAGGTTTTAGTCATCGGTCCTGAAGCCCAGAGAGAGACACTTTTACCCAAACTACAATCTTTATCTTTTAATCCATCATTACAAGTAAAAAATCTGGGCGTGATTTTTGACTCTGAGCTGACTTTTATTCCACACATCAAAAATATCACAAAAATAGGGTTTTACCATCTAAAAAATATAGCCAGAGTCCGCCCCGTTCTCTCTCGGGCCAACACAGAGATGCTAATGCATGCTTTTATTACAAGTCGTATTGACTACTGTAACGGCTTTCTGGTCTTCCCAAAAAGAACATCTCAGGTATACAACTCTTGCAGAATTCAGCAGCACGTGTCCTGACGAAGACCAGGAGGCAGGCCCATATTACACCAGTTTTACGATCGCTGCATTGGCTCCCTGTGTGTTTTAGGATCGATTTTAAGGTTCTTTTAATGGTTTTTAAATGTCTTAATGGTCTTGGGCCTTCTTATCTCTCAGAACTGCTTTTACCCTATGAGCCCTCGCGGTCCCTGCGCTCCTCCGGCAGCAGGCTTTTAGTAATTCCCAAAGCCAGGACACACACACATGGTGAGGCGTCGTTCCAATGGTACGGCCCTCGCCTGTGGAACAGTCTGCCGGAGGATCTCAGGGGCGCAGAGAACGTCCACATTTTTAAGAGCAGGCTCAAGACCCACCTTTTTAGCTTGGCTTTTAGCTGATTTTTACTGTTTAAGTTTTAATTGGCTAATTTAATATTTTGTACTGGTTGTTTTTAAATTGCTTTTTATTGCTGTTTGGGCATTTTTAGATGTTTCTATTCAAGGTTTTAATGTATTTTATACGTTCTTATTACTTTCATTATTAGTACTTTTTATTGTTCCTGGGTCCTTAGGTCTCTCCGGTGCTTTCCTCGTGGGGGCCGTCTGTCCGGGGTGGCGTTGGCGGGCTCGGTGCGGTGCTACTGGTGCCTTGGTGGGGGTGATCTTCCATCATACCTCCCCATGGCACCTGGGCCGCTGCGGTTACCGTTGCTGCGCTGCCCCGGTGCAGACGGCTCCTCTGATGGGGTTCCCTCACTTTTTCCATCCGTACTCAGCCTCAGGTAGATCGACACACTTGAATTGTTTTTTTTTTTTTTTTGGGGGGGGGGGGGTGGTGGGGGTGGGGGGTGGGGGTGGGGGGCTGGGGATGGGAAAGGGCAACGGGCGGGAATGTTTTTAAACTGTAAAGCGCTTTGAGTCGCGCAACCTGCTGGAAAAG